>CM037831.1:13161788-13761788 GCA_021234535.1 Stichopus chloronotus
GGGGGTGGTGGCACTCAGCATTGGTAGATAAGTAGAACTTAAGAACAATCTGACGATTTACAACGGGGAATTTATTACTTTGTATGCATTGCTTTTTATAAGTGATTTTAAGGGAAACTTTTGGTTTTAGCGTTAACTCAGTATAGAAGATCAGCCTAGTTTAGAGAATAAAAAGTACAAAATGTAAGAATAATGGTTTAGACATTTGTCCTTATCGCAAAGAGAAACTGAATAAATAGACTTGAAGCACTTCGCAATTTCTCTTCCTGTCTTTTTCCGCTTGTTCATGTGTTCGCCCTGTTTAATTCAAATGCTTCTTAAGTTATGGGATTCCATCCTGTTTACAGTTATTTGTTTCATTGTTGTGCTCATTAATACAGATTCTTCAAATATATATAAATATATATATATATATATATATATATCGAATTTAATCATAGCGTACTATTGTCGACAAGTTTCCAGATTATTTAAATGAAACCACCATGGTAGTAACATATGACCTCTTTTCCAACAAATTAACCATTATTGACTCACCCATACGTGAGCTTATTGTGCAAATAAAAAACAAATCTCTTCTTTGTAAAAACGGGGGTAGAACGAATATTAGTAACCAATTAATGTAAAGTGCAGGCTTGCATCATTGTAATTGCTAAAAAGCGCACCTTCTGGAAAGGATTTGGTGATCGCTAGAGATTACTTTCTGCTTCTGAATATGTAAAACACTAGTATATCAATACAGACAACAGGCCTAAATCAACTTGAAGTTTGGTAATAGTAATTTATTTATTGTGGAGTATTAAAATATATCCACGACTATGAATACCTGTATCGGCCTCAGGTATCAGCAGAGGAAGAGGTATATAGGGGCGTCGCAGTATGGTTTAATGATTGGTATACGTCTATGATAAAACATATCAGGCAAGTGTTCGGAATTTCCAGCAGGGGGGTCTGCCCTGAGGATGACTTCATTTTGCCCCCACAGACCGGCATGCCTATCTAACCCGACACCAACAGTTGAGGCCGAGACTTTCTTCAGCTTTGCAAATTCCCCGTATTGCCGGAAGCGGCAATTCCCGATTAGCCTAAGCTTCATGTAAACAGTCTTGAAAAGAGGATCTCCTGTCTGCAATTTCTCAATAGGTAAATCATCGATCTAAATTCGTAAAAAAATCTTAAATATACAATATCTAAGAGAAGCGCCACTATCAGTTGGCGAGTATCGAACGAGAAAAGTTTCCGTCGAAAACACCTTCCTACATTTCCGAGCCCATTTCCTGTTTATTTTAGTCTCATGCCATCTCCTACAAATAAATGTAGCTGAAATGAGTTTTCAAGTCAATTTATCTTGAGAATTTGAGGTACATGCTTCCCCTCCACGTGGCGGCGCCATTGGACTTATTACAAAGTTTCATTCCGTGTTCGCGCCCGGGACATTTTTAATTCATTGCGATTATAAATTGATGTGAATGATACTCTTTCAATTTACTGTGTACGGGCGTTTTGTTTCACGAAGGTTTCAGTCTTCGGCCCAAAAGTCCTAACACCCGTTCACTGGTATCAGGACATTGACGTGTTTTGAAAATTTCAGAGTATGCAATCAATGATAACCATGAAAAGACGCTATCAAAATGATAGAAACCTCTTGATTTAACATTTTATTTGGTGAGTAAGCTATCTCCAAATATCTTGCGTAATAATGAAAGGACAAAAAATTAAACAAACTTTTCTTATTTTAATACGACAAATAATACTCAAAGTTGAAATTCAACGTGAAGGAAATGCAAACGATCACATACACCACTTATCAATATCGTCACAGAAAGGGACGTAAATTTTTGCATTTCCAAAACAAGATGTATGAATGGTGAAACGATGGTTGTATTTTAGTCTTCCTAACTCGTTCTTTGCAGGGATTTATTTCGCATAGACCCTTAATCATGATGGTTTACACCAGTGGTGGCGTGGGCGCATCTGTCGGGTGGGGACACTGAAGGGACCCCCATCGTCTCTTCCGTGACATCTAAAATTGTGGGAGGATTACTAAGCGGAGCGCCACAAGATGGACCTTCTGTCAAAAAAAGACTTCGAGTATTAATGAATATGATATATGATGTAACATATACCGTGGTGTTTAATTAGTATAATCGAATTGAAAATTGACATCTATACAGGTTTAAATTGACATATACCAATAAGGTGTAAGCTGGCAAGGGAACAAACGTAATACGTCTGCAATGTAGAGTGATAACAAGGGTAGGAGATGATGTTTTTTGTTATTCATGAAATGAAATATGTTTATGAAACCAAAAAGTGATAGAGACATAACCAATTTGTAAAACATGTCATCTGAACTTGATACTAGCAAATATTGGTGAATCAGTTCACCCCATGGGTCAATATTAAATATTAAAAAAAAAATCAAACTCTTATATTATGCTGCAGTACTGCGTAATATCTGTAGCCATGCGAGTAAGAAAACAGGACAATTTTGTGATATAACATGGTCAATATATGACGTTTGCAGGTGCAGTTGATCACAATACCTGTTGGAGGTTAGTGGGCAAATTGATTACTTGAGATAAGTGTGCCCCTTACCAGCGTGTCAAAAAAACTCCATGACAGCAAAGTACTTATCAAAATGCCAACTACTCGGCTCAATCCTCTTCCCATGCTCATTCCTGGTGGATAGAATAAGAGTGAGGTGGAAAGGTACTTGCATCGACTTTGTCCTGGTAAAGCAATTTGTCACTTTTCACAACCGTTGATAATCATCATTCCAGAGTCACCGATAAGTACCGTTCAGTCACCTTTAAAGTTCTAGCCATAGCTATAAATTTGAGTCCAGCCGACTTCGAGAAAACCCCGTAAGTTATCAACAACCACCCTACAGTGTGTACAATGATCTTGCTTTATTATAGACTGGTTTAGCTGTTTAACACAACACTACACACGGTAAAAGTAGACTCGACTTGGTTTGGATTTTAAATTTGTCAATTGTTCTTCCAAATCAAAACAACAGACAGCCCACAATCATTGTTGCTTCCCTTTGTGGATGATCTTCAAAAATTAAAGGACAGAGGAAACTAACAGTTTATTTGGCACCAACAATTTCATTATTTTACAAATTATGAATTATGTATTGCGTTCTCTTTATGCCAATTTAAGATGGCTGGTAAGGGTGAGCAGTACCAACATTGCTTCAAGTGCAACTAGTCACAATCTTTGTAAAAGGTACATCAAACGCTATCCTATGCAACCTGTTGAAGAGCTAAAAACCACACGTTACCTAGTAGGCTGATTATTTGGGCGATGTTAGTCTTTCGATACGAGCTCGAAAAGTCCCTTGTTGTGGAGTTATGAGCCCCATTGTTTTCAAGTCACATTTTTTCACCTTTCGCATTCATTAATTCATGTTTGTGAAAATTTCAGTACTAGTATCCTTTTGTTACAGTAATTGCTTGTTCCTACCAAACATTTGGCTGTTATGGTGGTTTCGACTCCTTAACCTGCAAGATACCGCCTACGCGAGTGTGTGAAGGTCTCATTAAACTATCAACCATCTTTGAAACCAGGGTAGTTACTGCTGCTCAGAAAGACATGAGATCAACCATGAAAGTGTAAGCCCTCTTAAGTACGAGAACGAAACAAATTGGCTTGCTCTTTGGATGTAGAGAAATGGTATTACAGTTGGTTCATGAGCAATCACATACAGATTGGTGGATTTTTCTAGAGTATTTTCTATGTTTATACCAAACGTAAAGGAGTGACTAGCAATTGATACACATTCTTACAGCTTCTAGTGAATGATCCTCTGGAGTTTATTTGACTTTAACCATTTAGATCTGACGCGTACACTTTACTTCAGCAAGAGACCGAACATTTAATATGAGGGCGCCCTGCTGATCACCACGGTTTGACGAGAGAGTCCACCCCCGGTAGTTCAGCGGGACCTTTGTAACAACTTTGAAACCACTAGTCGATCTCATCGAGAGGGAACCGATTGATTTTTCTCAAATATATCAAATAATTAAACTTGACTTAGATTCGAATACTGGTAGATAGACGATAGATTAAGCAATCACTGGTTTGGTGAGGAGTTAAATAATCTTAATGTCATGGTACTAAGCCTGCTCAGTTGTAAGGTTCAGTTCGTGGTACAGCTACTTGGCAACGTCTAGGGGTTGCCTACCGCCTACGCTGAACCCATCGCCATGCTTATTTAACACCTAATCATAAAATTCAAAAGAACATAAATCTGTAAGCAATCATAAACCAGGGCTGTCTGGAATGGTGAACAGACATTTTCGAGTTCATATTTGCCAGCTCTCTCTAATATAGGCCTTAATAACGCAGATATGAATAGATAAGGATCACAAATGTAAACAAAACACCAATGGCTTTAAATATGGCGTGTCTGTAATTTTCACCTCAGTCTAGTCTGTGAATGGTTGTCGTTGTAGCCATTAGACAACCAAAACAGAATATATTACTTCAGTCTTTGGCGAAAAAATCTCAAATCGATAAACCCATTTCTAATTTTCAATCGAACAGGCAGAAAGTCGTCAACGACATGGCCCGTCGAGTTGCGGTCTTTGCTCTCCTGTTGGCGGTTTTGGTCGCTGTTTCATTCTCTGCACCAATAGCTAAGAGAGAGGTAAACGAGGATGACGAAGAAAAACAGGTAAGTCGTTGCCTCTTAAGTCGCTAGCATTATCGTCTCTAAACGCCCCTCCCGAAAGGGGTTTAGCATAGCACACCCCCCCCCCAACGTCCCATGGGCAAGGGCGACCAGAGCTATTGTAGGCCCCCCGAGCAATTGAAAGCTTACTTAATTGAAAGAAACTTTTGACAGACCGCTTCATATTTTACATCTGATATTTTATGGCTTCCAGCCTACTACCATTAACCGCCATCACCTTCCACGGGTTCCGAGCGTACAGACAAGGTATTAGCAGACAGTTGATACATGCCGTAAACATAAAATTCATAGTCAACATTGGCAGGGGGAAGAGGGATTTGTACCAATATCATTGCACAGCAAGGCGGTGGTCATTCAATTCCGAAAGAAGATATGTTTATAAGCCATTTCAGAGAGCCCCACGAAATAAGTTTAAAGACCACGAACGTTTAGAGTCAGTGTATCACTTTCCCAGTTTCTCTAGCGTGCCCGTTGGACACGAATGTGAAGAAACATTACTAACGTGAAAGTCAGAAGAAAGCGTTCTCTCCGCCCTTGACTGACAAGCTCGCTACCAGTTTTTCAAAGAGGCACATTAAGCTGTTTTGTGAAATTCACTAAATTTCCATGAACCTGTCAAGTTTCTTTCACAAACTACAATAGAAAATGGTCAAACTAAGAGGATTTCCACGTGCTACATACAAAGGAATACTAATATTTGAGTAATTCACAATTCAATACGGCTTTCGAAAAGTTTTGATCAGACTTTTCACAAGAATAGTAATTCATATGCGCACGGCCAGTGCAAGTCAGGGTACAAATTCAAACATTGCGACAGTTCTGTTCTCATAACTATTGCATATGGACCTCGACTAATTATGCTTTTTATATGGCCTTGTCATTCTGTTTGTACTTTTAAAATCCTCACAAAATTATTGATATGAACTCAGTGAGACACTTTAAGGTACTGAGTTTTTTTTTTAATAATGCATTTATTTGAAGGTTATGTTTATCTCAATTTGTTTGTATTTTCTTATTGGCCTCTACTCCATAAATTGTAATAATTTGACAATACGTCTGTTTTAACGTATGTTGGCCAACTTCTAGAATTGTATAGACTTGTCCGTATTGTGAAACATATCAAACCAATTAAGTCAATGGTAAATAAGTATACAACTATGTCTTAGAATTATATTCACAACACACGAAAGTGAGAAAAAAAAACTTTAATTCCCAAGAACACTATAGCTTTTGGGAAGGGAATTCAATATCGGTGGCAACATAAGTCTATGCATTTTGAAGAGGGAAGTGAATTGCCTGGAAACGAGCTATCAGTTTTAAATATGCCATGACAACCATAGCAAAGAAAGTGGTAAGGAGAAATGTTAATATTGTGCTCCTACATTGTCCATCAAAACTGAGACAAACGGGGCGATCTATGCACGAAGCTGCAGTTATCTCACGTCAAGCAAGCATTGATTTCAATCCAATCATTGATTAAATTAAATAATTGATATCAGTGAAGATACACATACAACATTTGAAGAAGTAACTTTATCGTCTCTAGTGTGAGACTGATGAAGGATACATTGATCGAGGGGATTTTAACAGAAAATCTTTGTTCACTGCGACCTGTGCTAGACTTCTACACAATTCCGAGAATATCATATACATATATATAAAAATACCACACAACATGCACACCATTCCATGAAAATGATTGAGTAAAACGTTGAAAAACGTTAACACGGTGGAAAGCAGTGGAGGTGAAGCAAGTCTTGAACTTGGGATTCCAAATTCTGAAGGCATGGAATAATGCAAGCACAAACAGAATATAAGAAATGACACCTATAGCACGCCTAACATTTTTTAGCTATAAAAAGTAACAATAATCTAGGAGTATTTGCACGTTGTGCAATATAAATGTAAGGCCTAGCCTACGCGCTACATGTATAAATATTTGTAAGAAAATAGAGGCAGGAATAATAATGATGACAGATATTTGCAATTAGAACTGGTGCAGATGAAGGTAGCTATCTGTAGTACTAAAATTACCACCATATGACAGAGCAGCTATACCAATACTATTTTCAAGTCCTCTCTTTGAGGGTTTGGTTTCTTTACTGTAACAAGGGCGGAAAATTTGAATTTGGGCCAAAAAGTTTGCATCTTGCGCACAAAAATGGACAAAAACATTTTGACTAAGGTTCTCAGGGGCGTCAATTAAAAATTGCTAAAATAGTTTTCAAAAAGTTCTTTACATCTAGTTTTACAGTGTGTTTGTATTTGAAATATCTAAATTTAAACGCAAAGATTTCCTTGAAAAAATCCGATTCGGTGAATGAAGTGGATTACGTGTTTTCTTCAAACAAACATGTATCAAGTCTGTAAACATTTTCTACACTGTGGCTCCATGTCCGGCATCGTATCGCTTGCATCGGTAGTACGAGCAGCTCCCAATCCGTACCATGATATCATGCACGATGCCAACTCTCAAGACTTGTAATGTTAACCTTTCCTTATGTGCCTGACTTTACAATCCAACCTTCTGGGCATGCCAGGTGGGTCCCGGACAACCCCCCCCCCCCCTCAATACAATTCTCCAGTCATCGAAAGAAAATTTCTATCCGAAAAATTTTCTTTGGGACAATTCCACCTGGACAGTTTTCACCTACACTAAACGTAACCATAGCTATTCCACTGAAACGAATTGTGCTAGGAAATGACCGGAAGGGGGGAAATTGTCTGGAAGAGTTGTCCGGTCACGATATCAGATATGGTATACATTGCAGTGAGAAAAAACTGTTTATTCATATCTTTATTAGGTATAGCTGGTAATGAGCTGTTAGTATTGTTAACTTTTACTGCTTTGAAGCTCAGTATGGGGAGGACAGTGTGAAGTGGTTAATATTAATAGGATTAATGTGGTGACTTATGGTGATTAATAATTAGAAGGAAATTGTAAGAAATGGCCGGTACTACACAGAATTAGATTTGCTTCCCAGACCACTATCTGGTCTGAGAAACACATCTGGGAAAAACCATTCCTACGTATAAGAGAAAAGACAACTTAGTTTCTTCTTGTATCAAGACTACATAATAAAAAGAACACAACTAAGAAGAAAGTGTTAGGCTACAAAATACCGTTGACACATATATATAGAGACCTGACATATCGCACTGCGTAATTTACCCTTTTTCCTTTTTTTCCCTAAATGATTCTGCTTTTATCGCATCAATTGATTGTTTAGAACCATCTCTCTTGAGGTTTTCAATGAGACGAAAGGGTCCTCTTAGTAACCATATCAACGGGAAAACTTTTATTATGATTTAGATAAATACTGCTATCTACAGGCAATGCGAGAATTACTTGAGATATTTTCAGTACTTGAGGGCTGTTCTATACATGAAATTCGGAAACATCCTGAAACGTACACAAAAATAGCTGGCATAACTATTTCACATGACTCGTATAGAAACGTTAAGATATGTGTGATACTGTTCATAAATATTCTTCTGTAAACGGTCGTTGAGAAAACCAAATGATTGTCGTATTAAGATGGAGATGAAGATAACAAACTCATTGCCATTCTAGCTGGGAAGGAGAGTGTCTTAAAATTTTCTTTCGAAATTGCCCCCCCCCCAAAAAAAAAACGTGTTATTTAGATGGTATTTTTCATAAGTAATATTTAAGGGTGGATGAAACAATGTATGCCTCACTTTAAATTTACTGTCAAAGTTACATTGGCACCGTAGGTATGGGGGTGACTCTTCCTCCGTTTACAAACGGTTTTGCTGACTGGAAAATTCTCAAATTTTGTAATCACTTCACGATGAAAAGATTCCTAGCACTCACACCATTGGACTAATACTGATCCTATTTACTAACTTCAGCTTTTAACTCGCAAACACATGCACAAACACATACACACCTACACGCATGCAACCACACGTGATTTTACAGATCCATGGAAGTAGAATTATAACATTCAACATTTGATAGCCGATAACTCCCTCAACTTTGAATATTAATCGGCCTAAGAGCAGAGTTCAATCTTGTTTCCAGTATGGTCCTTGAGCATACAACACTATACATGATTGGAGGTACTACTACACCAAATAAAATGGAATAAGAGGGTTCTGTTTTATCGTTTTTTTCGCATCGAATTTTCTCTCTCTCTCTCTTTTCTTTTTGAAAAACATTGGTTGCATACTTAGCAATGTTCTAATCACCGCACGTTCCTACAAATATTAGCAAACAATATAAGGACTTGTATCGAAGATTTTCCAAGGTCGTTCTTTTCATTTTACTATCAGGTATTGAATGAAAGGCAAGAAAATCTGGTGGAAAAGCTCACGGAAGACCTTGAAGAACGTCATGCATGCAACAAGTGTGGCAACAAAGGAGGCAATAATGGCAGAGGAGGAGGAGGAGGAGGTGGAGGAGGAGGTGGCGGCGGAGGTGGAGGCGGAGGAGGTGGAGGAGGGGGCGGTAACGGAGGTGGAGGATACGACTGGAAGCAGTGGGCTGGGAAATGGGGAGGGTGGGGAGGCGGAGGAGGTGGTGGAGGTGGAGGAGGTGGAGGAGGGGGAAACAACGGAGGAGGGGGCGGAGGTGGAGGGGGTAACAATGGAGGAAACGGAGGGGGAGGAGGGGGAGGCGGTGGCGGTGGCGGTAATAATGGTGGTAGAGGAGGAGGTGGTGGTGGAGGAGGAGGAGGAGGAGGAGGTAATAATGGTGGTAGAGGAGGAGGTGGTGGTGGAGGAGGAGGCGGAGGAAACAACGGTGGTAACGGTGGCGGTGGAGGTGGAGGAGGAGGAGGTAACAAGGGTGGCAATGGTGGAGGAGGTGGTGGAGGAGGGGGAGGAGGTAACAACGGTGGTCGAGGAGGAGGTGGTGGAGGAGGTGGAGGAGGAGGAGGTAAGCAAGGTGGCAATGGTGGAGGAGGTGGTGGAGGAGTGGGAGGAGGTAACAACGGTGGCGAGGAGGATGTGGTGGAGGAGGTGGAGGAGGGGAGGTACAAGGTGGCAATGGTGGGGAGGTGGTGGAGGATGGGGAGGAGGTACAACGGTGGTCGAGGAGGAGGTGTGATGAGGTGGGGAGGAGGAGGTAACAAGGGTGGCAATGGTGGAGGAGGTGGTGGAGGAGGCGGAGGAGGAGGTAAAAATGGGAAAGACTGTGACAAGAAGGAAGTTGTAATTGAACGTGGAGGTGGTGGAGGAGGTGGAGGAGGTGGTGGAGGAGGAGGAGGAGGAGGAGGTGGAGGAGGTGGTGGTGGTGGAGGTGGTGGTGGAGGAGGAGGAGGTGGAGGAGGAGGAGGAGGAGGAGGAGGAGAGGAGGAGGCGGTGGAGGAGGAGGTGGTGGATGGCACCCTTGGTCATGGGGCTAGAAGATCATGGAGAATCTGTTTATTCACAACGGGGAACTAGAGATGTTTTTGAATGCATAGTTTTTTATAGGGACTAAAAGGGAAACTTTTCGTTTTAAAATAATTTCAATATAGCAGATTTTAGTTTACAGACAATTTTTTTTAAAATAATCAAATGAAAGAGTAACGATAATGTTTGTGAAATGTTTCCTAAGCATATAAAATTACTACACGTGAATATAGACTCTCGCAACACTGCAAACGTCTCTCTCTTTCTCTGTTTGCTTGTTGTGTTAGGCTGTTCGCCATGTTTCAAAGTACATAACTCGAATGCACCGAAAATTATGGGGTTGTAGAAAACCGACGATGAAAAGATGCTAGATATTTATAAATTGACAGTTTGAACTCTTTTCGTCATTTTAAGCTACTAGAACAGTTATTTGTTGCATCGTTGTGTTCATTTATAATGTCACTTCAAAATTGTGTTCAGATCATTTTGATAAAAAAAAACAGCACCTCGGACCACATAACGTCGATCCAGCTGCATTGAGCTTAGGTGCTAGATCATATCTTTGACAAAAGTTTCCAGATTATGTAAATTCAAAGTACCATGGTCGTAAAATGTGATCTCTAGATTAACCATTCAAAGGTAACGGGTCGTCTCGTGACTCGAAAGTCTCAGAGTTCGTTTACGTCACTTCCGCATTTCAGTCTGCCGTATTGCTCACTGCATTCGGCCGATGAAGTTCATACAAACAAGCACCGTACATGCAATACAAGTAACAACACGGTACATGCAGTGTGAAAGCTAAGATCAAGCTAATTTATGAGACCATCCGTTTTATAATTTTAATAGTCTCATGCATACATACTGTCTCATCCGTAGCTTCTGGTGTAAACTCCTGTACTTATATAGGTTGAATAACAGTAACAATTAATTTATCAAGGTACTGAATTACATACGGCGATTAACTTATTCAAAGAAAGAGCATTCCGAAAATAAGTTGATTACGCTGGAGTTTATTTGATGTCACAGCAGATGTAAAGCACTAGTATATCAATACAGACCACATACCTACACAGCATCTTGAGGTTTGGTAATACCAATTTATTTATTTATTGTGGAGTATCAAAATAGATCCACGGCTATGAATGAGTTTGTCCGTCTCAAAGTACCCCCCCCCCCCCCCCACAGAGAAAGAGGACCGTGTTTACTCTGAGTGTGTGCACGAGAAGTTTCATTTGTTACCATAAATCCTACTTACGCCGATGTGCGAATGATCTTTGTCAATAAAACAAACCCTGGTGGTTGATAAGCAAACAAGAACGGAGGACCATTACAGGGCTTGTGCTGATCTAACGAGTACGGCCCCCGCCATTTCTCTCTGCCGCTTGGATTCCGGACGTTACTAGTAATATTTATCAATAAATCTATCAGAAGACAGCTTTATCCCAAAATGTCGCATGTCAATACGATTTTTTTAGCCCGGGTAGGGGGTCAGGAAAGATAAAACTGAACCGACTTAAAGTGGTTTACATTTCTATTGTTTTCCCTTTGTTTGCTAAAAAAAAGGATGACCAACGATTACCTGTCTCAAATTGAGTTTTGTTAAGATACTCTCATCCTGAAGAATCCACCGCCACTCCTTTAATTTAGTATGTACGAGCAATTGTAGAGCGAACTGAAATCCTCTAACCTTTTTTAACCTTTTTTTTTGTCTCTGACCATAAACTTAACGTTAATCTTGTCAGGTATATCAGGTATACATGGCGTGAGAAACGAAAATGAAAACCTTAGGAAACAAAACTATGGATTTGGTATCACCTTCCGTATCATACAGTAGAAAATCTGTGTGATTAGCAGTACTGTGTATCGATACGTCACTAAATGACAACAGTCTCTTATTGGGTTGCTGACGTCTTCACGGCTATATCATCTGTTGCATCAAATAGATAAACGAGAATGATTGCAAAAGGGATATACAATGAGTGCAAATTGCTAATGGGAATACGGTTATTCCTCGCCTTCCATTGATCATTTCACAGAAGAACATGACATTCAGTGTTCGTAGTAAAGCACATATGTCTCATAGCGACATGTTTCAACATCGCGTATTGATCCCTGTGTGAGCTATAACTATCTTAGAATCTGATCCGAAGTAAAAGAACACTGAGATTATAGAGTTGATCATGCCTCTTTCTTGATCACCCAATCCATAGCATGATATCATGCATTTGGAAAAATCTTAAGACTTGTATCCTCTAACCTTTTTTTAACCTTTTTTTTTTTTGTCTCTGGCCATAAACTTAACGTTAATCTTGTCAGGTATATCAGGTATACATAGCGTGAGAAACGAAAATGAAACCTTAGGAAACAAAACTATGGATTTGGTGTCTTAATCTGATTCTTGGTGCGTCCTCAAAATCCGAACACAGAATTTAGCTCATCAGTGAAATATTTCATAGTTCCCTGTGTCCATCAAAGAGCGAAGGGCTACTACAAGTTGAAATTCAACCTGTGTGAAACACAGCTTCACATTCACCGTTTATCATAATTTCCCCACAGAAATGGGTATAAAATTTTAGATTTACATAACGGGATACAGTGTGTCCAAAGGAGATAACAATTTTATCGCTCCTTGTACTTCAATAATCGAGCCGGAATTGACTGCCCCCTATAAGTAATTCGACGGTAGGTGACGTGTGCTTATAAACCAAAGCAGTGAGTTCATTGAACGGTGAACAAATTATCAATTAACGTTAAAGTGCTGCTCTATCCAGATTGGCTTAAAGAGGCACAGCGAGTTGATTTCGTTTATTTTGTGACATGTTTGAAGGACACCATTGTATGTCAATGCTTCTAATATAGCCCCATTAGTCATGTATCTATCCCTACTTGCACTGAAAATTTGACAAATTGTAGTTTTTTGTGAACGGGGTTGCCTATGCTTAGTTCTTATGGAAAAAAAAAAAAGAGTCTGGTCGGATGTACAATAAGGGATATTTGATCATTAATTACCCTATCGTTGCTGCTTCAGCCGTGTGTCAGATCTTCAGAAATTTTTCAGTTTGACGATTTACCATGAACATACTCGTAATAGTCAATAGATGAGACAAAATATTATGAACTTTGTGAACCAGCTCAATGGGTCTCCTTAAAGAAAAAGAAAAACTAACAATGCCACCAAGATCGCAATGAGGTGTCACTGTCACATGACTCAATTAATTTGATATTGTAAACGGTTCTGACTGAAGGTTTTCAAGAAATTCTGCTTAATTTTTTACTCTACCTGGTCACTGATAAATGGTTATTTCCAACAAAGTTAACATAATCGATAATTGGCCAAACTGCAAGAGAGGGTCGACAAGGACGCCATTGAGAATGGGAATCGATTCTATTTTACCTTTTTCCCGTCACGAATAATTAAAAAAAAATATGATGATGATTATTTCAATTCTATGTACAAAAACGATGTAAAACTATCAATGATATATTCCATTATCATTTTATTCACTTTTTTTCCTACAAACATCATCCAAAAGAGAAAAAAGAAACAGTCAACTGAAAAAGAGGGATAAATAAATTAAAGCAGAAAACTTAACCAAGGTGAGTGTTGCTAATGCGACGTTAAGGGCACATATTGGGCCCATCATCTGGTCATCCATTTAAAGTTTCTTTCGTGAAGTTCATCTTGATCCTTCCAATGTATGCATTTTTTCATGATCATCGTCGTCATCAAATCATTTATTTGTTCTTGTTATCTCCAGGTTTTTTATTTACTCGTATACCAATGATCCTAGACAAAGGGCGGAATATGGTTGTGTGTTCTTAGTTCCATTTACACAATCAGAGTTGTTAAGTGAAGGAAAAAGTAAATACCAACAACCTTTGGTATTTCACGATGTCCCGAAATCTGCTAACAGTGCGTCGGTGTTGGAATTTACACAGCAGCGTCTTCCAACTGCTTTACCATGTATTGTAAACAGAACACGAACTACGAATTGAGGCTTTAAGTTTTCGGGAAACGTTTTCCTGCCTAAGTTGCCATAGTTCTCTTTTCATGTGCCATGGCATTTTGTGTGAAAAAGATCTATGACTAGAAGTCTTGTCGAGAAATTAATTTTCATAATCGAATTCAGCTGGTGATACCAGCGTTGCCGAAAGATGGCGTCGTGGAGGTTTCTACTTTTGGCGTATTTGCTGGCTGGCGTAAACGCGGCACCGCTAGCTCAGGACGATGGCGGCAACGGACTGGACGACAAAAAGGTAAAGATTATTTTTCGGGGGTAGGGAATTTCTAAAAGGAAATGGCTCAAGATAACGCCTTACACTGCGTCAGTTACTACACAACAACAAACAGCAAATTAAACCGGGCATGCCAACGAGGGTCAGTTGTAAACTTATATAAAGTAGCTGTAAATTGCCCTCAGTGTAAACTTACCAAAAGAATACTAAATTGACTTTGACGCAAAATTATGACGTATTAAAGGTCACGTGGCGTGCAAAATTCATTTTCTCGATGTAAGGACATTTGGACGATGGGTATAGGATCCATACACCTCACACTGTATGCCTGCCAGCCACATCACGTGCACAGGCCGATCTATTACACGTGAACTACCAACCACCGGTGATATAAATGGACAGTATCTGGTGTGGGAATAACCATGTAAGGCTGAAGCAAAAGATTGCTGCCCTTTCCAGGGAAAAGGGGGCATTGACGATGCACCAACATGGCATGCAACAATAGCTCTAATCAATATTAAACTATTCAGTCTCATTGATAAACATCTGCAAAAGATTCATCTCATGAAAATATATGCATAGGATGAGTCTCAGAATATGCGTTATTGGGATTTTTGAAAGTTTTTGTGGTGACAAATTATTCTTCATCAAAAAATCACTGAATTTTAGAAACTTTTATAAAACAAACCGAATTATTTCCCTCTTATCCAAAGTTCTGTAACTATCATGGCATACATCACGTGGGCAATGTTTTAACCCCAGGGTTTAATGACTTCCGAGAAAGGATCAATTTTGATACTTTATAGACATAATTTCAACAGTTGTAGTAAAGAGTGCTAAACATAACTTGAATGTTTTTTTTCTTTTCTTGGCTACCCAATATATAGACAAGTTTGGGCTGGTGAGAAGAAAAAGTACGTTTATTTTATTACTTTCCTTTACACGTTATGTAGAATTATAACTTTCAAATTGTTTTTTTCTTTTCCGTTAGTTTACTTTGAGATATTTGCTCTATTGATGACTTTGTTTGGCAGAATCAGCTTGTTATAGCAGGATATAGTGTTATTAATGTGGGGCATATCCCCAGCATATCCTCTCTTGATATGATATCCCGTTTGGAAAATTCATTTTTCTAGGATAATGCAGAGGAAAATGTTGAAACATTTAGTCCATGAATTAATTTAATGTATGTTAAAGCTCTTTGTGCTTTCCTTACGTGATATAGTCACTTTCTTTTGTATTGGGTAATATATTTCATTGACTCTTTGTACATCGCAACGAAGTTATCAATTAATAATTAATTAATATCTTAAGTATATGTTAAAAGACCATTCCGGATAGGTTATTAGTCTTTTACAAATTGAACTTGTTAATCAAATGCCTGTATGGGAGAAGCGCAGCTCCGACCGTTTTGCATTATGGAAAGTATATGCCTTGGATCCTTCTAAGCAAAACTTGAACTACAGAGGTGGGGGGGGGAGGTGGGCCTGACATTGAGATGTTAGTTTTACTCTCTAAACTGCATCAGTGTTAAACAATTCCACTTGAGAAGACCCTTCTCGAAATAAAATTAATGTCGACAAGCTAGGCCCTATCAATGGAACCTCCAATGGGGACTCCTGGAGAATGGTACAAGGGACCTCAGAAGGCATCGTTGCGGTAATAAACAGATCGAGAAAGGTTTAAAAGTTTTTGAAACACTTCCTCAGTTATTCATTTTGATGCATATGTTGATCGCTGCATGATCATTTTAATGCATTGTCAAAACCAACTGAATTTCTCTTTCAAAGAGTGTGCATCGAAAACACATGCCTTGTAATAATTACTGTATGTGGTAAGCGAAAAACTCTGACCTTTGAAGAAAGTTGTCTGGGAGTTTTCCAATTTCTTCTTTTTTTATGAGAGGACTTTCAGTAACAATTCTGGGTCTAACTGAGTAGCTACGATCCGTGTTGAAGATTAATGATTGTCTCAACTTTGTTCGACCGGAAAGGAAACTCTTACTTAACAGGTTGCTTTTTGTAACACCAATAAAAAACTGAAACAATGTTACAACAATTTGTATGTAACTTTGCTCAGTATTAATGTTAATGGATGACACAGGTTTGTCAGATAGTCATTGTAATCGACAGTTGATAAAAAAAAATGAAATATCCTGAATTTTGAAACCCCAAAAGAGGACGAGTACGCCGCTCTGTGTGTCGCTTCCGAGACACCTCAGGGTTAAATGACTCACAAGACCGGTATTAGGAATATACGTCCACAAGCCGAGGACGGAAAGAGGCTATTTTAGAAGTAAGGCATTACGTCATGAATTACGTCAACCATGCAAGCAGAGATCGATATCTATATATTTATACCACTTGACAAGAAAACCTGGTGGTAATCTTTACTACGAAGAGGAATGTCAAAACGAGATTTGTTGACACGCTAAACCAAAATCCTTTCTCGCAAATGCCGGTCGAAATATATATTGGATGAATTATGAATAAGTAAGTCGTAATATGTGTAAATCGTTCCATCATGAAACTATAATTAATCCCAATTTAAACCTTTATGAACGAGAGAGAAAGTAAATATATATATATATAGAGAGAGAGAGAGAGAGAGAGAGAGAGAGAGAGAGAGAGAGAGAGAGAGAAATCAAGTCATGAGTGGTATTCGAACACAACGTCTGTCGTTTACAGGACTACTACTCTAACAACTAACCTATCAACTTAGGCTCTGTATTGTCAAGCATGGCGACCTAGGAACAAACACCAACCATTGTTGATCTCATCTCTATATACATACATTAAAATGAACAATTCATTGATCAGTGGATTGACTCGATTGAATTGTGCAATACCTCTTATGATATAGTAATAATGATAGCAGATAAGTTATTATCAGAAGCTTAATCAATCAATCAATCGATTAGTGAATGTAGTTGTAGCCCTTTAAAACTATCACATAATGTATTGCGTACTACACGGCATTTAGTGAACCCATGCATGAATGTTATTATCAGGCGTCTTGCATGAATATTATTTTTAGGCGTCTTGACAAGGAAAACTCGGACTATGTAATCAATTAAAGTTGACCAACAATTGATCAACTGCAGATGAAGGAAAAGAGCTAACGTTAATAAATTAATTTTGGCTAAAGAGCAGAAACTACTATCAGATGAGTAAAAGGAAAGTGAAGATTGCGAAAAGCATTTCCGGTAGGTAAATGTAAAGTCTGTATGTTTGTTTCCATCAAATAATGTTGTGTAGACTACTGTAGACTGCAGATTACTAACAGAACAACAGACAATAAACTCACATTCAAAAAGACTGTATCAATAAGTAAATGTAAACTTACTGAAATGTGGTTTACATTAAAGCATTGCGGAATGTTATTGTCTTTCCAAGGAAACTAACGCTACACTGTATGCAACATGAATGTAACTGAAAGGGTTGACCATCAAAATGGACGAATTGTAACCTGTAACCTGTTTCATAACTCCGAAGGAAAAAAGGAGAGAAACATTCGGAGACCCTTTAAGTGCACGTTAGTCATGTTTAATATGAACCATGAAATTTCAAAATTTAAACTTGGGAGTGAAAACATATGTAGTATTCTGGAAAAAATAAAACACATACGTGTAACGCTGCCCACATGCGATTATTGTTACATTTTTCCCACATACATTGATATTACTTTATTCGCATACGTGTTACTGAAAAGTGATGGTAGAGAACCCTGGACGAATATCATCATGGGTATGTAACGTTAACGGAAGGCGGCTAGAAGTTGCAAGTCAACTTGCCAGCTTGAGACGGTTTTTTTTTCCAGAAATCATGTTGATAGCCGATTTTGAAAGAAAATGAGGCTGAACTGATTATGACGTGTATTTAACTAATAACCTGTCCCATTTAAAGCCGATCTATATTTCCTTTATACTCATTCATAGCCTTATCTCTTTTTTTTCTGCCAACCTTCCCCAGATTAGCATCCACAGACGAGAGGATGAATTCCTTCAGCTTCTGCTAACAGCACTGGGAGAAGACAAACGGGAAAACTTGGACTTGGTGGAAGAGGATGATGACTACAAAGGGATGGAGGAAAGAGAGTTAGAATACAGTGGACTGAATGAAGAAAGAAGAGAATATGGCGGCCTGGAGGCAGTGGCAAGCAATGAGGGTAAGAATGTCAAACTTATCGTTAACTCATCACAATTCAATCTTTTCAACCGAGTCATGTCAAGTCGACAGTTTAAGAGCAAAAAAAAAAAAATCAAAGACCATGTATGGTACACGTTCTCGAGAATCAGTTTGCTGACAGTAGAAAAGATTTGTGACAATTTGTGACAAGATATGGCCTATGACAGGAAATTATATATCGTTGAAAGTGTATATATGTATTGTAACAAGAGATTCACTTAAGTGGATTCGTTAAATCAAAACGTTATTTCTTGTCTATAGGTTGTCCATAATATGGATATCAGGACTTTGCAATTTTCTTGGCTGTCGAAAGTGATATTCCATTACCACAAACAAACAGTTTGATGCAATTGTGTAAGCTGAATAACTAGATAAATGAGAAGCTGGCAAGTTAAAAACTTCACTGAGATACTCATATTTTCTTAAAATTAGGATGATGAGAATATAAGCTGTCTCTCTTAGACCTGAAACAAATTTTGTTCATTTTAAGTGAAATATATTTCACTTTTCATTTAAGATTTAGAGACAAGAGGCAAGAGCAAAAGCAAAAGTGGAGGTAAAAGTAGCAAAAAGAGCGGAAAGAAGAGCGGAAGCAAAAGTGGAGGAAAGAGCAGCAAGAAAAAGAGCGGAAGCAAGAGTCATAATCATAGTGGTGGAAAGAGTGGCAAAACAAAGAGTGACAGCAAGGATAAGAGTCATAGCTACAGCGGTGGTAAAAGTGGCAAGACAAAGAGCGGAAGCAAGAGTGGACATAGTCATGGTAGCAGAAAAAGCAGTAAAGAAAGTGAGAGCAACAGTAAAAGTTTGAATGATGGGGGAGGGAGTGGTGGAGGAGGTGGTGGAGGAGGGGGTGGTGGAGGTGGTGGAGGTGGTGGAGGAGGGGGTGGTGGAGGAGGTGGTGGTGGAGAAGGTGGTGGAGGAGAGGGTGGTGGAGGAGGTGGTGGAGGGGGTGGTGGAGGTGGTGGCGGTGACTGGGGAGGAGGTGGTGGAGGAGGAGGAGGAGGTGGAGGAGGAGGTGGAGGAGGAGGTGGAGGAGGAGATGGAGGAGGTGGAGGAGGAGGTGGAGGAGGAGGTGGCGGTGGGGAGGAGGAGGTGGAGGAGGAGGAGGAGGTGGAGGAGGAGGAGGTGGAGGAGGAGATGGAGGAGGTGGAGGAGGAGGTGGAGGAGGAGGTGGCGGTGGGGGTGATTGGGGAGGAGGTGGTGGTGGAGGCAGGAGGCAGGTGGTGGAGGGGAGGTGGTGGTGGAGGAGGAGGTGGTGGTGGAGGAGGAGGAGGTGGAGGAGGAGGTGGAGGAGGAGGTGATTGGGATGGAGGTGATTGGGGAGGAGGTGGTGGAGGAGGAGGTGGTGGAGGAGGTGGCGGTGATTGGGAGGAGGAGAGGTGGAGGAGGAGGAGGTGGAGGAGGAGGAGGAGGTGGAGGAGGAGGTGATTGGGATGGAGGTGATTGGGGAGGAGGTGGTGGAGGAGGAGGTGGTGGAGGAGGTGGCGGTGATTGGGGAGGAGGAGGTGGAGGAGGAGGAGGTGGAGGAGGAGGTGGAGGAGGTGGTGGTGGAGGAGGAGGTGGAGGAGGTGGTGGTGGAGGTGGTGGTGGAGGTGGTGGTGGAGGAGGAGGTGGAGGAGGAGGTGGTGGAGGAGATGAAACGACCACAAACACACCACTTTCAACCTTACCTACAACCAAGGCACCAACCACAACTGTACCGACAACTAAAGTGCCAACCACAACGGTAGCGAAAACTAAAACACCAACCACAAAGGTACCGACAACCAAACCACCAACCACAACCGTGTCAACAACCAAAGCACCAACTACAACGGCACCAACAACTAAAGCACCAACTACAACGGCTTCGACAACCAAACCACCAACCACAACAGTACCGACAACCAATGCACCAACAACAACGGTAGTGACAACCAAACCACCCACCACAACGGTAGCGACAACCAAATTACCAACCACAACGGTACCGACAACCAATGCACCAACAACAACGGTAGTGACAACCAAACCACCAACCACAACGGTACCGACAACCAAACCACCAACCACAACGGTACCGACAACCAAACCACCAACCACAACGGTACCGACAACCAAACCACCAACAACAACAGTACCGACAACCAAACCACCAACCACAACGGTACCGACAACCAATGCACCAACAACAACGGTAGTGACAACCAAACCACCCACCACAACGGTAGCGACAACCAAAGCACCAACCACAAAGGTACCAACAACTAAAGCGCCAACCACAACGGTACCAACAACTAAAGCACCAACTGCAAGGGTACCGACAACAAAAGTGACAACCACGACGGACGGTGGCAGTGATATTAAAAATCCATCACCGAGAACAACCACGCTACCCCCAATATTTACCCTTCCCTCAGAATCGACGACGACTGCAGGTCCTGGCCTAAAGTACCCCGGTCATGGCTGCCATCACCTTAAAATCCACGGAAGGCGTACCCCCGCTAACAGGGTGGTGCAGCCTCACTGGAATGGATCAATTCGAAAAGAGGACGTTCTCAAGGCGCTAGCCGACAGAAAGGATTCAAAAAATGCCTAGTATTTAGATCCAGATCTCTAGTAGGCCTATATTTAAAATTGTAAGAAATTTCCATTAGTACACTTTTCTTTTCTTTTTTCATTTGTACATTATGAACGTGACCGTGGAAAGCATGTATCATTTTCTTTTCCGAGAGGAATGTCGCTGCACGTTGCCTATGATCATTCATTAGTGGCGGAATGTCCCCGTTACATCGTATTTTGGGACACAGTCATGCACATCCCTTTGAGAGGGATTGAAGATGCACTGACACCGTAATTAGTGAATCAGCAGGCTGTGATGGTGCAGGGATATCGGCGCACCATCAAAGAAACATTGAAGTAGTGACCACAATTGTTTCCATTCTCCGCTGAGCAGCGATGTGCCAATTCCATGTAACTTTCTTTCGAGGCGTTTTCAGGGAACGGAGGAATGTAGTAACATGGAGAGTTACGCCGGTTATTGGGTGTGTTTTATCGAATGTGGTAATATTTCTTTTGTCTAATGATTTAATTACATAACAAATTGTTACTTTTCTTGTCTAATTAAAGTGATGTCACTCATCATATGAGCGATTTTTAAAATTTTAAAAAAGTTTTTTAAATTAAAGTTGTAAACATTTTAGTTGTAACGCTAGTCACCCTTTTTCCTTTGTTAATCCTGTAACAGTGGGCATTGCACCGATAAGTGTGGGGTGAAAATGATGTGATCAGTAGGCTCTCCTTTAAACATCCTATACGAGGATGGAGATGTCACTCACTAAAAGATGTTAAAAGTCACGTCCGTTAACCAAACTGCCAGATACTTGTATTCAGCACTAAATTTCAAAAAATGTGTTGATCTAATTCTTGTGTATTTATAGTGGACATCCTTCGTTGTTGGGATGTTCGCGAACTACTCATAACGTACACACGTTTTTCCTTCAAAGGTTTGCTATTTTAGAATGGTTATAGAATACTGCATGGACGTGAAACTACGCTCAGAGATGAATACTAGACTAAACTTTGTCATCCGTTTCTTTCTTATCTGCATAACAGTTTTTAGAGTATAACGTTTGTTCGGTTCCCGTAACATTCCCTCCCCCAATAATGTCTTTTACCCTAACGACCATGAAGGAACTGTCGGAGATTGTCTATGGGGGAACTTTTCCCAGGGAAATTGTCCGTCGGAAATTGTATGGGTGGAGTTTTCCGGTCAGCCTTTGCTCTAGCCAACAAAAGAACAATCAGAAGAGACTTTGTGGAAGAGGAGAGGGAGGGGGCTAATGACCGCTTTTGAAGTTTCGTCATTGATGTCGAATATCATACAGCTGCAGCAGTTTTCAATCTTTGTCAGTTCCGAGAATGTTTGTTTTCGTAAGAACCTGCTGCTAACTTTTTAAATTACAAACTTACCATTTATGTATGTTTTAAAACTTAACAGTAAATGGCTCGGATAACTTCATTTTTCAGCTACCGATCTAAACATTCCTTGTCCATGGCTAAATGCAGATCCATCGGTGTAGTTCATGAGAAGCTCAAAGTAACCTCCTAAAACTCCATGTTCTCCAGATCACTTAATTAGCGGCATTGATTTACATTTCTATAAGTAGGATAATATTAAAGACGAAATTAATGAAATTAACTGTTACTTATTTTTGGGTTTCTCTTTGTGTTCACATTCCAAGCCACTGCCGATGGACGAAAGAGGTCTTTTTTTTACTTTCGTGAAGTTAAACACAAGTATTATGTTTCAATACTATATATACGATATGGTGAAATACTCACATTTTCTACTTGCATTCCTTACACTTCCTTTACACCAGCCCCTCCCCCGCCCCCACCCAAAGTTTGCAGATCATTCTTCAAGGGATGACTATAATTTTGATGTCACATACTACAATGTGCAACAAATGTCATTTGTAGCTGTGGTCACTTACTGTCATCTCTTAGAAACATTCGCAGTCAATACACTGGTTGGGAACTCATTTCATGCAACTAAGAATCGACACAGTTTCATATCCCTCATTCCCCTTCATTCCCCCTCATTTCCCCTCATCCCTCCCCCCCCCCCCATTCCCCTCCGCCCTGCTTAACCTGGTATACTCATCCACAGTGCAAAGTAATTTCGGCAAGATTTGATTGCAAGGGCTTGGGGAGCATGGATTTGTTGCCATAATTCCCTAGGCTATGGACAAGGACTCTCTCGCAGTCTTTTATATTATGACGTCATTGCTGGAAAAATGTTCAGCTTTCAAATGGCACGTACACACCAAAATGAAATATCAAAGGCAACATATCTACTTACAATTGCAGTCAGTTTTATACTTAATACACACCACATAAATCTTTGAAAATCACTGACTTCATATAAGAACTTCTGATACACTATAAAATATACATTCGAATAACCATTATTTATCCCCCAAAGCATATTAGTAAAAAAAAAGATGAGAAATAAAAATAAAACTATATGTCAAGAAATTAAAGCAACAAACAGATGGAATAATTCATCTAACAGGGTGACAAACCTCTCACAAAATTAGTATGAAATTGATTTTCCAGTAGTTACTAAATTAAACCCGAGTGAGAAAAATAAATATTTAATTTTTGAACTTGATAATTACTTTTCTTTATCTTAGTTTGCAACATATATTTATTCATGTTTTTTCCCCTAAGGAAATCACAAATTTAACAAATATTGTCTTTTTGCAAAAAGGGAAAACCGAACTTCAAGTTCACAATAGGTGGTAATACTGCTAATACAACATGAAGCTGAGAGATTAAATTTCCCGACATATGTGACTATAATGTTTCGGGTGTAAAATTGCAAAGACATCAATAGTTTAATTTAATTTGTATTCTACACCGGCTCTTGTGTCTTTGAATGGGAATATTCAGATAAGTTCGTGAAATATTGTGCGTTGTAATCATAGCATTAAGTTGATTTTCCGTCTTTATGTATGAGAACCATATAAAGGCAAATTAGTTTTTGTCTATCCTGCTCACTGCACACATGTTCGCACAGGCTATATGTTATGCACATAAATGAGTAGGACGTGTATGGGTGCATAGGGTGCTGGGGACCTCGTAGACTTAGCGGTGTAAGCAAAGTTCCCATACTTGAATTCTGGTGTTTTTAGATGTTTCTACGTGATGAACATACATAACAGTAGTGATCATTCGTTGTGTAGCTAGGGCAGTTCCTTTTCTCCTCTTGTATAGCCAGAAAACTGAGTCACTGGTGGCTTCACAGCGGTTCCGCGTGCGCGTGCGTCAGCGCGAGCTGCGTTGAACCGTGTTGATGACCGTGGCGCCCAAATCAAAACTGTCGTTAATACGAATTTGATTTCCTGCATTTACGGTTTCTAGGCCTAACTGTACGTGCAGGACATTTCATTTAGGGACCATAGTTGGATCGGTCATCATCGGGTAAATGTTCGCTTCTATCGGTAAAACATCGTATCGGCGAAATTTAGATGCCGATGTTTGCCGATATTCAGCAACCTGAAAGTGTATTTTCACTGTTGGAACCTAGTGATCAGTGAACCAGTATATGAATTGAGAAATGCTTCGTGAATGGTATCTTCCATCTGAAAAAGTTTTAAAAAAGTACCTGTAAATTTGCGATGATTTCGGAATTGTGATAAAGCACTCCAGAGACAACATCACACATAAAATGACAATTTTCAGGAGATAACACTTTTGATGTAGGGAAAATATACAATCGGATCGTATATCGGTTAATGTTGAGATAAAATAAAAACATCGGCAATCGGTTTCGCAGATAAAAACCACTTCGGTTAACCGATGATTAACAGATTAAATTATTCCCACATTACATATTTAAACTTCGAACTTGCCTATGAGAAATCCAACCAACATATTGTATCATTATCAATCAGCGACTGCATTCTTTGAAGAAAAGTGTGAACGCGGAAACCACTTCTAGTGCGTAGTATAACGAAATGTACATGAGTCAAGTTCAAGGACTAGTGCGGCGGAAGCATTGATATCTAGGGGGCAAAATCTGATGAAGTGGACAACTTGAAAAATACCGGAAATTACAGGTGTGCTTTATCCCTCCAAGGTGGGGCCTGGGAGGGATCTGTTTAATGTTCATATCCATGGGATCTAAAGTTGTTTTCTTTGAAAGTGAAATAGCTTTTTTGAGAATTTACATTATATTATTTTTCGCCCCTTTCCTCACAGTTACCACCTCCTTTGCTTAATAGCCCGTTTTTCCCTATCTTTTCAACGGAAAAAAATGTCCCACACCCCCTCCCCTTCTACCGCTACCTGTGGCGGTAGCGTTGGGCTACTACATACTATACTTCGGTCAAGTCAAAAACAGTCTATTATTTTTTTTAATCGTGTGGCCAATTTTAGGGTCTGTTTATTTATCATAGGCCTAATAAAAGGTTTGAGTAATCGCGAGAGGCAAGTGTTCTCATTCCAGTCATGCAACTTGATTTAGCAATACTTCAGGGTGTCACTGATTACTGTCAAGGTTTTATCAAATAGACAAGTCATAGATCCTTAGATGGGTTGTACTGTGAGTGTTAGTTTCAAAGTCTAACCCAACTAAACGATCTAGGCTAGTACTCATTTAGTGCCTTTTAGTTAATCTACGTACAGTATTTCTGTATGCTCGCTTTATTTTCGTCTTTACTTGGGTGAGCAAAACGAAACTTTATATCAGTAAACTAAAATATATGCTTTCAAAGTTCACAAACGAGAAACAAGGATAATGCTTTTCTTACTTTGAGATGTAGTCATTTAGCTAAGACGGATTAATGAGTGAACACATTTCTCTCACTTCTTTAATTTATGCCTTCCATTTATACTACAGGTTTTGACCGCTACAATTTTGCAACTTGCCACTCTCAACGTGTGGACAAAGTAAATATAAAAAATGGAGAATAAAAGGTTTGCATCTTCTGCTCCATTGAAGTATGTTTGTCACCTTGATGTTATTTTTTTCTTTCTTCTTCTTCTTACCGATACATGAACTTTGCAACATCGGCATGAATTTAGGCCTACTATATTGAGGAAGTTGACGCTCATACAAAAATGCGTACCATTGGTTTCTTCAACGGTCTCACGTTTCTTTAATAATTCACGTTATCATTCCCGTATACCCTCACTTGTTTCTCCCGTATTCCTGCGTCGTGTTTCCAACCTTTAGCAGTTATTTCCGGAGTAGGTCTATTAATTAAGACGAAAATAAAATATAGTTCACAAGGTGCAATTTTTACTGAACTTTTACTAAATATACCTAGTATTCAGCCTACGTCCAACTTAACATGTAACATTATTGTCGTTAACTGATACTTATTTTGGGGATTCTCTTTGTGTTCACATTCTAAGCCAACATTTTTTTTTTCTATCACAAGCCTTTTTCTGTATTGATCATTTTCGGTAAAGTTCAGTTCGCACTTAGGTTTGCGTCCATATGACAAAAGACGTAATAATGTCCATATGATAAATGAAGGCCTATGCCGGACAAAAGACCTGCAAATTCGACAGGTTAAGCTGTATGCTCAACACAAATACTTCATGCTTTTTTAATAATAATGTAAAGAATATCTTTATTTTGCGGGTACAATAGTTTTGTCTAAAGGCGCGTTCACACTACAACGATATCGGATCGGATTGCGATCCGATTTTTTTTATTTTTAGTCAATATCTTCTCCATCTCTGATCGGAAAGAACCAAAAATTTGTCAACTTGTGTAAATAAATGATTTGTATCGCATGACTAAGAAAATCAAATTTATACTAATTATTTCGTGACGTCACACCGACAGACAGCTTTTATCCGACTACGAGTGTCCGATAAAAGCTGTCTGTCGGTGTGACGTCACGAAATAATAAGATAACATTTCATTTTCGTAGTCCTCTGGTACAAATCATATCTTTACACAAGTTGACAAATTTTTGGTTCTTTCCGATCAGAGATGGAGAAGATATTGACTAAAAATTAAAAAAATCGGATTGTAATCCGATCCGATATCGTTGTAGTATGAACGCGCCTTAATGCGTTAAGTGTTTTGGTTATCAGTTCATAGCCGTTTTGTATTATGACGTCATACCAGAATAAGAACAGCGCTAGTGGTCACCCTTTCTTGCGTGGGTCGACGGCAATGTCAAGTGCTCTGTAAACTTTAGAGATGTGTTTGCTTTGACCGATCACTCGGGTATAAACTTTAATTGGCCTTAAGACGACAGGTTGTACTCTAGTGATGGGTGTAAGGTGTTAACTGTGTGAATTTATATGCAAGAGTTGTACAGCCGTGCATACGGCGTGCCCCCCTTTCAAAGCATTGCTTAACAGATCAACACTGTAATAGCCTACAACCTGAATTTTAAGACCGACGACGCAGGAATTTATTCTCTTGTAGGGTACGGTACGGTGTATAGAAGTTGCTTGTTCTCGACATAGCTCCATATTGCTCCATATCTCCAGTCCTGGTGCATACGACGGCGGGAAGCTATGGATATTCGTATAGCTTATCTACTAGCCATCGTTCTGGGTGTTTCACTGAGTTCTCCAATCGTGAGAAACTCTGAAGTTGTTAACGAGGTAAGGATCAAAGTTTTGCTTTCGACAGTGAGAACAATGAACTGAGATCAACAGTCGACGTGATTTCGAGAAGGGATTAAAAACCGTATACTGAAATGAATTACAAATCACCAATTGGACTGAAATGATACACGGATTATACGTGAGAAAGTTGTTAGGCATTAAACAAGGTTTAACTAATTAAACCTCTGCCTGTAAAAATAATTGTATAGGCAGACAATAATTCGTCCAAAGTAGATAAAATAGGCCTTTGAATGTTTGAAGTAGATGTACAGATGTACTACTGTCGAGGTCCAGAAAGATCAGAGAGGTACAGAGGGAGGAGGAAGACACTGACTCTATCACTCATCTCTCATCTCGTTTTGGTCTTTTCATTTGAAGCAGTCGTTTTGTGTTTGACTCTGCCAATCCTACTGGCTGTGGGTAGGATAGGACACGAACGTGGCTGAGGGGTAGAGTGTCACTAATCTAAACCTCACACGTATTTCCTTACCATAAAACTGATGTAATGTTTTCACCTCCAAACAGCTCATAAATCTAAGTAACTAATATTTAATTTAGTTTAATATGTGCAAATTATAAATAAAACATTGTCTTATAAATTATAAAACATCCCAATTAGGTTATCCTTAATCGGAGGGAAGAGTTAATCATACAAAGGTTGTTCGAGTCCTTGCCTGCGGTTTTTAAGAACAAACGAAGATCTCCTTTGAAGGAAGAACATGAGTTGCATGCTGAGGTCAGAGAATTGGACACCAACATCATAAGCCGAGATGAAGATGACGACGAAACCAACAATCTGGTTGAAGATGGGTTCATTGGGGGTAAGAAGACAGATCCTGGCTGATTAACGGAAATGAAGACAAAATGATAAATTTTCTAGAGGTTTGTCTTATACTGAAACAGGTGCTCCGTCGCGTTTTTACAGTTGAAAGAAATTTTTGTCTCGAATAATCCGCACAGACATCAAGGTAATTGGTAGTTTCATCATTGGCAATGATGTACGGAGGTCATAATTTTGGCTTTCAGACATTTTATTATAAAGTGGAGGCAGTATTTATTACCTATGGTATAATATGAAGATATAATTTATATCGTTACGCTCATTTCCAACCATGCATGTCATTAATGTGACGATAAGTTCACCGTAAAAGTGACAACATATGATTCCTTTGACAGAAATTCCTCTTGCAACCCTGCCACCCCCCCCCCCCCTCGCTTCTTTGACTCAACACAGTGTTTCGAACATTGACCTTTTCCTATTGACACGACTGAAAAATGTTGTAATACACTTGGGATTTCTCAGGCTTACAGAAAGTGGTAAAAGGTATACGCTAAATGAGGTTGGCAAAGTCTAAATTTCGTCAGATACTCATGCTCGTAGTAAAATCAAATTAACTTGCAGCATGTGACATAAAGCTGAGTTTTTGGTTTGCTTCTGTTGATGTTTAAGCAGTTACTGTGGCTAAGGGAAGCAGTCTAATCGCGAAATTCAGTGAAAGAATTAGGCAGTAGGCACCTTAATATATGCAAATTGCCGTTGCATTATGCAAGTTTACATGCAATTTGCCATTGAATCTTATACCTTACACATGCATCAATTTATGTTTGATCGGGGATATACTTTTTTTCATTTTTTTTTTATTTCTGTGGGGTGAAAAAATATGATGATTGAACCATTGACCATACTCCCCATGGACTATTTGACCCTTGACTTGGTCTTAATACATGACGTACTTCTTTGTTCTGACTTGGAGTTGTAAGAAGTACCAACAAGAACGTATGTTTCGAACAATCGAAAACGAAACCATTATTCGAAATTGTTGTCGAGGGACTGGTTTCCGAGAACAGGGATCAACTCGACAAGTTTTCAGTCTGACGTAATATTGTTGCAGCAAGTTTGGCTTATGAAGCGGTTGGAGTAAAAGAAGAAACAAAGACTTAACTGCAATTTTGCATCTGCCTATCGTCAAAATGAAATTAACGTTGAGTTGAAAATATTTTGCCTAATTCACAGACAGAGGATGCCATCATCTCTCCGGCGATGACGGATGCCATCACATTCTGGAAGACGGGACAGAGGTCTTCATTCCTGGTTAGAAAGAGCTATAGAAGATAGTGATATGAAGAAACGTGTAGCCTAAAACTCATTAACATTTTGTCGGGATCTCGTCCCTTTTTCAATATTGTATAAAATATGAAAGCATAAGGATAAAAACATGGAACACAGAAAATTCACTGCCGAAAAGTTGTCATTTTGCGTCTCGAAAAAAATGTGGCCGCTTTTAGGAAGGTGGGTAAGTCTTGTTTAAGACCAGTAATTTTTTAATTAAGGACTCGAAGTAGTTTACGTGTTTCTACGCATCGGATATTCTGTGCCTTGAGGTGTTATAGTGATAAGCAACTCGCTAATTGTACAGATTGTCTCTTCTGATGTTGTACCTGTAATTGTTAAACGTATAACAAACGTACAACAAATTCAAAGTCAATGTACGAATTAAGGTGACAAATTAAGTAATTCACATTTCAAACTGTGAAACAGAAAACTTTCTTTTTAATATAAAATCGTTAAATCGTTTAATATTTATCGTAACAAAGTTATTGTAAAATTATGATAATGTGACATTTCTGTTGCAAGGATTCTTCAAGTATGACGTCAACGAGGAACTTAACAGAATTCCAATACATGACTTTCTGACAGAGATTAATACACATTTTGCTTTTCATCAAGGACCAACATTTACGAAAGGATAACGACATTGTCGTTTGTTTTTTTTTTTCGGTGTCACTGAAAACATCAACTTGAATAGATCTCATTAAGACAACTGATCCAACTTGATCAGTTACTTTATATATTGCTGGCCTAGATAAAAGCATCATGACTCTCAAGATACTTATGACAATATGTAATTTAGCCTAAATGTAAATCCATCCACATATTAGGTACGTTTGACCTCAGCTAGAAACTGCTTGTTCACTACGATGATCCGCTTTGTTACTAATAAGTAGCCTACATGTAAGTGCCTCGTATACGTCTTGTACGCTCCAGAAGATAGGCCTACATTTATCTTTTAAGTCTGAAGCAGACACCGTAGGTGAAATCAGTGGTGTCTACAGTGAAAGACATGAAAAGAAACAAAGCTATATGAGACAAAACTGCAAATTCTCTTCATATTGATGCTGGGAGGTTCCTGGGAGTTGTTTTTGCAAAGTTATCGACGTCTTTTCTGAACTCTCTAACATAGAACTTTATATTCACATTTTGGTCTTGCCTTTGCGTCATGAAATTGCTCAGCTGTGCTGTTTGCTGTTTATCGTCCGAATACTCATTCAAAGATACACATTGACTCGCTAAGTAGGTCAATACCGTCGATGATAGATAGCTCCATCAAGACCATTCCACGGTTCGTTGAATCTTTATTGCATTACAGTCACAGTAACCATTACATAACAAGCCACAGGGAAACGTCAGTTTTAAAGGTATCAACATACGGTTACGGCCCTCGGTAGATTAGTAGGGTACAAAGTGAAATAGGTGATGAATATTTTCCAACTTTTATTAATCACGCGATGAGTGATGATGATGTATTGTTGTTCTAATTGCATGGAGAACATAAACGTATTTAGCTCTAAATATTTTATATCATTTTTCTTGTTTCTTAATCTTGGTGCAAGAAACAGGGAGACATAACCTAAAAACTGTAATGAGGGTTTCATTTTATAGTAAGGAGACTACCATTGGTCAAAAAAAAAAAAACCATGATCATCCGTTGGTGAATTACAGCACATCAGGTGATTGAACAAGGGTTACATATTACACATGTAGCACACGACTTAGTTTTTACAACAGGGTCAACATCAGGAGAACAAAATACCTTAAAATCAAATATATCGTACAGTGATTGTCAAGTTTATTCGAAAGTTTTATTTAACGGGAGTTTATCAGGAACTGTCACTGTAAGTGAACGCTTCTGCTAAGCTTCGTTTATAATGAAATTGAGCTGTTTGCCTTCCCCTTGTGAAAGAATAAAGTTCGCCCATGCAGAGAGATTAATAATATGTCATCCTATCGCAGAATGTTAAAGAACATTTGAGTAAACGATAATGTCGACAGTTTCCACTTACGGGGATCATTTAAGGTGAAAGGTCATTAAAGAGGCTCATTGAGTCATTTCAAGTAACCCACTAAATTATCCTAAAACTGTCATGTTTACCTCACATACTTATGACAAATAACAAATGGTCGAACTAAGAGAATCCTTACGTGGCGCATGGAAAGGACCATTAATGAGTGAGACATTTCACAGTATTACTAGTTCATATGCACACAGACAGTACAAGTCTGCAGGGTGAAAAATTCCAAAAAATTGACATATTTTCGCATCTATTTGACATGAAACGTGAATAATTATTACGCTAATTATGAGGATTGTCATGTTCTTGTACTAAACCTCACAAAGTTATCGATATCAATTGAATGAGTCCCTTTAAGTGGTAAGCACACTGAGGATCTCTCGCTCTCAATTCTTTACTACATCTAAGCTCCGTTTCCCTTGTTGTCGTTTAAATGTTGTCAATTTTTTTTTCCCTTTTCCAAGTTGTCTTTCAAATGTTTATATAAACTGTTTCAAACCAATGCGAAGCTGAAATTAAATTGCTCAAATATGTGCCTTTAAAGTACACTTCAGAGTGAGTATAGGATTTCTAAATAGTCGCTTTTAATTTTTTTTTTTTAATTTTTGTCTTCCTGAGAATGGCATTAAGTCTATGAAAACCTTAGTTTGCTCTGACCGAATTGTTTTCTCAGCAGATATTATAAAAGATAGGTCCAACACCTGTGTTTAGTTGCTCGTTTAACCCAGCTGGGATACTGAAACATTCTGACGTTCTGAGGGGAGCAACATTCAGAAATCTTTGAATGTAAATCTTTGTATACATATATATATATATATGTTTCTAGTTAAGATCATTTATTGTATATGTGTGTAACGGCCCGAGAGGTAAGCGTATGATTAAATAACGTTATCGCTAGCTATGTAGTGAATTGTATGATTAAACAGTCTGTAGTGAATTGTATGTTTAAAGTAAGCACATTTCCAATAGTTTTAGGGAATTGTATGTTTCCAACAATACATCTTATTTGTTTTGATAATGTTTTAACCTATCTATAGGTCAGGTACTGTGTGTATCTCAATGGTAATCTTTAATGACTGGACTCTTATTAAAAACGTCACGGAGATTTACGGAAGGAGGCAATACTGTAACCCGATTGGCTCCCACCAACAAACGTGGTAACATGAGAAGACCAATTCCATGTACAGCTCTACAGCTCGCTAGATTATTGGTGACAAATTAAAAAAAAAGCTCTTCCAAAACTGTTGAAAAGTTCTGTAACTTTATAGACATTTTTAACTAAACTGTATTTTACTTTTAACAGAATTTTCTGTATCTTTATTGACAATTTGTATTGCTACAATAAGGAAATGTTGTATTTTAATATTTTAGCGTTTTGTTAATGTTGAATTTTTCTGTTTATTTGAAAACCATTTTGTCTGCTTTTTTAACTTTAGCTGCTCTGTAGAGAAATATGTGTAAATTTACAGATATTTTAACAGTATTTTGTATTTTTCTGAATTCGCGTGAATATGCTCTCAATTAACAAACATTCATTTCGTCTTTGAACTAAAATAAAACAAATACAAACAAACAAAGCGGACAATAACCAAGAAAATTTCAATCTTTAATTTCATTGCTTTCAATTTTTTCAGTTTCAGTTTTTAACTCATCAGCTCATCCCCACAGGTCCTTATGCACTTGATCCAAACAAATAGACACATTTCACAAATTAACTGTGAAGAGTCTGTTGATTTACTGCTTTATGACATATAGCTCACTTTAGACATACCTGTTCGGGATGGCCTTCCACTAATTTTTCCTTTTTAAGTAGATGTTTGTAAAGCGCCACTGCATATAGTTTCTGTAGAAGTGTGCGCTATATCAATGCATTTATTATTATTATTATTATTATTACATAAATATGTGGAGCCTCTTTTATAAGCATTTTCTCTATCAAAATGATTGCTATTTCTTCGAATAATGTCTTTTTGGCATTTTTTTATCAGGAAGGGATAAATTAATTATTAGCCTCGTCTCAAATATTTGCAACCAATGTATTTGTATACTTTATAATATTTATTTTGTAAGCAAATGTTACATTGTACAAAAATAAGACTTTCCAGTCACAAAGTGCCAACCGATTTACAGTTTAAACACTCACAAAAACGTAAAGTTAAATAAGAACTCCATAACTTTTGGTAAAATTTTACACACAGTTAATGTAAGTCTTACATTATGATATAACAATTTTACTAAAATGTAGTAAAATTTACCAAAATTATGTAAAATTTACAAATACTGCTTACATTAATTTTACATAAAATTTATGGAGTTCTTATTTTACATAATTTAGGTAAATAATTCTCTGAGTGAAGTAACCTTTTCAACAAAGCATTATCAGTGTGTTCCATTCTAATACCCCTTGGTAACAACACAGTTGAAACGCTAAGACCTGGTATACGTTATTGACAAGGGTATGTTACGCTGTATGCGTAAGTCTGCATAAAATATAAAAGTAGCATACTTAAAGAAATATTGTAATTTATGGAATATAGCAGTGAACTGTTAATTTACATGAAATTGAAGTTAATGAAAGAGGAAAATTATTTTATTCGATTTTACAGTTGACTTTCATAAACTAATTTACATACAACGTCTGTAAAGAAAACAAAAACATACCCTACACGTTATTTCATGATTACAGTCTACCTGTAAAAATACATTATTTATTTGGAAAAAAATGCCATTACAATTATGTAAATATAAAGAAATATTTTAATAGTGCATTGGTTGCTACTGAATTCAGTAAAACGGTGCTCAACGTTTGAATACCGTTTGACTAAGTTCAATATATCCTATTCATAAAACCAAAATGACTGAGTTCACTTGGTTGACATCCTATGGTAACTCCTGTGACCAAATCACCCATTCTAGTCCTTTAATATAGTCTGTTACACTAACTCGATACGAAAATCTAGCTGTTACACTTAAAACTGTTACCCTGTTTGGGGAAACTATCCGTCTTTAAAAGGATGGTCCAGCCACAAATTTGGCTTAGATATGTTGAAGAGTAAGTTTATCCAACCATTCTGGTGAACCTTCGATTCAGTTTCCATGTGTGGTTCTCAAGATATTACCAGTTAAAGTTACCCCCTTTTCTACCAACTGTGAACTTGAGGCAAGTAGGAGTGACATCATCTCCTCACATGGCTGAATAGTCTTTTGTTTTCTTCATTATTGAATATATTATTTCAATCTTGAAATCAATAGGTGGTCACCTTAGGTACTGGCTATGTGACGGTCGCAAAACTCCCATACCCCTCATACATTCACATTGCGATAGCACTAGATATTGAAGTATTAAATTTGGTGTAAAGTTTAAAGAAAAACATAAAATGCTTTATCAATGTGGGGAGATGACATCACTCCTGCTTGCTTCAAGTCAACTATTGGTAACAAATGTGGTAACTTCAACTGCTCATATCTCCAGAAACACACATGGGAATTGAATGGAAGTTTCACTGTAATGGTCAGATTAACTTACTCTTCAACATATTAAAGCTATATTTGTGGCGAGACCATCCTTTTAAAGAAGTACGGACGAAAAAAAAAACGACCTGGCGATAGTTAGTGCTGCAACTAGCAGTTGGTTTCGGTACGGTTTCGTTACATATCGCTGTGAAACGATTTTTAATTAAACTTTTTCAATGTTGGTAAAGGTCTCTGCGTCGACAGAGACGCGACGCTCATATCGGTGTAGCATCGTCGTAGCATTCTATCACTGGTAACGATGTAGCTGCTATTATTGTACTAAATGCGTCGGTGGCTGTCGACTTAGTGCATCTGTTTTGCTGTTGTTGTTGTTGTTGTTGTTGTTGTTGTTGTTGTTGTTGTTGTTGTTGTTGTTGTTGTTGTTGTTGTTGTTGTTGTTGTTGTTGTTGTTGTTGTTGTTGATGTTGTTGAATCGGTGACGTCACTCAGGTACAACAGGTTGGAAATGCAGTGAAAATGCGATTGTCAACAAACGAAAAAAGTTAGCGAAAGAGCACTGACAGAGAGCTAACTCATTTATATTGGAATTGTCCAAAATACAGTTTTCGCATGGGTTTCAGTGAAAATAAGCGTTTACAAAGCAGTATGTATTGAGATTTTATTTGTCCACACCTCTTTCCAAACAAGTTCATTATTCTAATGACCTCGAAGTATTATCACAAATATTATCACAAACCTGGTGCAGTAAAGTTGAGTTTAAGTGGTGGCGTGCTTTATTCGCAGATATTTAATCGAAGGACCCGTGTCTCTCTGAATTACTTTTGCATATTTTATTTATTTTCAAGACTCATTCTGACTCTTTGCACATCAACATAGTTACATTGCTCTTCGATGTAGACCAAGGACAACAACAGTAACATACTCATGGAGGAAATAATGACCACACTGAAAACATTTTTCGCTCATTATAAACACTTGATGCACTATACGAGTTTCCTTTCCCTGAATAGGCCGGCTTCAGGAATGTACTAACGCCTTATTGAGGCCATGATTAAGGTGTAGAATAACTGACCCACTGCGTTACGTGATCTTCAGGATCTTTAGTGGGTTTTGTGTGGTCTTACGTCGGAGTGTTGCTGACAGTGTGGGTGTAGCTAGAAATTCATATACATTCCGTGAAACCCACAAAACTTATGTCCTCACCAATGGCATTGGGGCACCTTTATAGGGACGAGCAACGTCATCTTTTTGATATCCATAACGTTACTGTTACATAATGTACATCCCGTTGTAGACTTATAAAAGCATCATACATACACAAAGTAATCGGATGTGCAACTTATGTAATTCCAGCAGACAGAGCTGATGACTTGCATGATATTGAAGAATACCAAGCTATAAGTGCTAGATGAAAACAAATACATAAAAAAGGGCTAATTCAAATAGATGTTTGGTAGTTACTTCACCCTGACAAATTTTGATTTGCTTTTTCCAAGTTTGAACAAAGGTAGTAGCAGCTTAGTTGAAAGATATCTGTGACAGATGCGTTCAGCCATATTTGACAGCGCTCATGGTTGATGTAGACATTTCAGTACTGCATGTTTGCATGTATATCACTTTATTTTTATTTTCTATAGTACTGTCGAGATGAGTTTCCCTCAAGACTGCAATCTGTGTTACCATATTTGACTACACCTGTTTTTTTAAATATCTTGTAAAATACGCAGAGACACATGGAAAATCAAATTGCTCTTGTCCAACTTTGGTGCAAAGTATATCACAAACCGACAAAAAAAAATGCCATCGTCAAATGGCCTTCCTCTTCTACAACAAATCTTGTTTACATTTCAAGTTTTAAAAGCATCCAAACGAGGCGTACATTCCTCTACCCACCCCCCTCACCCCCCCCCCAGATCTCCTCACTTCTTGTTCTGCATCTGAAAGGACATTTTACAAATTCATTGCAGAACACTAATTTCCCCCTCCCCTTCCCTTCTTCAACAGTAAAGCAGTCACGTAATTAAAGCATCAGTGAAAGTTTCTGTAAATTGTTCGAGTAACATAAAGCCGTGTAATGATCTCGAGAACATTGGTTTAAATTTTAACAAACCTCTGCAAGGTATCACGTGCAACCTTTCTGGATTAAAAAAAAAATAAAATTTTAAATTGAATTTAGATTATGTCACGCTGCCGTATAGCGTCGAGACCGACACAATACCAGCGCCAGTGATAGTCGCAGCAGAGTACGTTCGTGACACGGCAGCTAAGGTGTCAAAATATACGGCCGAATGAGCTGTTAAATATACGTTAAGGTGACGGCATCTAGATTATTATTCATTGGCAACTTTTAAATGTTTCGGTCTAATAATCGTTACAGCCGACACAATACAACATCATCACACGCAGCAACCAATAAAACCTTGGCGACTTCCCCTTGCACTGGTGTATGTTCCCTATCACCAGTCATGACTCATGGCACCTCACATTCAGAAACCTTCATTATTTCAAGAAAACGAGGCGATTGCTGACAACTGCGAGAGATGAATGAAAATGTGGCATGTAAAAATATGTCAGGAAAACCTCTGTCTTTTGAGCGCAATGACTACTTTGCGACCTACATTTAACTTATAAAAGTATTCCAATTTCATGGTCGTCAAACTCTGACCGCGAGAATTCAATGAGTTTAAAAACCTGACGTATCATCCTATATCAAAGGACAGGGATCATTTTGTCATAGACAGGCAAGGATGTAATTACATTGTTAAGCTTCTTCTTTTTTTTTTCTTACGTATGCCACTTTGCCCTTCATTTGAAATAATTTTTGTACTAAAACGTATAGAGCCACCTGGATTATTTACATCGTAACCGGTAATTTTTTAATGTTGGATCCCTGAAGGCATGCATACCAGGAACAACAGTAACACACGAATGTGTTTATGTTATTATTTTCCCTCCCCTATTCTCCCATTTCCATTGTCTCACTGGCCTGAATATTCACCCCCCCCCCGTTATCTTTCCGTCTTCCAGCCTTTCCACCTACTCATGCTTCCATTTTCCCTAACCCCCCCTCACGATCTCAACAACACTATGTGAGAATCAAGTTGCAGTGCTAATGTTGCCAGTTCCCTCTTGAGCACCGGCCAAGGTCGTTGGTTTTCAACGTTTGACCTTTTTCTTTTATAGATGCAACGGGTGAGGGACTTGAGTTATTCGTGGGTGTGGTGTGATCCAAAAAATCGTATCGTGTCTCACGGGGAAGGAGTGGGACATAACACTGCAAACAAGATAACCTGAATGTGAAGGCCGAATTACTGTGACAGTCAGAAACTGCGTAACTATATGGAAATACCACATGTAAAGCTATTTGCATTCATGGATTAGATTACGAAAAGTGCAAAAATTCAGTAGACCAACAAAAGAAAAAAAAACGGAAAATTGAGTGAAAGACGCTTTCAGGTTGCTATGCTTGTGTGAATGTTAAATTTATTTTGATTTAGAGTCTTAATGAATGAGTTAAGTGTTAATGTGAACAAAGGGTAAAAACAATCATTTTGGTAATGTAAACAGAGGGATGAAAAGCAATCATTGATGAGGAAAAAAACGTTGAAATCGAAGATGGTTGCAATATAGGCCTTAGGTATCACATGATATTCTACAAATAATATTGTGTACTAATTGCAACGTAACTGTTATCACATCCTTGATGACCTGCGTGGGAACGTCACCATTAGTGTGACTGACATGTTGGGTAACGAAGCTTAGAAATAAGTGATGAATAAGGCCAGAGGTGTCATTCAGACGACTTTCTTTCCCTTTATCTCATTGAGATTAACTCTTAGGTTTTAAGTGGCTCGCTGACATCTTCGGGGGCCCCTCACATATGACCGATAGTTACCATCCGCTGCTATGTTTTAATTTTCCAAAAAATGTAAATACTTTTGTTGCTACTTTCATCGTTACTTCTCTCGTTTTAAATATTTATTGCAAATTTGGGTGCCACTCTTAAAAGTCACAACTGCATGTCAATTGCAATGTACTGAAAAGGGAGAAGAAATCCCATGAAACTGTCAAACTAATGTTAACAAAAATGTAGACAGAGTTGGTCAAATCTTATTGTCATTAACTATATAGTGTCATCGTATTCTAAAGGAGTAAGCATGTAGTTGCCGTTAAATTTATTCAGATACTTTGAGTTCATCATCTCGGAAGTTAAACTTCAGGCTGAGCGACTTCTCTCATCGTCAGAGCGTTGAACAAATCTTCTTCACGGCTCCATGAACTTCGGCTGCCATAACGATGACGCTTGTGTTTCCCATAGCGATGTTTGCTCCTACTTCCACTGTGTTTGCTATGTCTTCTACTACTATTTCTACTCTTTCTGCCTTTACTCTTCTTTCCGCACTTCTTTTTGCTCTTACTCTTTTTTCCGCTCTTACTGTGGCTGCTACTGTGACTGGTACTGCCACTGCTGCTACTTCGACCACCCCAGAAACCAGGAGGAAGAAGATTTCCTGGTCTTTGCCCACCGGGCCATCCGACGTTTCCACCTCCTCCGTTTCCCCCTCCACCTCCACCTCCTCCACCAACACCTCCACCGCCTCCACCACCTCCACCACCACCACCACCTCCACCACCACCACCTCCACCGCCCCCACCGCCACCTCCTCCACCACCTCCTGTGTTTCCTCCACCACCTCCTCCACCACCGCCTCCACCACCGCCTCCACCACCTCCTCCACCACCGCCTCCACCACCTCCTCCACCTGTGTATCCTCCTCCTCCACCACCACCTCCACCACCACCTCCTCCACCACCTCCTGTTTTCCTCCACCCCCCCCGCCTCCACCTCCACCTCCTCCACCCCCTCCTCCTCCTCCACCACCTCCACCACCGTCCACCACCACCACCACCTCCTCCTCCACCGCCTCCACCACTACCACCTCCTCCACCACCACCTCCACCACCACCTCCTCCACCACCACCTCCACCACCTCCACCACCACCACCACCACCGCCTCCACCACCTCCTCCACCACCGCCTCCACCACCTCCTCCACCTGTGTATCCTCCTCCTCCACCACCACCTCCACCACCACCTCCTCCACCACCTCCTGTGTTTCCTCCACCGCCGCCTCCACCTCCACCTCCTCCACCCCCTCCTCCTCCTCCACCACCTCCACCACCTCCACCACCACCACCACCACCACCTCCTCCTCCACCACCGCCTCCTCCACCTCCTCCACCGCCTCCTCCACCTCCACCACCGCCTCCACCGTAGCTGTTCCAAAATTTCCAAAACTTCTTTTCAGCTACTTCAGTTTCCTTCTCCTCTGGTACCAATAAAGCCTGCAAAAAGAAATGAATATTTATATATCAAAGAAAAAGGACGGTAAAGAACAGTCGTCAGAACTTTAAATTGTGACTAACATTACCTTGACGCGTTACAATTGTCACGTGAGATCATCTATTGCTGTTTCAGTCTTCTGTCGAATTTTATCTACTCATCTTAGCATGGCATAGCTATATGCGAACACTAGCCACGTATAACCCATTCTTCAATAAAGTAATCGAAATGACCGGCTTACAATAAAATGTATGTTGCTTATATATGTGGTGACTTCTGTTGCATGGTCGACGGGCCTCCTGGCGAGTAGACATTAATTTTAGAGTGTTCTTCTCATTTTAGCTTTCATTTTCTAATTCCTGTCCTAATCACAATTCAATGAAGTTCGGCTCCCACACCCACCATCTCCACATCCGTCAATATTTCACAACAGTATTATAGTTGTATGTACGTGGCTTGATGAAGTCATTAAAAATTTAGAATACTGCAATAAATTGGTACATTGATTGTAATAACAAACACCATTTTTTTATGTTCTTTGACACGTTTATTTTCTCTTTAACAAGTATTCATCTATAGTACCCCCGAAAAAAATGCTACCGTTCCTCGAGAGCTCTTAACGAATTTTTGGAAGTTAAAATGTTAAACAAAACAGTACGAGTACTTATTTCGTCATGTGAGAAATAAAATGCTTCTTGTAAACACTCTTCAACCTCTTTAAGAGAAAGAAAATGTTGCAAATTTTCCAACTGCTAATTTGGTAACAAAAGACGGAAGTAATCTCCTCGGATAATGGGTGTCTAGACATAATACAACAACATCCTTTCGTCACCATGCAGCCAAATCCTCACATAATATCATACATGTTTATGGCTCCATGAGAGGGAGAGACCCTAACCATTTATGGTATATCTGGATATCACGTCATGTTCTATGATGCAGAATAGGTCTTCTCGAAACATTAATTTACCACATTATGTTTTTTGTGAGGTGTCTCATGTTGCCAGGTGATTTTTGGCAATTTTCTTCAAAGTCTCTCTATGGAATTATTTCTGGGAGGGAATACGCTACATTAACCATCTGGTTTATGAAAAACATTTCTGAATTTGATTTTCTTCATATTATGATACAACTATTTTCATTGTTGCCTGTTTACTCTTTAAAGGTGCAATCATGAAACCCAAGTTGCGTCCACAGTTGGTTCGAGTAATATGAATATTCATAATTGAACTGTTCTATCTAATACTTTAGGGTATTAAAAAAACTTAGTCTTGTCCAATGGGCGACTCTACAGAGGAATAACACTTTTTCAAGCAAGATAATGTATCGTAACGTTTATTACACAACGACACCATTACACTTCATGAGATCTATGGCAGTTTTTTATCCTCATCCAAATAAATTAAGAAAAAATGCTCTGTCTGTTCTTGTTTGCCACTTTACTCATGCATAAAATTCAGATTAAAGTACACTGCACCACATAGCTGTAAAGAGTACCTTTGTGAGGAACAAATCTCAATTTACACATCGCCCGTGTCACGAGGTGTCAATTTTTACCAATTAACCTGAATTCTTCGCAAAAAAAAGGAAACTGTTTTCGGTAACTATTGAATCTCGGAAAGTCATTCTTATGACACGTGCTGCCAAAATACGTTCTACGACATTACACTGGCAAGGTTCTAAAAACCAAAACGTAAGATAGAGGATCCCTTTCACACCCGTTAATTATTACTTTCTTTTGCAATACTTTTCACCCTGTTTCTTTTTTATGCATGTTTCTGTGTTTGTTCTTTTTCGTTTGCCACCAAATATATATCCTCCATCATACCTCTACATTTTCTGCTCATTTTCGTTCGTTCCCTTCAAATTAAAACGGAAATGGGGGCACCACATGGATTTTGCATTTTAATCGTATCAATAAGCACAATGTATTGACTTAAAGTCCTGTGACATTTTTCTTAACTCGAAAAGGTCAGTTCCACTTTTTCTTTTCGTGGTTATATGGTAATTTACAGGTGTTGCCACCCAAAACGCTCTCGGGGTCTTCATCGGATGTTCCAATTTAATTATTTAGTCACCATAAGCCCTGAGACAAGAGAAGAATAAAAAAAATCGAAACACGTCTGTAAGAGAATTAAGTGTGTAAAGTTGAACCCGCCTAGCAGGGAAACGGGACAGATTTTGATTTTTCCAGTAAAACTCATTGTTCGTCAATATAACCTAACTTGCAGTCTGGTAAAGACGAGAACCAAGCACTCGTTTGTATGTCTGATATATTAACAAAAATAGTGCCCAGTGGCGGAACTAACGTATGGTCAGGGGGCGGTACCCTCCCCCCCCCCCCCCCGCCTTCACAAAAGAATAAAGTTAATAGAAAAAGAAAAGAAAGAGAAAAAATGAAAGAGAAGGTTACGAAAATACAAGCTTGGATCTTCAGCGCCCTCTACATCCAGGAAGTGATGATAGTATTGCCAATTTTCTGTCTTCAAATTTAAGCAAGTACAATATTCACCATGTAGTGTGCAAATTTTTATCACACTTTTCATCGGAAAACTCCCAAATGAGATTAATTTTTCATTAAAGAAAATGTTGACAATACGACTTTCTGGAGCTTATAACTTGCTGAGCTTGGTAAGTGCGATTTCAGGTATACAAAGGGTGGTTATGGCTTCTTTCTCTGGTACGCTCCTTTCAAAACGATGCTACCCCCCTCTTAGATAGTCCTTAAACAATTCTCAGTCCACCCAATCACAAATTCTTGCTGCGCCAATGCAACAGGGGATACTTAATCCTACCCCCGTCCCTTATCATGTAGACCTGTCTGGAATATAGTAATGAAATCTCCTGCTCATGCAGGTATTGCAAAATGAGAGGCTCTCGCACACTCTTCTGGCAGCTGGTTATTTTTTCCAACTGTTGGCGCTATGTAACTTTAACTTCAGTGAGGCATATTTTGGCGTTTACCTTGCCTACAACCTTAAATGGGAGCCGTAATGAATGCTTCAATCTCAACCTACACTTAATATGCATCTGTTGACAAACAAACACGACCGTAGTAGTGTTATTTCTGCAATGACTGTTTCCAAATATTACTTCAAATTGTTCTTGGGTAGCCTGTTGCGTTGTTTAAAAAAAAATATGACGCAGCATATGGATACATCTGCAATATTACGTAACTAGTGTGGACGGGGGGGACATGTGTGACGTCACGACGTCATGTGTGACGTCACGATTCAGGTAGTTTTTGCAATAACATGGCCATTTGCCAGCTAGTTTAAAAGTACTTTAATAAAAATTGACTTTCTTTGATTTTGTCCGTTCTGGCAGTAAATGTTTTTTGAAAAAAATGTTTTGAGGTATTTGGACTACACTCTAAAAGGGATCTATTCAAATTGAAGAGAAATCCTATCAGTTTGGATCGACTAATAAAATCTGTTCAATTATCTGAATAGATTTGTGTCACAAATGATGCCATCTGAAAAAAAAAGTCTTTGGGAGGCTGTGTAACGGTTTGCAGTACTTACGTATCTGCCCATTCGGCATAAACTTCTCAGGAATTTACTTTTATCAAGTGGCAAAATTTCATGGACCTTTTTCTCCAGGCCTGCTGAGGCCAACCTCCACCTGGTTCTATCTTTTTGACACCACCCCTCAGTCTTACGACGTCGTGCACAAATCGGCTTATCGTGATGTGAATAACGTAATGTGAAAAACCGAATCAATTTGCGTGCGGACCACACGTTACAATAGAATTGAAATTAAGTTTCTTTATAGCACACGGCATGAACTTTAACATCAATTCAAATGCATGTGTTCTTTAACGCGCGACCTTGACGCTACATACAACCGATTATATGCAGAAAGACAAAATTAATCTCTGAATGTAGTTATACGGTCTATAAACCGTTTCCAGGAAGCTATTAAATAAGGTCAAACTTCAGATAATCACTTTAAACATACAATGTTGTATATGGTTTATGGTAAGTTAATAGTTAAGACACTGCTAATCGCTGTATCCCCAGAATACATAGGCCTATGGTTGTTGTGGCTTCAAGCAGTGGAACCTGAATATGACGCACCTCAAACCATCATATAATAAAGTTATATGATAGTTTAAGTATGATAGTGAAGTTATATGATAAAAATTATAGGTAAATGTCAAAACTTATCGTGATGAACATGTGAAGAAATAAAAACAACTGCAGTCGCTAAATCACCCAGCAATCAATTCAGTTAGATTATGATTCTGTAAAAGCGCTTCAAAATAAGGAATTAGCATGTAAGGGTCCTATACGCTAATGACATGCATTGATAATGCGCGAGTTGGGGGATGGGGATAATATAGGACAACCTCCATTCTCCGAGAAACTGACAGGATTTAAGTTCTACTCTAATTGAACCGACGATCTCTCGGTATCCCGATGTCCCCCAATGCGCAATCCTAAATCCCTCGTTTATCGAGGTCCCTTTTATATTACATATTACCTGCAATACTTCGAAATTATAATTATGCATAAAAAGAATCTCTTTTTATTTGGTTTGATGTAACAATATTTTCGAAAGTTTAAAATGTTCTATCAGAAGGGTGATCAAGCTCTTTGGGGGATTCAAAGCTCGGACGAGCGGGGCGGGAGGGACCTAGCAGCACCTCGCGATCAAAGGCGGGGGGGGTTCGGGAGAGTTTGTCAAACAATCCTGATTATCTGCATTCAGATTGAATTATTGATAGTAGATATAGGCTTTTATGTAAGATATTTAAATAAAACGCAATGTTCAAGACTTTAGTTATCACTATTTTGAAAGCCGTTTGCAGGCGGAACTGGTTGGAATTGTGGGAAGAGTGGGTGAGGGCATAAATGACCATATGTCAGTTTTAGAGGTACCATCAACTGAATCAAACTAGAGTTATTTGACGATGAAGAAGCAGAAAGACTAGACCTAAAATGGTGAGAAAAAAAATTACATACTGTGATCGATTGATTGTTTTTTGTTACTATATTATTAATTAACAAAAAAAAAACAAATGTAAGAAAGTTTAGAGTACATGGTGCCATTTTAGCAAAAATACATTAAAGCTTGACCTAGTCATTCCATATAACTTTTACATGTATAACTCTTATTTCCTTCTTAGAGCGAGCTACTAGTCATGGAAATAAATTACTAAAAACAAAATACTAAAAGTGACTTAATCCCATTTATCTGTCTATCAATTAGCATTTCTTAATTTTGACAACTAAAAACTAACTTTAAACCACGAAATTTGTGGGATACAGTTTCCCTATGTAGGATATCTCTTCATGACCACGTCAGAAAAGAACTGCTGATACTGTATTGTACTTTGTAAAGTTGTATAGAACATCGAAAATGGGTTTGCCAATGTACAACCACACATTTATTGCCTTAAACTTTCAGGTTGCATGTATGACTATAATGCACATATCCTTGCAGGCAACAACCACGACAGGGGTCTCTTAAAATATCACTCCGTGCATGTCCCAAGGTTTGCGAAGCGAATTATTCCAAAACCCTTTGAGAGAATTTTAATTGATTGTCATGATTGAATGGGGACCGAAGGAGTAACAATTTGACTCTCTATTAGCGATGTCGGCTGCATGCAGTATAGTAATAGCCTATAGTAGACATATTATCAGAACATTCACACGGTGTGTCATTAGCCACAATTTACGATCTTTAAAACTGACCAATGAATAACTTTTTACTCTATGTTGCTTGAGACATATACCCTTAATGAAATACCTCAAATTAGGCTGAAACCAAATCGTCCTCAACTAAATGACACTAATCAACGTAGTTGTATGTAGAAATCGTATGCAGACATGCATGGGTTGTGACATCAAAAAAAAAATGTGCTGTTCAAGCAGACATATGGTGGTGTAAGATAACTGAGGTTTACCTTTTCATTAGGCACATCCTCCCTTTTTCGTCTCTCCAGGGGTACTCCATGGGTGCTACCCCAGAGGATGAGTATCAGTAAACACCAAGTCACAGTACACTTCATCCTGTTTATACCAAGCAGGGATCAGCCTGGATGACCGTACGTCACAAATAAACTTCTCTCACCAAATCCTGTTAGCTGCTACAGGGTAAGCTTGTATTCAAAACCAATACACATACATGGGTGAGTCTTGCAACGGTATCTGGACAATTTTTTAGTGGGTCTTAATATTTATATTAGAAGCGCTGCCCATTCTACGAGTGGTCTACAAACAACTCACAAACAAGACTTGACATTTTCGAGAAGGTTTATTATACTAGATGTTAGGAGCTTGACGTTGTAGCCTACCATTTGTTTAAAAAGAATAGTGACCGCCCTAGGTAAATGAACTTAGTGTAATGGTATGTAGACTTTAAATGTTTTATCGATGAACAGACTACATATAGTTTGGAGAACATAGGTCTGTTTAAATTTACTGACAGAACAGAAGCTTTTAACTCGTTTCACAAAAAGATATGAGAACTTAATGGTATAATTTTACCATCCGAAATAAAATGCTAATAATTTAGTCGTAAAGATTTGACCGTAGATTGGGCCCAACTTTATGCAATGATGCTATAAACGTCAAAGTTTTAAAAAGATCCTCCGAAATAATGTGTAAGATGTCAACGAAAGTCACAAAAGACAATGTGGCATGGTTAAATTAGAACTGAGAAAAGGAGAATCGGTCGTACTTTGGTTACGTCATTCTGTTCAAGAAAAACACAAAAAATATTTAAGTAATTAATGAGAACTACCTTAAGTAAAATACTTAGTGTTGTTGGTTGCACCTCTTGTGACGTATGATTTATTAATTTAAGTATACAAAAAGATTCAGAGTGAAGACGGCTCCAAATTTAAATATAGAGACACGATAAGCTATCCGAAATTTAAAGGAAATGCAAAAATGTCACATTAAAGAGACGGGTTATGTACTCAGTTAATGAGTAAGGTGGAATCTGAATTGTGAGATGGTTCAAAAAACTCATGATATTATTGTCACACCTGTTGAGTGTTACGCATATGTTGAAAGTAAACGGGCAAACTGTTTCTGAAAATCTGACGCACAACAGAAGCAATGTTGGTGGAGTAATTAACGGAAAGTACTTATTGCAAATCTGTTACCCGACACTATTTAATAAGAGCAATTTCTTCAAAATAAATGTTTTTGTATGTCAACGCGCTGTTAAACTTTAAGGTACATTAAATTGAAGAAAAAGAAAAAGAAGTAATGAAAAGACAGGCTTAGAGATCTGTACAGCCGAGTTAAAGATGTAACCTCCAACTATTTCTTCAGAAGGGGCAACGAAATTTCGAATGAGTGGATTTTAGAATAGAGAAAGACAAAAATCAAATTGATGCGATTGTAGACTTACGCAAATAGTTAATAACAGCGTGATAGAAGGAATTCCCTGCTACCTTCTATAGCCCCCCACCCACCCACCCACTCATCCCCTATCCTTCAAACACCGTTGAATGTCTGGGGCTGCTGGTACAAACACATGTGAAAAATATTGAGTTATCATATGGCAAAATGTAACTCTTCGTACATTGTAATTAACCACTCGAAATTGAAGAATTTAAAATTCAAGATATAATAGGAGAATGTGTAGAAGAATACAACTAACATACATAAAATAGAGACAAAAGAGTTGTTGAGGTTAACCTAAAAAAAAATGAAAAATATTCATAATCTTGTGACGGCATAATGGTCTAACTCATAAATTTGATTAACATTAAAGAAACATTTTTGATATTCTTCTAGTTTAATGTGAATGATAACATTGTAAAACTCATATCTGGGGAGTCTTAGCTGGTTGTCTCTTCTTTATTGTCTCCATGAAACTCATCTGTTTGTCCATAGATTCGTGGTTACCGGTATGACGGTGTCCTTCGCAACCATGTCCGTTCATATCGTCTGCTCTTTTGCTGCGACTGCTCTTGCTATGGCTATGATGGTGCTTGCTACTCTTTCCACTTTTGCTGTGACTGTGTTTGCTTTTGCTGTGACTGTGTCTGCTTTTGCTGTGCCCATGACTACTTTTGCTGTGCCTGTGACTGCTTTTGCTGTGACCATGACTACTTTTGCCATGACTACCTTTGCTGCGGCTGTGACTGTCACTACTGTCACTGCTATCACTGCTGTCATCATGTTTACCTCCCTCCACCACCTCCACCACCACCACCACCACCACCTCCACCACCACCACCTCCACCACCTCCACCACCACCACCTCCACCACCTCCACCACCACCAACCTCCCACCACCTCCACAACGCACCACCACCATCCACCACCTCCACCAACACACCTCCCCCACCACCCCCCCCCACGCATCCATCCACCACCAACCTCCACCACCCCACCCCCCACCACCACCCTCCACCACCTATCCCCCACCGCCCCCCAGGTCCCCTGCCCCTCCCCCAGCTCCCCCCCCCCCCCCGATCCCCCCCCTCCACCCCACCGGTTCCCCCCCCACCCCCTCCCCCCCCTCCAGCTCCACCGCCCACCCCCCTACCCCCCCCCACGGCCTCCCCCCTCCCCCCACGGTTCCTCCCTCCGCCCAGGATCCTCCCACCGCCCTTCCTCCCCCGCTCCTCCGACCCCCCCGCCCCCCCCCTCGCTCCCCACCTCCTCCCCCCCCCGTCCTCCCCCCCCCCCCCAAGCCCCCCCCCGCTCCTCACCCCCCCACCTTTCCCCCCCGGTATCCTCCCCCCCCTCCCGTCCCCCCCCTCCCACCAACCTCCCTCCACCACCTCCACCACCTCCACCACCACCCCCCACCACCTCCTGCACAACCACAAACACCTCCAACTCCACCTCCTGTGTTTCCTCCTTCACCAACTCTTCCTACTGCACAACCACATCCGCCTCCTCCACCTCCACCTCCTCCACCACCTCCTCCAACCCATCCCCATTTCCATCCTTTTTTGGTGTCTCTGCCTTCAGATAAAGCTACTTGCAGCTGATTCTGTACGGAAGAGCAAATAAAATGTTTATTGGTTAAAGGTAATACGATCCTATTATGTGTACAAGTTTAAGTACAAGAGTACAAGTTCTAGAATTCATAAAAGGAGTGTAACAACTTACCGTAATACAATCAAAGCATTTCTGTTATTTAAGTTCAATTACAATACTTAACCAAGCAGTTCTTTGTAAATCACTACAGCAATTATCAAGATTGGATATTTGATAACTTGCAACAATTTTTCTAGGCTCGTGTCACGTGACTTTCATAGAAGACACAAACTGTATAAACAATAAATGAAAAGACGCCGTCGGTAACTGTCCGGTTGGTCCATTGCGAGTCAATACTGCTCTAGGAAAGACTTGGTGCCTACCGATCGGATGTCGTTCTTTAACCCATAAATGTAATAAAAATCATTCATGTAATACCCAACATGAAATGTAACAACTAAGCCCACCATAAACGTAATAATTGTCCCAACTATAAGTGTAATATTTTTTAACTATAAATGTAGTCATCTGACCCCACCGTAAATATAATTTTTAAACATAACTTTATTAGCAGAACAAAGCTGGAATATATGCATATATTTTACTTGAACACCATAAACGTAAGCTTTTGAACATTGAAACATTTTGACCCAACATAGATCTCAGCTCGTGTTAAGACAATAGGTGCAAAAATTGATACAAATCATGTATTCAATGTGTGAAATGAACAGCAGTATAACAGTATGAGATGCCTCAAAGTTACCCCTTCTTGAGAAAAGGTGTTTCCAATCTTTGAAGTTCTAGTGACCTCAAACGACTTTTCAACTCCACAAAAACAACAGTGTACAACTACTGAATATGAACAACAGGCATTGAAAGTGTGAGATCCCTCACAGTTACTCTTGATGAGATATAGGAGTGTATGTGATTTTGACCTCTCGTGATTCCAAATGGCCGGTCTTTGACCTCCAACAAAAAACAATACCGATCATCTAATTAATAAGAAAAACTCACGTGATCAGTGAGACATCCTCACCGTTACAGATCTTTAAATGTGATGTTTACGAGGATTATACAGTATTGCCTCTGTTGACCTGAAATTATCTATGACCCCGACCAAAAGCAAGACAGACCATCTAATTGATATGGCCAGTCTACACACTAAGTGTGAAATTATTACAAGTTATACTTTTTGAGATATTTTGTTTAAAAAATTTCACAATCTGACCTGTGATGACCTCAAATGACCTTTTTTTCGCCCAGAGCAAAAGAGATCATCCACTCAGTATGAACAACACAGACACTAACTATGAGATCACTTAAGGATAACCTTCTTGAGAGTTTACAATCAAAGCTTCACATACACACAGACACACACAATAACAGCTCACTGAAATGATCACGCACATTCCTTCCGCCGTCGGTAAGGAATAAAAAACAATGAAGTGGTCTGGGTGACCTCTGACCCACGTTGCAGCATTCTTTTGCATTTAATTATTTAACCTTTTGAGTTCAGAGGATTTTTCCAATGCATAGTGTATTACGTCTCCGTCTTGCACCAAGGTGGAGTTTCTGTTGGATATAGCCTATATAATAGGCCTTTGTTAGGTGGGTGTGGCCATATGGCTCACGTGACATCGGTTCAATTGTATTCATGGTCGACTCAACTGCTTGTGTAGATCTAGGTAATGACGTAGGCCTAACATTTTGTTTTCTATTGTTCAAAAGTTGATGGTAGCTACAGTGGTACTAGTCCACCGAGCAGCGATACCTCCTCTTCTTAGACAAAATATCGCTTAAAATTTAAAATTCCTAACTTTATTCGAACACCATATTGCTCGCCGTCACCTATTCGTATTCCAAGATTCAGTCTCACTGGATCAGCTCTACTGTGGTTGAATAAAACGTATACCATGCCCTTGCTTCGAGCTTACCTCGAGGTGGGGAGAGGGTGTGATCACAATCTTATGAGGGCACGAGTTATTAAGGGAGGGCAAAAGTTATGGTAGGTTCCACCCCCCCCCCCCACACACACACACACACACGCCCGCCCGCCAGGAAATTAACTGTATTGATTTTTTTTCTTACTGCACATGAAAGTCTGCCAAACAAAATTGTTACAGTTAAAAATGGTTACACCTGTAAACAAGTGAATGCTAAGTAGAAGCAACATTCTCGGTACGTTTACTTAAACTTATGCAAAATCTCACCAAAAGTCTTTCTTTTTTGTCCATTTCATTGACGTTACTTGAAGTCCGTCCCTCATTTTGGTTTGTTCTGTCTGGTGACGATACTTCGATTGGCCGGCCAATCACTTCAGCAATTAGGGCGAGCGACGTCAGCACCAAAAGGGCCACAGACACTTTCATTTCTCCTCCTTCTATAGGCTTGATCACCAGATAAAGTCGGATAGAAAGTCAAGTAAGAATCAAGAAAGTATGAGAAGTTGACCAGAAGTCAACCGTGTTTTGTCTCGACTGAGCGAACTCTAACCTGAATGAAGGATCATCGTGCCAAGTGGGCTAAATATTTGTAAGAAATGGTTCGTGGTGAAAGACTGATACCGCTATTAAGGCGAATTTTGGTTGTCAATTAAGTTGATAATTAAGGACTGAAGTACAGCAAAGCCAAGAGATAATTACCATGACGACACCTTGTCCGTTTTTTGTTGTTTTTTTTTTCCAGCTTTGTTTACCAAAGGCCGTCACAAGTCCGGAGAAACTGATGTTGTTTCAAATAAGAGCTGTCTCCGTTTTACCATATGTTTCTAAGATATGTGACTTGTTTATAATAGACGCTTATTTTGTAATAAGTAAAATAACACTCTATTTCTGGACAGTGTGGATTTAGGGAGGGTCACTCACTCCACATACATGGCTGTCTTGAAGTTTGTTGACGACGTAGTGTATAATTTAGATAATAGAATTATTACTGCAGCCTTATTTAAAAGCGTTTGATACTATCGACCGATGTCATTATATTGATTAAGTTAGACAGGTATTGCAATGCGGGGTGTTGTTCTTAAAAGGTTTTAAGAGTTACTTAACTAATAGGAAACAGTTTGTTCGTTGGGAATGGATTGGACTGAAATCTTAATAATATCAAACTTGGTGCAGCATAAGGTTCTATACTGGGACCTATTTTTTTTTTTGGTTATACATAAATGATTCCTACAAATCATCTGGTGTTCTTAAATTTATATTATTTGCCGATGACGCAGTTGTCAGCTGCTATTATCATAACTCTGATGACGTCATTCAAGCCCTTCAGGTGGCTCTTCTAAAATTAAATAATGTTACTAAATGGTCAGCGTCAAATAAGTTATCTTTGAATATTAGTAAAACCCAATGTATTTCTTTTTTTCCCTATTTTTGCATCCTGTATTGTACGTAAATTTTATGAATTCTTTTTATAAATTCCCTATGTAAATTTTGAAAGTCTTACATGACAATGGAAACAAACAAACAAACCAATGGACAAACAAACAAGTGGACTACGTACGTAAAATCATCACCAAATTAACAGATTGAGTTTGAATCCAATGCATCTATATATCGAGAGGAAATTCAAATAATTCATTCGCAAAGATTTGACCGTAGATTCGTCTGATTTAGGCAATGAAGCCACAGACGTCAGAGTTTAACAAGTTCCTCAGAGTAAACAGCTACGATTACTGTTCTACAAAAGTCAGAGAAGAAAATGTGGTATGGGGTACGTTTAGAATGAGACTGAAAAACCCAGGATCAATCGTGCTTTGCTTACAGTCATTACGTTAAAAAAAAAAAACAGTTAAGTAAGAACAATTTAATGACAACAAAAGACGTAAGTATTGTTGGTTACACCTCTGACGTATACGTGATGTATATTTTATATTGAAAGTAAAAGTACAGTTATGGATGGACTTCATTAATCTCTTTACTAATCCCTTATTCTAATTGGTACTTTAAGCATAGTATATATGTAATCCAATTTTGACAGGAAACACATTGCAGCTAGCTCTCACTGCGAACAAGGATGGCAGAATCGCCATGTCATTGGTGGTGTCACGGTAACGTATAATTCCTCTGTTGTGTACTTTGCACAGTTTTTGGAGAAATCTCTCTCTTTCTATGACTTTAAGCAGGTATATCATTTTCGTCCTACAATCTTGGACAAAATTGTTGGGATACTTTGTCGTAGGTTGCAAATATAATTCTGAAGTTTAGGTGAGAGGATAACATGAAACCCAGCGTCCCTTTAAAATGTTGCGCTATAGTAGTGAATCTACACTTTGAACACCAATCCCATAGCCAACACTGAACAGGGGAACCCAAAATACCTTGGGTGTCCCAAGGTATTTTGCCCAAGATTTTAGGTCGAATGTCTCATACATATATACACAAGTACACACACACGCACACATGTATGTTTTTCATTGAATATCTCATATGACTCTTGATACAAGTTACTGGCAATAAGCCTTTCCGCAATCTCGTTTCGCGGAACTAGGCGAAGAAAATAGGATGTACATGAAAGAGCCATACTTGAAAAAAAAAATGTACATGAAAGAGATGGAATAAAAACCATAACAAGCAAACAGAGAGACATTAAGGCCTTCATTTTTCATGAAAGAATCACGGATAATTCATACTTGGTAAGAATCCGCAACTCTTATCGGCCCATTACAGTAAGAAGGCGCGCATTATCTGTCACATAATGCACGGTCAACTTAGGAGCAAAACCACCGGCGGATGAATACAATGAAAACGTAGATGGACCAGGGAGGTGCTACTTAACACCTCCCTGGATGGACAATGTTTTACCACTTGCTTTCCTACACAAAAACAACGATGGTACTTTGTCAATGGCACACGAACATTGTTAGCATGATGTCAATTGTTTTTTCCACTTCTCGGGGTTGGTCTCCAGTCAAAATGTTATTTACAAACCCAACTTCTCTTTCTTTTTCCCTTTTTTCATCAAAATCTCGCTGTGTTTGACCCTGGGCTTGTGTATTAAAGAAGGATATAAATGCACTACCTGGAGGTTAATGTTATCCCTCAGCTGGATGCACTCTGGATGTGACCCAGTACATCGCTGGCGCATGCTCCGATCGTGCATTATCCCGTGACGTAATGCACAGTGTTGATTAAACTTTAAATCTATGGTTGAAGTATTCTTTTAGGGAAAAAAAGCAATGTATTTTCAGTTTATACCTTGGTATATCGAACACCCTGATCATTTTTAATTTAAAAGGAAGAAGGAAAGGAAGGGAGGATCTTTCATAATTCAAAAGGAATGCTTAAGATAGTAAATCAATTTGTTCATTGGGGAGGGGGAACCAAATAGCCCTTGTCCAGTTGTAGGGAGTAAAATATGGTGCTCATTGGTGGATTTTGGGATAAAAGAAAAAACATTGCCAAGTTAATTGTTGGTAACGGTTGTGGGACAGTTCCGGGAATAAAGCTGTAAAATCCAAAAAGAATAGGAGAATGTGTAGAAGAATGCAGCTAACATATCTAAAATCGAGGCGAAAGAGTTATATAGGAATAACTTAAAAAAATGGAAATATCATCTTCTCTTTGGACGACAGGATGATCTAACTCACGAATTTGATTAACATTAAAGAAACATTTTTGATATTCTTCTAGTTTAATGTGAATGATAACATTGTAAAACTCATATCTGGGGAGTCTTAACTGGTTGTCTCTTCTTTATTGTCTCCATGAAACTCATCTGTTTGCCCATAGATTCGTGGTTACCGGTATGACGGTGTCCTTCGCAACCATGTCCGTTCATATCGTCTGCTCTTTTGCTGCGACTGCTCTTGCTATGGCTATGATGGTGCTTGCTACTCTTTCCACTTTTGCTGTGACTGTGTCTGCTTTTGCTGTGACTGTGTCTGCTTTTGCTGTGCTCATGACTACTTTTGCTATGCCCATGACTACTTTTGCTGTGCCCATGACTACTTTTGCTGTGCCCGTGACTACTTTTGCTGTGCCCGTGACTACTTTTGCCATGACTACCTTTGCTGCGGCTGTGGCTGTCACTACTGTCACTGCTATCACTGCTGTCACCATGTTTACCACCTCCTCCACCACCTCCTCCACCGCCTGTGTTCCCTCCGCCTCCTCCTCCTCCTCCTCCACCACCACCACCTCCACCACCTCCTCCACCACCTCCACCACCTCCTCCTCCACCACCTCCACCACCTCCTCCTCCACCACCTCCTCCTCCACCACCTCCACCACCTCCTCCATCACCTCCACCACCTTCTCCTCCACCACCTCCTCCGCCACCTCCGCCACCGCCTGTGTTCCCTCCACCACCACCACCACCTCCTCTGCCTCCACCACCTCCACCGCCTGTGTTCCCTCCACCACCACCACCTCCTCCGCCTCCACCACCACCTCCTCCACCACCTCCTCCACCACCTCCGCCTCCACCACCTCCTCCACCACCTCCGCCTCCACCACCTCCTCCACCACCTCCTCCTCCACCTCCTCCGCCTCCACCACCTCCTCCTCCACCACCACCTCCACCACCTCCTCCTCCACCACCACCTCCACCACCTCCTCCTCCACCACCGCCTCCACCCCATCCCCATCCCTTTTTCTTGTTTCTCCCTCAGATAAAGTTTCTTGCAGCTGATTCTGTAAGAAAAAGCAAATGAATAGGTAAAGTAATATGACGCAACATTATGTGGTTTCAAGATCTAGGAATTCGAAAAGAAAAGATAGAGTAACAAACTACCTGCCCACAGAGTAATTGTTTGGGAAATCTTTCATCTAATTAGGTAACCAAGCAGCTCTTGAAAGAAGCCTTAGAGCAATGTACAGCGTGGATGCCTGAAAAGTTATGACAAATCCTCTCTAATTGTTTACGGCCCTTGTCGCCTGAAATTAAGGCTGACACACACTGTACCAACCAGACTCCACTAAATGAAAATATCCCGCCGGTAGCTGTCGGGTTGGTAGAGATTGCCTTTGCTACTCCAGGCCATCGTGTGAGCCACGGATCGATCTGATGTTGTTGAAGAAAATATGGCTTTGTCAACCTTTTTCGATATTTATCGTGAATTTGGGGCTGTTGCGTCAATATTGAGTCTGGCCGTGCCAGTGGTCGGATGTGAACGGAGTCCGATTAGAAATTTGACGGCAAAAGAGGTTGAGGAATCAATCGACGGTTGAGAAAAGTTTAAATCTACATGACGTTACAGACGGGCTAAAGTGTTCAACACCCCCTCTTTCATGCCCGATTACACATGTATTACCTATGGACATAACACCTAATAACCCTTGTCAGGCAGCTCAAGAAAACCTAGACATTGGATTGACACACCTGAATTACTTTACGAGAACGATGTTTAATTGACCATGTGGATTATCACAGCATGAGGTGATAAAACTGACCTAAGGCGATGAAAATTTGCAACAAGTTGAACCTCAGTAGAACAAAAGAAGAGTGAGGTTGAAGTGAATCCCATTTTAACGTACGAGTAACGGCATGACCAAGAGAAAAGAAAAACTGATAGGGGAAGAGATAGCATCAGTGTCTGGCCAGCGGTGTGAGGCTAACCTATGGTAACGCTCTGCCCAAAGCGTCACATTTCCCAAGGACGAGGTGGGACAATGAATTTTTTTTCTTAATCGTTACCCCCTTTATAATCAGTGGCGGCACCACATGGGACGTCACCCCCGTCAGAACTTTTGCTCCCACAAATGTAACATCCTGGTACCACTACTGTCTATACCTTGATCGTCATTTTCCATTCTATGTTATTTCTATGCAAATTTCAAAGGTATACCCCCAGTTCGTCTTGTGAGAAAAAAAACTTGACCCAGCTCACCCCCCCCCCCCAAAGAATTATATTATCATTTGGGTTGGTGGAATGACTGTCGCTGTCGAAATTTTTGTTTTTGTTGTTGTAAAACTGGTATTTAACTATAGGACCATTTGGCTTTGACATAGCGAAACAGTCTACAGGTCTTTGGTGCTTTGATAATGTAACAGTTGTCGGTGATGTCTGTTTCAAATTATGAACTATTGATACATTCTTATAACGCACTTTGATGTGATCTAACGTTGACAAAACTTTGAAATTAAAGTGAACGATGGCTCGATCCTTGCTTCAAGGATGACATTAAAAAAGAATTAATAAACAAAATTGCTCTCCAGACATTTCGAAAATGGGAAGTGGTAAACTTATGGAAACGGGGGGTTCTGAGATTTGTGTGCAGACTATCTTCGCGATCGTACAAGAACATTTCTCAAACTGGATGAAAAAACTAAACCCCCCCCCCTTCACCGGAAATCGACCCTCCCAGGCTTCGCCAGCAAGTCCCTAGGTTTCCCAGATGGAAAATTGTTCTCCGTGGTATTATTGGACGCTTTGTCTGCAGCTTTTACTCAAACCTTCAGACTTTGATTAGATTATAATTCTGTGTATGCTGGCAATTTCTGTGAAGTTTCACTTTGGCAGAATAATATGCTCTCTCGGAGTGAGCTTTGGAACAAAAAAAAAATGTGCACAGTCACTCTCTTGCGTGTCTATACCCTTTGACCGTTGACATCATTTTATCATCACACCACTGTTATAATGTCATTTACTCCGAAGTGGCTCTTTATTTAGACTTAATTGTGGCGAATGGTCGGCGAGAAAGCTTCGTTGATATTCACCGAGATTTAATATATGGCTCGTGTGTTTGATATTTGTATTATGAGGAAAGAAAGGGTGAGTCTGGAAAATCACTCTGGAATATCCTCCTATAGACATTACATTATGCTATTTTTAACGTATCTCTTTCTTTAGATGTAGAGAAAAAGAGGAGACTGAAATCTGAAAGCCCCCCCCCGCTTTGCCCTTGGATCATTCAATCGTACCAAATTAAAAAAAGAACACGTTTGTACCTTCGTGATTATTCAACAGAAAAAGTTAAGTTACGTTCGAAAAGATGCATGTGCTTTTCCATTTTTCCATGGCCCGTTGCGACCCTTTCTCAGTCCTCACGGGCGGGGATACGGGAAGGCCTTATTGGTCGGATTTACTCCTATAGGAATGTTGATAGGCCTACGAATTTAAAGGAATATATCTGAACATGCACATGCATTAACTTAAATGCAAATTAACTCTCACCAAAAGTTTTTCCTTTTTGTCCATTTCATTGACGTCGGTCAAAGGTGATTGGCCATTTTCGTTTCTTCTTTGTGGTTGGGCTACCTCGACCGGCCGGCTGATTACGTCACCTACGAGAATGAACGACGTCAGCCCCAACAGGGCCAAAGACAACTTCATTTTTATTTCACCTCGTTGAGGTTCGACTACCAAATATAGACGAACCAGAAAGCCAAGTAAGAATGAAAAAGTATGACACAATCAAAAGTATCCTACAGTCAACGGGTTTGTCTCAGTTTGAGTGAACTCCACTTCCAATGCAGGATAACCCCACTTGTCATATTCTCTAACATATCTGTATGAAATGGTTCGTGATTGATACCGCTATATAAAGGCGAGTTCAGGTTGACAAAGTTGATTATCAGAGGCTGAAGTACAACATAGTCAATAGATAACCGTCATGATGATTTCATTCACGCCTATTCTTTTTTTTTGCGGGTTTGGTCATCAAAAACCGTTAAATGATTGTTCATGCATACACATCTCCTAGATGACGTTACATGTTCTATAATCACTTACACCCCCCCCCCCCTTCGCCACCAGTAAATAGTGCTTGTTATGATGATGATACTGATGATATTGATGATATTGATGATATTGATGATGTTGATGATGTTAGTAATGATGATGATGATGATTATGATGGTGATAATGATGATAATTTTGATGATAATGATGATTATGGTGGCAATGATGGTGATGATGGTGATGATGATACTGATAATGAAGATTGTGATGATGATAATAATGATAATGATTATGATGATGGTGATAATGATGATGATTTTGATGATAATGATGATTACGATGATGATTATGCTGGCGATGATGGTGATGATAGTGATGATGATACTGATAATAATGATGGTGATGATGGTGATAATGATGATGATTATGATGGTGATGATGATGATAATGACGATGATGCAGTCTATATAATACACGTATCAGGCCAATAGCCGCTCAAGGCTCTGTTCAACATTATCTCTGTTCATTAGAATCAGTTGCACACCCAATTCCGACGAGAATCCACTACGGTTCTTACTTACGACGTCGCTTAAAGTCGGGTCCTCCACAGGTCAACAACGGACAAATGGGTGGAAATGAGCAAAATGAGATAACTTGCTCAAAGGTACTACGTGGATTCGAACTAATAGCCACTGGATAATGAGTCAGATGCATCAACCCTTGGTAATTTTCTCCCTCCCTCTCCGCATTAGTAATCCTCCCGCATTCCCCTTCCCGTACCCCAACCCCTTTCACTGCTGTTTTTTTTTTTTATCGACAACTAAACACATTCACTAAGTGCATAAAAGTATCACCAAATTAACAAATCGGGTTGAGTCGATACAACTGTAAAGTAATAGAAAAATATCCCTATAGTGAAGAACGTGTTTTTGGCGTTATTACTTTTAAAGCATCTTCACAGCTTTTAGTGAAAACGTTATCGTTCCCAATCGACGTCATAAATCACAAAATGAAAGTGATTTAAAAAACATTGCATCATTTGATGGAATTCTTAAGCCATTGTCAATGCTGGCAGAAATTACAACGAATTTGCCGTAGAAAGCAATGACAATTACATACAAATCTGCAGAAATTCATGCTAAATATAACTGACATCGGTTTGGGGCAATTGCAACATTACCCATCTCTCTCTGTCTCTCTCTTTCTTTCTCTCTGACGAAATAGGCAAGATCCTATCTATAGTCACCCCAGTTTAAAGCCCGCCCGTTGCGATAATACAGGGGTTATCTGAAACATATTTCGTATTCAGTGCTCCCTCATAGCGAAGTTTGATTTTTCCCACCAGGTTTTTCAGCTCTGAGACTTTCTGCCTCATACGTCCCAAACCTCTCCCCCCCCCCCCCCACACACACACGCACCCTAAGTCACCAGGCCGTTCAGCCTCACCCCTGACACATTTATCGGTATCAAAGCATGGCTGATGTCTATACCTCTTTTTTCCCCCTTTATCTTTTGACGTAATACGTACAATCTGTTTTGTGAACCTTATTCTTTACACGACAAACTGGTGGATAAATAACGAAAGGTTATGCCAGTCGGTGTCTAGACTTCACTCCACTCTAATGTACTCCATTAAACTGAAATCTCGCAAAAGGTTAAACCTCGCAAACAAACCCACACAGTAAACCCCTCTTGAACCCGTGAAATTTACACTCGGTTTGTAGAGTAAAGTCAACTATTCTAAACTGTTTGCCTTTGTGGATGAGCTAGATATGAAACAAATCAAAATGTATAATCTCAGGTATTAATGACTTTAAATACCAGGTTAGTCTAGGGCATGTATGCACTGCAGGGAGCCATTCGAATATAAATACAGTTTACAGTGTTTGCAATTACAGAGCTTACGCCAAGCCTGTCATTCAACATGACATTGTCGCGAAAGACGTAAAAGTGAACAACTAACGTAAAAAGGGGTGGGGGTATATATTTTTTTCTTACTTCTTTTTTTTGGGGGGGGGCTTAGGCTCACCCCGTAATTTTGGTTAAATGACTATGCCACCTCTTCATATCTTCTACGAAACTTTTGGTTAAAAGAGAAATATACTGGTAAAAAAAAAACGTACATGTCATTGTTTGGTTCGTATCGCTTCCTAGTTACGGTAACAGTAACTCTTCTCACTCACAATTTTGCTAGGCCGTATCTTGGAGCATGTTGAAGTATTTCCAATAATAACAAGTTTTTGGCCTGTACAGCTCAGAACTGACGGTTTAATCAAACTCTCTTTCAAAAAATATCAGTTTTGTTGCAAATCATGAATCTCTTTTCCATTATATTTTCAATAGTTTGTATGAATCTTTGATGAGTTACCCGTTACCCAGTTCTAGTAATATCCTTGTATATATATATATAGACCCTCATTTGACCCTCTATATCAGTCTATACATGAACTCAGAGTAATAAACAATATAGTGCTCAATCAACCATATAGTACTCAATCAACCACATAATACCATACAGACCATATAATACCACGTAAACCATCTACTACCATGTGAACCATATAATACCATGTAAACCATACTACACCAAGTGAACCGTAAAATGTAGACAATCTCGGTTTGTCATATACAACACTCGCATCATAATCAACAACTTGTTATAATTTCATGAAATACCTCGTTACATATATCCCAGATAAACAGCGGCATTTCACTTTATCATTAAATAGTTTAGTTGAGCTTCACGGGTTCGAATTTTTACAAACTTTTTTTTTTCTGAATTACAAGAAAACGAATGGCGTAGTCCCCTCCTGAGTGATTCATGGATAGACTAGCACAGTGAAATCTTGTAGTAGAAGTTTTTTTTTTCTTTTTTATTAGAAAAGATATTTGAAACTAATGGAGCTAACTTTATTTAACGAAATACCGTCAAAGCCCTTAAGACACTGCACTTGGGTTTCTACAAGTTCATGCAAAAACTTAAAATTGTAACCCAGATTTATTCATGACGATGTCGTGCTTAGGGATCGCGCGTAAAATAAAACATAATTTTACCAAACCTACATATCAATTGATATATGCCTCCACCAGGCAGGGATATAAGCAATGTAAGAACCAATCGGAAACTTTCAGACAGGAGAACGTAATTGGGTTTGTAGCCAGTCACATTAATGCAGCAAAAAAAAAGCAACATAGCTGTGCCATGGAGTGGCGTATGGGTGCAGTAGATTCACATATTGTGAAAGTTTGTCATATTTCTGAAGGACTTAGGAGAAATATGGCGCTGCCGATATGGTGCATCAGTTTCTATCACAAAACCCTGATGAGGGGAACAACACTGTAATGCCTTTGATATCTGCGATATTAAATGTACAAATAAACCGCTGTGCATCTAAAAGAAAAGTGGAAATTTTAGTCTTTGAAATTTTTAGGGCTGCACCCTCCCACACCTTCACCCCCCCCCCCCCCCCCACACACACACACCTTCACATCTAACAGTGGTACCATGTGATGTAAGTATTTAATACCCCAATGCAGTACGGTACCTCGTTTGATCTGGACTAAACAACCTCTGACTCTATCAGCGAAGAGGCTCTCTAGTTTTGCCACGTCAAGAGTTTATCACTCTTTTGAAAGCCTTATGACCGTCCTCGCGTGCAAAATATGCATATACTGTATTTTTGTTGGATCAAGTAACACAGTTTGAATAAAAAATATAGTAATAATCGAAAATACAATAAAACTTTTACAAAAAAGATATAGAATTTCTTTTACGATATTTTACAGCGAAATAAATATAAATAAATAAAACAACTGAATATACTTAATAATTGCTGGTACCATGGTTTAACGATAAGGTGTCCGGAAACACACTCACTAGGCTTATGAAACATATTTTTACGTCCACTTGACCTTTCTCCGTCAATAAAATATTACTGCTATGGACAATTAATTGTTGTGTGTATTATTAAATTTCATGCCCCCACATTCCAGCTGAGGTCTTATACAGGTATCTCTTAACGCAAGACAAATTATGAAAATTAATACGATACTCGTCGTGCAGAACCCCATAAAATGCAGACTATTTGGCGGATAATTACAGCGCTTGATTTTTTCTTAGCTCAGTGACCGTTGTTTGCCGGAAACTTTGTTTTATGACTTGTGTTGATCCAGATTCGGAATAAGCCTGGTCGATGGAAGGGAGGGGAAATGAAGAGAACCAGAGGCAAGTATTCCCCTTCATTGGTAAAACTGATCTAATGTCGGAAGAAGTCTAATTATATTTTGCGCGAATAAAAAAAATGTTAAAGCAGAGCAGAGGTATCCTTGTTGTGAGGAAATAGTTCTTCATTAGTAATGGATAATTATTCATATAAATGATTTATGACCGGGGGGGGGAAGGTGTAAGGAGAAAGAAAATTTTAGCAAGATGCAGAACATTAGCCCCCCACCCCACTCCCACTTCAGAGAGGAATGCTTCTCCTGCTTCTAATGGTTACCTGACCCCTAAGGCGACATGAATGGACACAACCAAGTTATTTTTCTCAACTCCGTCCAAAGTAAAGTAAACTAATTAGGTGCGGGAAGCTTCCTAAACCTGCCGAGGGGGTAAGTGGGGGAGGGGGATGCGGTGGAAGAATGACGCGATGGGCAGACGGCACAGACTGCACGAGTACTATAGTTCACTAGAGGTCCAGAAGGCTCAGCCAATTGTACTGATTTTCCAGTCATATTAATAAGGAGGAGAAACTTTCAGCAGAGGTAAAGGTCTCCAAGGTCTACCGGCGGATCGTTCGGGAGGGTGGGGTTAGCGTCACGATTGGTTAAAAGGGTTACGAATGGGTAGCACTAGTGCAACATATTCTCAGGCTGTATCAATGCGTACCTCGTTGGAATTGAAACTGCCACACTTCACAAACACACACACACACACACTATTTAAAACCATACAGTACGTAATTTTCCTTTTCAAGTGTAGGCCCTTTCATGTAGCAACTCAATTGGCTGTTTAGGCAAATCAGTATATGAAAGGAGATACAAGGTATATGGTCTGAAATGTCATAGGCAATTTACCGTTCATTTTGTGCAAATCCCGCTAATTGGTGAGCAAACAATTTTCTTCACAAAAGTTTGTAAAGCCGGGTAAACAAAATCAACCGACGAACTTGCTTCTAAGTATAAACTTGGGTATCAAATGTAAAATTATAGGCATTTGATTCAAAAGCATATCCAAAACTAAGAGTACCTTACCCACAAAATTAGTTCCTTTAGAAAGATGCTGGCATATATGTTACATTGTAGAGTGTGGCATCACGAAATAAGTGTCTGTGATAACATACCGAACGAGTACTTCCAGTGAAGTAACCCTAACGTACGACTAAGTGAAAAGTGCAGATTCAGTGTGAAATATATGAATAGTCACACACCCATTTTATTTTTCATTTTATCCCAATCAACAACTTTCAGCAGCAAGCGTTTCTACAAAACACTCAGGATTTTAATACGACCTTTGCATAGAATACATACCAGTGTAGGCTACCACAGGTAACAAATTTGAAATAAAGGGGAAACTTGTGGAGGCGGGTCCCCGTCTGAGCGTGAATTTATCCTCTTTAGCTGTCGCGTCACGAACTTTAGGGTGTAACACCTGGGAAACTCGACACTTAGCCTACGTAAACAGAACTATGTAGAGCGGCGACTTGTCGGGGTCAAGTACGCTCTCTGTTTTTACAATGACATAGATCGAAGTCCGAGGTATAGGTCTCCTCAAATCCTCTGCTAAGATGGGGGCTAGAGTATAATTTATCGACATACTTTCATCATGACTATAAACTATTTCACCAAGGGAGACCTGGATAACTGACAGAAATTGAAAGAAAAGCTTATAATTAAGAGGTCATCTTTTACCAATCTCTTCACGAAATTGATTTTTGGATGATCCTGATATAATTATGCCAATGATGAGAAATTCCTTAATTGACTGTCACGTAAACCCATGCTGTTTGTTTAACATCATTCATGAACGTTAATTAAGGCAACAAACGAAAAATATATGTGTATTGTTCAAAATTTCACTTAGAGAAGTTTATACATAATACAGTATACGTACAAAAAGGGGAGAGGGCCACATTTGGCTTCTAATATCTTACAATTTTTAACAAGAATTAAAAATGCTCAAGTAAGTGTTATCATAACAAGGTACGCATTTTGTGGCAACTTATGAAAGGAGTAACTTATGATTTGACGTTATCAACTCACTACAGGTAAATGTAATTGTCCAGGAACCATAAAACAATTTCACTTTCATTACCGGTGGGAGTAGATAACTTCCGAATGAATTTCTTTTTATCTTTTTCCTCTTCTTTAGGTAGGTGGTTGATATGTCGAATTTGTGTAACCTTTGCACAAAAACCAAAAACAGCTACACTTGTGAGTACGTCCTCAAGTCGCCAATGGGGTTGCCATGACAACCTTCTAATTGAAGTGCAATTGCAGACTCGATAAAGAAACAACGGCTGGACAGGTGAACTTATCTGCCTCTTTGTTGTAAATAGTGCAAATGGCTATAAAAGGGTGACTTGATTGCTTCTCATTCTGCTTTTCTAATTATTATTATTTTTATTAGTTATAATCATTATGATCATTCACTTCCTGTTTATTTTAATTTATTTTGTGTTAATTTTCCCTATTTATCTAAGTCTATTTATTCAGTTATTTTATTAATGTGTGGGGGGTCATTTGTAATGTAAGGGTCCATCAAGTTGAGATGACAACACTGAATACAGCGTATGTCGTAGGTCATTTCTATGAAAAATTTTCAGTGAATTAAACAGAAACGACGACGCACGACGCATTTATTACGCATGGTCACGGCAATAAAGAGAGTCTGGGCTCGTGGTTGTTTTTCTTCTTTTTTCTTTGAGAGTGAGGGGGAAAACATGAATCATTGGGATATACTTGCCATCACTTCTTGTAAACTATAAATGTTGTTAACTTTCCTTTTTTTTTTTCTCACCATCTTAATTCAAGTGTCTGCCTGGCTCTATCCAAAGTCATTATCACAACAACAAACAAACAAAAGGAGCCACGGAGGTTTGTGTTTGTTTATAGAATGATCCTATCATCCATGACTACCTACACATACAGCCTTCGTGAATTACATTGTAGACACTGATAACCACACATCTCGCGAATGAGTGCACAACTATAAAACAACCACACGAGGAAAAATGAGGCCATTGACAAATATTGTAAGTCGATATTATACATTAGGCCTAATTATGACACTTTCCATAGCATACCGTACTGTAGCATAGCTTAGTATTATTGACACCAATACAGCACGATTTTCTTTTCTTTCTTTTTCTTTTCTTTCCTTTTTTTTTTTGTGTGAAGAATTTGAACTATTTTTCTCTGTCTCGTTGCGACGAGATCAGATTTCAGTTCGTTCGTGGGAGAATTTATTGCAATAAACTACCTTTTTAGGTGAAAGACTACACCAAATTGATATCCATAATATTTCGATCAAGAGATGCTAGTCTTTGTTGTTTTTTTTTAAGTTCCGAAAAAGCCTGGTATAAAACAGGAGCCATTGAGAGCTCAGACCCATTCGATTTGACAACTTCGGGTCACAAACTGTCTCTAGAATTGCAGCAATTGGACCCGCTAACTAACTACGAAATGGATCCAAAGAAAATGCTTAGAGCTTTCCTAATCGGGATCGCATTAGCATACTTCGTTGGAACAGTCACTTGCCGATTAGAGTTAAATCCAGAGGTATGGTTGTTTTACTTTCTGCTCTGCTTTTTTTTAGATTTATAAGTTCTTAAAAAAAATATATTCCTTGCCCTTCTTGATACTAAGGTAGTCGTGACATAGACCTACTTCTTCGCTGTATGTTTGCCGGTATTGCCAACTTTGAAAAGTAATTATGGAAAAAAAAGTAAATAAAATAGAGAAAATTCATGTATCACTGTTTACATATCACCAATTTTATAATGGTGTATTTTCTGTGATTAGCAAAAGCTATAGTAAACACCCTTCGCTGCATTGTGCAAATAAAGAGAGGTATAATGAGTTCCTATTACTGTTACAAAGTTACCTATGAAATTTGCACATACACCGTGGCCGAGCACATAACATTTTTCACTGATTGCATAGACTGAATCTAACTGTCGGTAAGTAAAATAGATCAAGTGGTGTCATCAAGCGATACAAAATCGTATTTCAAGCACATGTTACTGCTACCTTGATACCAAAGTGTCTTTCTGTTTGTTTCAGTGATTTATTTGGTAAACTCATCTCAAGCACATTTTTCTGCCTACTCACCCAAACCGTCGTATTTTCTCATTCGCTCTGTCTATCCCGGACATATTCCGTTGCCTAATATGGTGTAACGATATACATGATACAGGTTCATGGAAACTCCATGGAACAACATAGCCTATTAACACAAAGAGTAACATTTTGATAAATTTAACAAACTGAAACTGACAGGCACTAACCAACATTGATAGTTCGCTGCTCTGACCCCAAAAGGCAATAATTCAATAAGAGTATACAAGGGCAAATCCAGGACTTTGAGAAAAGGGGGGATGGCGTACCCACCGTCGGCAAAAGACCGACGCTCGGGCGTCGAATGCGCGAAGCCACCGCCGGGGACTTAAGAGTCCTCTCAATCTGAATTCTAGATGTGCTTTGACGCGATTTCCAAGCTTCTCGGAAGCATATTTTCTTTATCTGTCTGCTCATTTTGGTAAAAAAAAAAATTGTTGGTCATCAAAGAAAGTTGGACGTGCGTCGGATGCGCCCCCATCTGGATCCACGACTGATATCTGTGCTCAATTGAGGCAATCATCTGACAAGCTTTGGGCTAATCAAGTAAATACTCTTATCGTTACGCTCCCTACACACATTGCTCCTTTAATATACCTTTTAAACACAATTATTAAAGAACTCTCCCCCCCCCCCCCCCCCCTTACAACTGATTACAAAATGTGTGAGCACCTGTTGTGTAAACAAATACGAAATAGGATCGTGTCGTTACGCTGAGCAATGTAGCTTGAACAACATGGTTTCTTATTGGTTAATACGAGAGAACTCTATCAAATTAAACGTTTTTTGCATACATCATGTCGTCTTCACAGACCAATACATGAGACCTTTAAAGTGATTATTCCTAATTTCCCTAGAGGTTAAGGACTTTGTCACTCTGTAGATGCTGAGTCATGCCTGATTGCATTCACCTATACTGTTCACATTCAACACCCCTGAGTATAAACCAAATATGTGTGAAAAGATTAATCTTAACTGAGGGCGCCCTAATCCATCTCCTGTCAAATTCATTTGTACCTGTACTTAATCATGCCAATTAAGCAGTTGGAAAAAAAAGAAGAGATTTGTATGGACGTTAACATGTAGTGCTGTTGAAAAAGATTATCTCCAGCTGAGGAGTAGCACTTATCATAGGTTGGAATATAAGTCTTCCGTCAGAATTATGACACATCAACCTATGCATGGAACTGCAATAGGAGAGATCAAAGAAAGATTCGGACTTAATAAACTTTACCGATATTACTCAAGTCATGGTGGGGAGAGAAGAGGGGGGAATGGAAAGGAAACCATGCTGCATGTAACGGCCAGGAGCAATAACCACTCAATTTGCGTCTGAAAATACTCCTACGACATGGCGCAAAATCATACAGCTTTGTTCATTCTGAAAGCACGATGTGGAGACACTCATGGAGTGTTTTAATTGTAACTAAAAATTGACACATACAGTTAGAGCTCCTTTTATAAGTGAAATCCCCAAGGTTCTTCTCAGGCCCTGTTAGCTGATACTTGCGATATTGTCAAACAGATTTTGTGGATCTATGTCCTCAGGCCTAAATGTGTTTCTTGAAAGATGACAACATTTATGATATCACTGAGTTACTCCCCTCGGATTTTGCCCAAGACATTAATGGCAGCAACATTTGACACCAAAATACGGCTGTCATGAGAACAATGTTTGAGGTGTCAAGTAATATGCTCGAAATAACTGTTGATATAAAAAAAAACCATCGTTGAATTATGAAAAGTTTTCTAGCATAGGACATAGAATATAATTTCCCAAAGGGATATTTTTGCCTCGATTTGTGTAGAAACGTATCTGAGCTTTAGCAGTTAACCCGTCATACAATGATGCAGGCAATTTTACTTAAATGGTGCTTTATTTGATTCATTTTGTGATTGTTCATTACAGCAAGCGTATCTTATTTCAACAGAATGTATCAATATTCAATATACTGTATTTATAAATTTATTTCTAACGATTCCTTATATTCATGTTAATTGCGACACGATTTATCAATATTCATGACAGGATCGAGCCTCATTGCCGCCAGTTGGTTCCCACGATAAAGTCTTTTTTTTTTAAATATCTGTGGATTTTGGATCACAAACTTTAGCTCCATCTGCCTAGCAAGTATGGACATACGTCATCTGTGTATCTAGTAATGTCGGCACTGGCTGTCGTTAAGGATGGGTGTATCGTTTGGAAAAATATTAGCAATGCATTCTTATTTTCAAATAATCTGTTACGGAAGTACCAGAATGATTATCATGTGAAGAAAAGGAAGGCACGTGACTGATAAAATGAATGCCCATCTAGAAACTCGTTAGTGGGGTACAACAGACCACCCGATGTGTTGAAACTGAAAGTACATAGGTGGGATTAATATGTTAATAAGCAAAATTTTCTAGATGCCATTACTCATACTTTGCATATTTTCCCCTTTTTACGTACAGCTTGAGGACAAAAATGTAGATAAAAGATTATTCTCATGGCTTCACAAACTATTCCATAGCAGCAGCAGTGAAGAAGGAGGCGGTGGAGGAGGAGGCGGTGGAGGAGGTGGTGGAGGAGGAGGAGGTGGAGGAGGTGGTGGAGGAGGAGGTGGGGAGGGGAGGAGGTGGTGGAGGTGGCGAGGAGGAGGAGGTGGTGGTGGTGGTGGTGGAGGAGGAGGCGGTGGTGGAGGAGGAGGGGGAGGCGGTGGAGGAGGAGGTGGTGGTGGAGGAGGAGGAGGAGGAGGTGGGAGGAGGAGGAGGTGGGGGAGGAGGAGGTGGGGGAGGAGGAGGTGGAGGAGGCGGTGGTGGTGGACGGGAGGTAATGGGGGAAATGGAGGAAACGGTGGGAATGGGGGATCCAGAGGACCAAGTGGGCCCAGAGGTCCTAGTGGGCCAGGTGGAAGTCGCAACCCTCTTCCAAATCGTCCTCCCATTCGTCGACCACCGATCAACAGGCCACCCATTAACAGACCACCTGTAAACAGACCGCCAGTTAATCGACCACCGACTAACAGACCACCGATTAACAGACCACCGGTTAACAGACCACCGGTTAACAGACCACCGGTTAACCGACCACCTATTAACAGACCACCAGTTAACCGACCACCAGTTAACCGACCACCAGTTAATAGACCGCCAGTAAATCGACCTGTTCCCAACAACCCTCCTGAAAGACCAACGTTCCCCAGACCACGGCCAGTACCACCAGAGGTTCCTCCACCAGAGTCTCGACCTCCATTCGTTATCCCAAATTTCGGGAGCAGCAGTCATCGCAGTGGAAGCCGAAGCCGCGGGAGAAGTCACAGCAGAAGCGGCAGCAGAGGAAGAAGTAGAGGAAGCCATAGTCGAGGAAGAAGTAGAGGGAGCCATAGTCGTGGCGGAAGCTCAAGTCGATCCCGTAGACGACGTGACATAGAACAAGAACACTTATTGTAGGAACATTGGCTGAAGGTTAACACACTGCAGGTTCGTGGTTATCATACTTTGCTTTCTTCAGTGATATGTGGAACCTCGAGACACTCGTGTATTTCAGACTATGAAAAATCACTCTTCTTTGTTATTTGCTCTTGTTGAATTTAACCTAGAGCCTTCAGTCACCATATGATGATTATCATCCTTGGCAATAAGATGAAAAAACTATTAATTCAAGTTTATCTATCCAAAATGCTGAACATTAAAGAAATATGAATTGTTGTGGATAATTATCTCATAGGGTGAATATGTCTCATGGAGTGTTGGGCAATTCACAATTATCCGGTCGCCATGGTGACGGTCATTGTTCGATGATATCAACAACCGAGAAGTTCCTTTATGTTGGAAATCCCATGGAGTTACGGTGAATGAGACAGGAGGCCAAGTTTGTCTTCATTGTATGTGTCTGTGTCTCAGAGGTTATCCCCAAACGCCCCCTTCCCTTCTTCAACTCTATTTTCCTCAAAAGTGGGTACGACATCTAGGAAGACCTCCATTGTGTCTTACAGATACCCATAAGATAGTGACTCATGCCACAGCCCCCCCCCCCCCCCCTACAGTTCCAATTCTCCTAACCACTTACTTCTAGTCCCTCTCACAGCCTGTCTAAAACTCCTCCACATGTTTAATCAAAATGATGAACCCCTGTTTATGCTGTGTAATATGAGCTACTAGCCGTCTCTCGATTTTACTGTCGAATAAAGAGCGGAACCAATTGAGAATTTTGCTCAACCCTAGCCAAAAATTTAGCTTGAAGTGACGAGTGAATACCTTTAAAGGTCAGAAGGGAATTTCACATTCCTGTCCCAATGTCTGGTTGTTGTTGTGGTATCTGGAGTAGAAAGTTCGTGTGATCAAAATAATGTCAAGTGTATTTCTTTTGTTCTACTTTGCATAAAAACGGAAAGACGTTTTTTTCTCTCTTTTTTTTTTTTAAACACACTCGTAAAATGCCCTAGGATGAAAAGTGGTGTCTCGTAGTTCCCCGGAAGAGAGGTTCTAAGGTCAAAGATGAATATTCAAAACACGTTTTGAGGAATGCAATTCCACAAGACGTTTGTGTCTCAGATTATGTAAAAAATAATCCTCTTTCCAGTTACGTAATTTGCGTTCAAACGGTAGTGAAGCTTTGTATTGGTATTTTCTCAACTTTCATGTGTACTTTCCCCACGCTATGCTAGATAATAGATTCGTGCAGACATTACTTGAGCAATCAAAGAGGGCATTCATTTGTTGCGAATTTGCGTTACATTCCTGTCTTTTTGTACATGGTATGTATCCCTCCAATTACAGGTTTTTCATTACCAATGCACAGAACGGCTCTGTAAATATCATAATGATCATATCACAATTATATTTCATCCGCCGTCAAAACCATGGTGAGGCGCGAATCCTCCATAACTATCTGTGAACGGACATGTTCATGCCGAACGATAAAGACAGACTTAAAACTTTTATCGTACTTGTGGCTCGACACGTGACCCTTTTGTAAGAGGGGCAAAGTTTCGCGGTCCAATGTGGTCCAATGTGTTAAGTGTAGTTTCACAGTTTAGTAATGTTAGACGATTGTTCGCAAAGACCGGAACGCTGCAGTATATTCTACGGGATCCTAGAGTACCTTCTACGGGATCCTTAAAGGATACGCCCTCACTACAATGAGACCAGGGTACATGTAAAATACCACACTTAGAAAAACTAGTGCAAAATGTCGAGCTCAACATGGCGTATAGGTCAGCATGACAAATGTCTTTATCTTATACAGTCTAAGAAACGCATTGTCATGGTTCGAAAGCACATGAGGGCTTATAATCTCGTACGAGATATTACCGTATCGGTAATGTAGTAGTTTTCCATGCTCATGAAGTTATGAAAAAAATTTTAAAAAAATATATTAAATTTAAAAGTATAGGTTTTCAACGTGAAAGGAATCTGTGTTACAATTTCGTTTTACAGGGATTGCATGCTGGAATATTGGTCCTAAGCCAGTAACCTATGCTACTACGAGAATTTCCTCCGTGCCCAGTATATCAATGACAGAAACGACACGGTAGAAAAATGGTACTCTCAGTCCGTCAGTCAGTCAGTCAGTGCGGCAGCTCCCTGGTCCCATTGCCATCTGAGATAACCGCCAAACGATTAGCAAATCCCATACATACATACACACATAGACACACCCTTACATACATACACACACACATACACCCTTACACACACACATACACATATACATACATACATACATACATACATACATACATACATACATACATACATACATACATACATACATACATACATACATACATACATACATAAATGATTAGCTTTAAACGTATCGAGGTAGTCAATAGGGGACGAAGTACCCTTCAAAAATTTTCGAAAGCAAACCTGGATGCGATACTCACTCCAGACCAAGAGGGTCAATATCCTGGCACACCTTCAGATGATCCAAATATCAGCACCTTCCCCGTACCAGCGCTATTAAAATAATTCATTTACAAAACGATTATTTTATTATTATAATAAACTATTTCACAAATTGTGATCTAAAATCGGCGTATAGACTTTCCCATTACAGTGACACTGTGAATTTTCATGTCCCCCTCTCCCTTTCCATGCTCCCACTGCACATTGCCCATTCCTTTTAATTTCCTACATATTGGAAGACAACTCAGTATTCACCGGTGACTGCCTTTTGTTCCGACACCCCTGTGTTCCGACACACCTATATTCCTAGAGTAGCGGTTTAGTAGGACCCTCTAGCTTCCATGGACAAGGGGCATCGCAGCCAATCCTTTCATGAGCAGTGTTTGGCCACAGAGTTAATGGTGTGACAATGCCAATTGCATGAGCTCTCTCCGACCATTTGCCCTCGTATATATGCCACATATGAGTGTCGGAACATCGCGGTGTGGGAACATCGCGGTGTGGGAACATCGGGGTGTGGGAACATCGGGGTGTGGGAACGTAGATCTGTAATCGTATACTCACCCCGTTCAAACGCATAACTCGAGCTTACTGGGGTATTAGAAGGGTAAGTTTCTGGTGTCTTAAAAGGGTATGTGTAGTCTTCATCTGCACATAGGTCACTGAGAAACATGCCTGTTACAGTCAGCGTAAGAAAACATCTGACTAAACAGCCTGCAAAGTTGACCAAAACAACTCATCCGTAATCGACACAGCGGAACATAATTTATTGAACAGGATACACAAATTATAAGAGTAAGATGCAGATCAAGAAAATGTGTGCCTTTAAAACCTTTAAAATCATGTTTCCACTAAAACGCGTAGATACAGAACAATGCTTAAACGCAAGCTTTTGTAATGATGTCATTTTTTATAGTCATGAATAATTAAGTGCGTAATGAATGTTACTGGTTTATTTGAAAAGAAGACTACACAAAATCTCCTATAAACCCTTTCTTTACATCCACTGGCGGATCCAAGGGGGGCAATGGGAGTCACGACACCTCCTCCCCCCCCAAAAAAAAATGGCCAAACGTTCTTTTACAGAATTTATATTTAGAAAAACAAAATTTTGTAAGAAAAACCTAATTCCCCATCTGACACTTTTGTTTCACCAAATCATTCAGTTATAGGGAAACCTCCCAATCGGAGAAGGGGGTAGGGTGGATGGGACTCCTATAGCTTATAACTATACCACCAGTTTCGGGCTTCCCACGCAATGGACTTGGATTCGTCAGTGTTTACTAATACACCTAACCTCCTTTAAAACATATATGCATAAACGTTTAATCAATGAACAAGAGAAAAGGAGGCAATGGCACAAGTGCTATACGGATCAATCAAGTGCTAAGTAGACGCATTACTTTTTGAACTTTGAACTTCATTCCAATCTCTTTGAGCATGATTACAGAATTAAGGTAAATGGAAATGTGAACAGATTCGAGATTTGGGAGTGACGAGAAGACGCTCATTGGAACTTATGTAGGTTGCCATCCCTGAATACCAAGTAATTGAAGAATGACAAAAGCTTGAATATATCGATTAAATAGGAATTGAATATATCGGAACAATATAAGAAAAGCAGACAAGTCAATGCTAGTTGGAAGTAAGAGGACATTTCAGTTCTGGGAGGGCTCCAAAAAGTGGGATTACTGAAAAACCGGTTGGACGACTGAGTTTTCAAGGGTGAACGAACTGTTTCTTTTGACAGTTTAAAATGATCTAAAGTTGGGACGCTCCTGATTAGTCATTATTTGTTCATTTAGTTTTTTTTGTTGGGACACTGAAGTTTGCGAAATTCCTACTCTAGGAAGTTCGAAGATCTCTTTATGGAACCGATCATAGAAATTAAATTATCCATGAATATCTGCTGAAGCCGTCCAGTGAATTGTAACTTACACCTGCAAAAGATTTCTCCACGGTCAGGAAGATCACAGCGACTATTACGATATGTAGTGTTAGACAGTCTACTGGCGGTTACTAAGACTGGAGAACAAATGCGATGGCGCCATTCACAAATGGGCTAAAGGTGAATGTCAGGGCTACATCGGAACCTAATTTGATTTAAAATGAAGAAATCCTGCTGTTGGATTAAATCATTTGTCCGTGGCTGTGATCGCCTACCCTACACACACAACCATACACACACATACACACACACACACACCATTACGTGTGGTCACTAAAGTCATCTGAGCATATTTTTTCAGAGTAAAAAAAATTTCCCCGATCTGATCAATTTAAAGTTCTACCTCTTCCCCCTTCCCGCCTGAAATATTTTCTGCGGATGGCCATCATCGTACTGATTACCGTACATCGATTGGAGACTTGAATAACTAATGTAATGTTACTGGTATATACTGCGTTTATTGATTTATTCAATAATTTTACTAATATTCATATTATAACTGAACCAGGAAAACAAAGAGCTGAGTTAATAATGGGCATGTTGTTGGGCATGTAACATCGATCGATATTTCAGTGTCACAGTGACGTCACAAGGTTTGTTTGCTGAGAGGGTCAAGAGATGCGACGAGAGCTCAAGGGGCGCGTATAAAATATTTTCTAACCGGACCTGTGACATGAACGAGGGGCTGTAAGAGTGCGACACAGTTTGATGCGAAAAAAGCACGCCTCTGCTGCAGACGTGGCACCCAGAATATTGGACTTGGGGTGGATTGAGAGTTGTGGGGAGACTACGACGCCGAACACTCCGTAGATAAGCAGAGTGTCAGAGGGTGGCGAAAACAGCTTTTAGGTGCCCTGTATAAAATATATATATCAACTATTCTCAACGCTAAGTCAATGCTCATCAACCTATAGATAGGCCACAGGCTTCAATCCAATCAGCATATATTCCCACGGAATGCAAGTACGTTAACCTTTAGGCAAAGCTTGATGTTCCGTGGTGCTACTTCCTTTTTTTTTCCTCATTCTTGGTCTTTCTACATATTTCTTTACTTCTCACTATTTTCGTCATTTTACACCCTGACGGTGTAGGGCGCGACGACTTCAGCTTTCTCACCCCACCCCTCCCCCCTTATTACGCCAGCTGTTAGAATAGCCTAAGTGTCACTGGACACACCGCCCATTCTGCGTATATACTGTCTGGGAAGGCGGAGTGCAGTATCATCTTTTGCGTATCAACATTTGCGACGCGAGAGTTCTCAAGTTATGTACCGTAAACTACAGAACGATTGTCATAATGAAAAGAAGGACAACAAACACGACGATAACATTATACTAGTCAACTGTTTATTTCCTCTTTCCAGAAAACCATTGTACAAGGTGTAAGAAATATACTTTCATTTTGCGTTGTTTATAATCCTTTTGATATCGACTTCAGAGGTACAGTACCATCCCAACAAGGAGGGCATAAAATACACCGCTGCTGATCTGACAATTACAAAAGAATAAATCCAAAGAGAGAGAGAAAGAAGTGGAGAGAGAAAGAAGTGGAGAGAGAAATCCTTAAAAGATCTGTTACTGAACAATCGACCAACACAAAGTAGCTCTATCGTTTTATGCACACGTCAGCTTTCACATCTACTTTTGTGTGAAGCGTATCAGAGCTTCCCGAAAGCTTAGTAAGATGGGCACTTCCCCCCCCCGGCACTTCCCCCCCCCCCCGCCCTCCAAAAAAAAAGCAGTAGGCTACATCCATACTTAAGTGCATATGTAAACTCTCCTATCCGCCCTTCCCCCTCCTCTACACCCCAATTACTGCCCCAATTCGTTCCATAAATGCCTCCTTCAAATAAGGATCGACGACAAATTAACGTCATTCTAAGAAGGCACAAAACAGAAACTTGCTACTTAAAACACTGATTTGGTATTTACAGTGAAGCATGTATGGACCTACAGGTGACGTCAAGTCTCCGGTCATGAGTGGATGCATGTGGGTGACAGAATACTGGTGTCACCATGTTTGACGATAATGGAGGTATTCAATTTACAAAACATAATCAATGATACACACCTGAAAATGATATCACTATGACGTCACTGAGATATCAATATATGAAAAGACGAATACGAAATTTACATAACCAAATTAAGTTTTTCAAAGCATCTCCATTCTCAACTGGAACTTTCCTAACCTTTCTGACATATCGTGGCATATATGCTCCCATCCCTTTTTTTTTTTTTTTTTGTACCTTATGCTTGTTTTAGTAACTTTCAATTACTCTTTACCTATCGAAAGAAAATGTGATATCACAAAAGACAACAAAGTGGGAATATTTTAAAATTTATACTTTTTTTTTGGATTGGCAGAATCCTTTACCCCTCTCACATGGTGGTACAGATATTTACAATGCTTTGGTGGAAAAAAAAAAAGAAATCTTATGTACATTTAACAAAGTTGTCGTTAAATAAGTCTATTATCTGATCACGTGATGCATTGTTGAGTGACATGAGAGAGTCCCTCTGCAGAGTAATTAAAAGTGGTTCGTATCACCTTGGAATTACCCACAATTCGTCAGCAGTGGTGAAACTTATCTGAATCTCATCATAAGTGGTAAATTTTGAGTCGGTAAGATGGTTGAAAAGTCGTTGGATTAAGCATACAATTCCCATTCGGTTTTTAAAAGGCACCTCATTTCCCCATCATGATGTACATGTGAACTGTAAGTTCCATGTTACACCAAAATATCATCTTTGAGACTACAAATTAACAGCATTTCAAAAACAGAATGATTATTTAGTACGTCCACATGCACAGTAAACGATGTAATAACAATGAACGTAAAATAACCAAATCGAACTGTAAATACATTTACATTTACTGCAGGCACATGAGCTTGTCGACATAATGTACTTAATGTCTCACAACTTAATGTCTTAAAAATGTACATGGATTCTGCACTTTACCTAAGTAAGGGTTATGAACTTTTTACACTGTGTATGTTCATGAGTTCTATTCACTTCATGTTACAGCGTCTGTGCTGGTACATGAGCTTTGGATTTTTATTCACTCTTTGTACATTAACATCTGTAACTCATTTTGCGGTATGATAATTGTTCTGACCTGCAAACTTGATTACAATTTATACATTAGCATCTGCATGTAACCGAATGTGTGCTCAATGAGTTTTTCATGATACTCACGGTACCCACATACGTACCACCTTACTCACTGTGGATACGTATGTTAAATATTGAAATTCACTCTGCAGTATGGTCATGAAATTTGTAATTCAAATGTACACACATAGGAGACTTCAACTTTATACAATTTACGCTCACAAGCTTTCACTACATAGACTGTATACTCATGAATTATGTATTGTATGTACTTGGTGTACATTTAACTCTTTGCATTTAATTCACAGTATGGTAATAACTCTGCACAATGCTCAATGTATACTCATGCACTCTGTTGTTTACTTAATATGTACTCTGGGCAACTCATTCACAGTACGCTCATAATTTCCCTTTGTACTCACTGTATACTCATGAATTCTGTTGTTTTACACTAATTCTGTGCACTGCACTAACAGGGGCTCATTACTCTGCTTTTTACTTAATGTATACTTATGAGCTCTGTGGTTTACTGACTGTACATTAACTCTGTGGAACTCACTTACAGTACGCTCATCTTTCTACTTTTTTACACGAAGTACGCTCATGAACTCTGTGATTTACTTCATGAACAAATACCTCTGTCTGACTTCAGAATGAACTCTACACTTTCCTCAATGTGAGTTCTGTGTCTTAGTTACTGTACAAAATCTCTATGCATATCACTCACAGTATGTTCAATAACTCACAAGACTTGGATTACATCCACTGCTATTCAACATGACATTTACTCTACTGAGTAAAATCTCACAGATTTGAATTTCAATCGTTATCCTCATCATCAATATTTGGGCTGGTCGGACTATAGGAGGGCGACGTGGGAGAGTAGCTTGGCGAAGAGGGTGAGTATGTTGAGTCCTTGGGACTGGTAGGAGAATATTTGGGAGAACTTGGACTGTAGCTTGGACTAGTTGGGGAGTACGTGGGAGAAGATGGACTGTAGTTGGGACTGGAGGGCGAGTAGGAAGGACTCGTGGGGGAATAACTGGGACTGGTCGGGGAATACTTAGGGCTAGTTGGGGAGTAGCTAGGACTGGTTGGTGAGTAACTCTTGGCCGATGGGCTGTATTTTGGTGATGAAGGGCTGTAACTAGGAGATGTTGGACTGTATGATGGACTGGTGGGTGAATAATTTGGACTGGATGGAGAATAACTTGGAGATGTTGGGCTGTAGCTGGGTGACTGAGGAGAGTAACTTGGTGATGTGGGACTGTAGCTTGGAGAAGTTGGGGAATAACTTGGCGATGTTGGACTGTAACTTGGAGACGTTGGGGAATAACTTGGTGAGGTCGGTGAGTAACTAGGAGAGGTGGGAGAGTAACTTGGTGAAGTCGGAGAGTAACTCGGTGATGTAGGCGAGTACTTAGGTGAAGTTGGGGAATAACTTGGAGATGTTGGACTGTAACTTGGAGATGTAGGCGAGTAACTTGGAGATGTTGGACTGTACGAAGGACTGGTAGGGCTGTAACTTGGTGATGTAGGACTGTAGCTAGGACTGGTTGGAGAGTAACTCGGTGAGGTTGGAGAATAGCTTGGCGATGTAGGTGAGTAACTTGGACTAGTTGGACTGTAACTTGGACTGGTTGGAGAATAACTCGGAGAAGTGGGAGAGTAACTTGGAGAAGTTGGTGAGTAGTTTGGACTCGCTGGAGAGTATCCTGGACTTGATGGAGAATAAGATGGACTGGATGGCGAGTAACCTGGACTCTGTCCCCCTAATGGAGAAGACATGTATGGTGATGCTGGTGAATAGCTTGGAGACATAGGTCCAGGTGATGGAATGTATGGACTACTAGCTGGTGAACCAGGAGAGGCAGGCTGTGGTGACCAAGCAGGACTGTAACCTGGACTGAAACCACTTGCATCGGACTGAGCAGCAGGACTGAATCCAGCAGCCCCGGGTGTCATGCCGCTTCCTGTTCAAGATAAAAATGATAGAAAGTTAAAGATATGACAAACTGTTTGACACAATAAGAGCCACTTTTCGTTACCTTCAACGGTCATTTTTCTGTCTTTTGTGACTTTGCTACTGTTGTTACTTTGTTACTTCTGTTACTTTGTTACTTCTGTCTTCTGTTAATTTCAACTGTCATTTTTTGTTACTTTCAACACTTCAAACTGTCATAAGCAGAATGAATGACTTGATTCAGTGGGTAACACATAGCACACTACAAAGGAGAAACTCACCCATTGGTGACCATCCAGCACCATAACTAGGTGTTGCACCTGTGTTCCATGGTGTCATAGCCGGGGACATACCTCCAGTCAGAGGGGTGGCTCCACCACCAAAGAACATTCCAGGCATACCTGACAATAAAAAAACAAAGCAAAAACGTTGGAGTAAACAGAACACTCTGATGATGACTTTCCATGGATCAAGCCATGAAGCTTACTATGCATGTGTTAATGGTTAAGTCACATGACTAATTGGTAAGTAATACTTACTCCAATCATTACTTGCTAGATCGGTCTTCTCCAGCTTATTTTCTCCAGTTTGAATCTTCAACTCGTGAATCAGTTAGTTTTCGAATGAAGCCGCTGTCACGGTCATCACTTGCCGACACCCAAGCAGCGCACGCTGTCCCCTACCAGGCAAGGGTTCAGCGCCGTCCATCTGAGAGCATTGTACCCACCTTTCAATTCCCAACACCACACCGCCTACACCGTCCCCTTCGCATCATCCCACCCTCATAAAATAAGTTTTTGACGAAAACAATGTGCCATTTGAAAGAAAGCAGCCCCCAGACTTACCGAAGCCCATTCCCATGGGGATCTCGATGGCATGTTTGCACTTTTCTGCATCCAGGAGGAGGTCAAAGACACCGGTGCCCAGTGAGGCCAGTTTACCCAGCATGATATTCTCACTGACACCCTTAACGTGATCGACTTCGGAGTGGGCAGAGGCTTCCATTAGAATGTCGACCTGCAGAGAAAACAAAAGGATCAAGAGATGATTTAAAATAATCAATACTCTCACCCTGATAGATGTTAACGATAACCTGGGAAGTCAAGTGTGACACAAACACCATTCGTTACATCACCCGTTAGCAACCAAGCATGCATTGGGCACATTAAGGTACCACCTTATTGTTGTCTTTTAACTGTGGGTGAAGTAAGAACTACTGTTGTACCTCACACATAAACAGCCACCTCAGTGCAGAAATGCAGATGGAAATTGGGACTCATTTACAAAAAAAAAACAAAAACACAAATAAAATTGCAGATATAATCATCATATTATTTATTATTACTTCACTCTCACCAGGTAATGAAATTGATATGTTACATGAAGTAATTATCTTAAAGGCTGCTGAAACAAGGGTTCATTCACACAGATAAGATTTTATTTTTGAGACTATTGGTGACCTACAATGAATTGACACTCAAAATGTTTCTCTTCCTTTGACAGTGTCTAACCACTGATGCCTATGTGGTTCCCCAAATAGAGTTGTACCAATGTTGGACAATCTCAACATGCCACTTAAAATGTCTGGCTGTAAACCATTTGCAACTAATGTACATTGCTTAGCAGGATAATCATAAAACAACCTCCTGAACAAAGGATAACGATGACAGAATGATCGGCTCGGTCCAGTCAGGGCTAATATGATGCATCATCACCTTATGACAAAATCAATGGTGTGATGTGAAAACAGGTTAAAAAGTTGTTAGCAATGTTGGTACAATTTTAGCCCATAGAGCCAACACATCAAAACAATTTCACTTTCTCTCCACCAAACAGTATGCAACTTTTTTGTCCAATACCAAAGAATGTGCTCTAGTCTTCAGAAGGAAACTGTCCAGATATGAATATACTGAAAATTTTGTACAGAGAATGCATTGCAAGACCAACTCTCAAGACATCCAACGTATAATTTCAGACAAAATTACAATAATTTTGGTCTCACCGTTTCCTCAAAGGAACATCTCATGAGACACCCAACATCTTGTCTGTTGATGCCATGACGGGTGATGGCCATAAGATGACCCTTGGCAGTCATGATGTCGCAGAGCAAGGCCAGATGACGGTAATTGACGTAGGAGCCGTCAAAAGAGATGACATGGTTCATTTCAGTCTCGACGGACTTCCTCACCGCCTCGATTCCGAGAACCTGATGCCAGAGGTCAAGAACAGATGCACAGAGGTCAAGAGCAGATGCAACAAGATCAAGAAATACATGAAAAATTAATGTAGACTGTCCAGCTTCAATCAGTGATGACAATAATAAAAGAGTACATAGCTATGTCTGTCAGTTGTAAGGAAGACACAGGTTAATAGACACAGGTACTGTATTAATAGTGACATGTTGGTCTGAGAGGAATATTTCAAAGGCAAACCTTAATTTTTGACTAGGTTGACATTGGAATCTTTGGACCACAATATGAGCACCACATATTCACAACACACATCATTTCACAGATGTGAGTTAATCTCCTCTCCTCTGTAAAGGATGGCAATGTTGAATCCGTGTTTGAAGGAGGTTTGCCCGGTGAGGCTGTGTGTTTATTCACCAGTTGGCTACACTACACAGTTCACCACAGTACAACGACATGTTACGGCTAAGAAAGTCAGCGAAAAGGACTCATTCCTGGACTTCAACCACACAGCACCAAGTGTTCCAAACTTCTCACCTGGAAGATCTCACAGATGTCGTTGGAGAACGTTCTGACGGGATCGACCTCGGGGTCGCTGATGACCTTCATCATGCTGGTGCCATCAGTCTCCAGGATCCACTCCTGCATGGCTTTGAACTCTCCTTCCATGGTGATGATGATTCTCTTCTTGTTATCTATCTGGGGCAGATGCATGTAAACCTTACTGATCTGTTCGATACCCTGCAGGGTCATGTCCGTCAGCATGTTGGACTCGATGCAACGGAGGAAGACGTCGTCCTCCATCTTGTCCACCTGTTCCTCTTCCTGGTGGATGAAAATAAGCAACAGTGTAACAATAAATGACAACACAAGAAAACTAACAACAGTAAAATAACAACTGAACAACTGGGGGAAAAAAAATGAAATTTTTAGGTTGGAAAGTGAATGCAGAATAAAATACATGGTGCAGGAGTTGAAGGATACCATAAGTTGTAAATGTGTTAAAACTTGAAAATTTCAACAACAAATTATTGGGAAACAGGTATATGTGCAGAAACACGGTGTTGAATGCAAGTATGTTATCTCTGTGAACACTACAATGGACACAAGTACAGATGTGCTACATCACACATCTTGTGACATTGCAACACTTCTATCACTGAAGCACAGCTACAAGTAGAGTACATTTAACCAAGTACACGTATTCATATCAATGTAGAGTTATAAGTACTCATAACACTACATTAAACTGATTAACAGTATTTGTGAAAAAAAACTTACAGACAGTTGTCTGCATAACATTACTTTAAATTAACTTCAAGTGTCTGGGAAACATGAGAATAGCACTACCAGTTAAAACACAGTGCTGTATATCCATGACACCATGTTTTAAGTGTGTGGCACTACAATAAACTACATTTGCACAGAATAACATGAAGTAGGCATAGTAACACTACATTACAAAGCTAAATGCTACTGCATCTTTAACAACATATTACACTGACTGTGCGTATTTTCATAACAACACAAAAAGATATGTGAAGTGCTTTAATAAACTAACTAAAGGTGTACGAGTAACACTGCCATGCAGTTAATGCATTTGAGCAACACCACAATGAAGTAAGTGCAGGCAGGGTAAGCGAGTAACATTACAATAAAGTGTCATGTAACAATGCAATAAACTGTAGGCACATCTCATTAAGAAGTCAATGCAAGTGATGTGCATCAAACAAGCATCTGACACCGCATCGACTGTTATCCCTTTGCATATCAGAATAAGAACAAATCAAAAGGGAATACTACAACAACGACATGTTTGAATCACTTCTAGATACTTACATCCTGGAATTTACTGTCGTCACTGTTCATGATCCTGATTCTAAGGACCAACTTTTCTGCGTTGTCATCGTTGAAGATGCAGTTGAGATCGTCGCCAAACCCAGCGTTGATCTTCTCTAGCGATCTGCTCCATGGTCAGCTTGTGATCCGTCATCCTCTTCCTGTCCAACTCGATCCTCAACAACCAAGGCGAGATCCGGGTCGGATCAAAATCTGGCATTTCGTAGTAAAGGTTGACCCAGTCTTGATCCTCGGATATGACGGTGTTCTGGGGTTCCGGGTCATAGTAGATGGCGGTATTTGCTGTCACCTTCCTCAAAGTGGTATGTTCCAGGCGGCACAAGATATCCTGGAAACATCCAGACAGATGCAGGTCACATGAGTAATACATATCATTTTAATAGCCTGTGAGATAATGTTCATAACTGACTGTTTACTTCACAATGAATTAAATGTAATTTAAGAACATGTTGCAAATGCTTGAAGGTACCTTGTAACATGGGGTAACAAAAGAACTCATGGACTGTTACAAACACATCCAAATTTGAGAGAAAATGCACCAAATTTTTACCGAGATTGAGATGTCCTTGCTTAAACACTGTCTACATTTAAAAGACGTTTCAGTCATGATGTCATTACATTACATTTTAAAGGATGCCCAAGTCAAGTCATGGCTTAACACAGGGTTGCTATACTGCTGTCATCAATGCCTTCAGGGCAACCACAGATTGTCATACCTTACACCTCTCTGCATCCCTGGCTGCTTGTCCCCTCAGGAACACCGTCAACGATGGGGTCTTGGGGTTCTTGGAGACGTTGATGATTTCCTTGAGACGAGGTACACCCAGTGTTACATTCTTGGCAGACACTCCGGCGAAATGGAAAGTGTTCAGCGTCATCTGGGTGGCCGGTTCTCCGAGGGACTGGGCAGCGAGGGCGCCCACCATCTCACCAGGATTTACCTGATGAAATACACAAATTAATAATAATCCATCAAGAATTACATGTACTTACAATGTGGTACTCTACCACAAAAGATACAGTTGTCCATTATTGTCACATGTTGTTGATCATCCCCTGATATTGCTATCACCATTCATATGAGGAAAGAGTGATCCTGGTAATTGGAGACTGAATAACAACCCTTGACAGAGGTTTCAACATTTACAGTCATTCAAGTGCCAAAAAAGGAAAGTGCAGGTGTTTTACAAATAAAACTTCTCAAGGTATTGGCCCATTTTCCCCATTTCACGGGCTTTTCATAGGTAAAATGTAGCTGGATCTTTATACATCAGAGGAAAATTAGGCACTGAAATACTAGCTGTTGATATCTGAAAAGCATAAAGTAACAAATTTTTACTCATTATGTTTAATTGTTCTGAGACAAAACTATGAAGCTAGAGAGTATGTACTTTTACTCCTTCCTTTACTTTTTCATACTTCACAGTTAAAAAATACAAAATATACTTTTATAGGTTTACAGGGCATCTTCCAACAAATATAGGCCCCATTTTTAATAAATGCTTTTTACATAGGAACTGTAGTTTCACTTGAGTGACTGCATTTGGATAACTTTTTGTCAGTTCTTACCATGGCTTGATTGAATCTTGTTTCAATTTCACCAAGGAGCCACTCAAAGGATTCAATGGTCATGTGGTGCTGCTGGCTCATAAACCTGGTGCAGAGGGTGGACCTCAAAAGGGCATTGAAGAGGAAGGTGGCATTCTTCTGGGCCTGCTTGCTGATGGAATCTTCACCCTTCACAATAATAAGCTTCTTGCTGAGTTCTCTCACACCTAATGAGATAACAGAGTGCTGTCGTAAAAGATGAAAATAGCATTTTTCAAATGAAAAGTGGTCACTAGAGAGGAACAAGGTAAAGTGAGGTATGGTATGGAGGAGGGCAGTTAGAAAGGGAGTGGGCAAGGAATGAGAGGCATCTCATGGGAGAGAGTCGAAGATAAGACAGAAGACATGGAAAAACTTGGAAGGATATGGATAGAAACTAAGAATGAAGAATGAATAGAGAGAGCAGTGGTATCTAATTGACAATCACTTCCATTGACATTACTAGGAGATCTCCCCTCCCCCCCCCCCTTCCCTTCTTTATGATGAAGCATCTAATCTTGATCTCCTACTTGCACAAGAAACAATTAAACAGTTTCAAGTACATACCTTCCACCACTCTTAACGGATGGAGATCAGATGGACTTCGTTCGTTGATGTGGAAGATCTTCTTGGCGTTCCAGATCATACGTTCCAGGTTACACGGTAGAGCTACTTTGCTGTCACCACGAGGGAAGATGTTCCTCAGCATCTCTCTGTCCTCCAACAACTGGTCAGTATTCCTTATCCAGCTCCACGTGGGCACCTGCGTTTGACAAGATGTCTTTCACGACTTCCTCTGTGTACAAGCGTCTCAGGGCTCTGGAAAATAATGCAATAGGCAAGACTTGCTGTGAGTGTTATTGTGTTCTTACTAATACACTAAAATATTTAAATTAATTCCTTTAATGGTTAAAATGGACAGCACTGTCAGTACTGGCTAGAACGGCAATTTGAAATGTTATTTATTAGTCTTACTGCAAGCAGAAAATACATAACATCGATATGAGACTTTGCTCAGAATATCATTTGAGAAATGACCCTGAGCAATATTGTCTGTAACCTTATTAGGAATAAAAATGTTTCTTAAAATAGATTTGGATCTCACATAATACTAGTAAATAACAAACAGGGAAACTAGAAATCAGATCTTACAGTTGCAGTAAACTTTTAAAAAGTTTGATTAATATGACAACAAAAGTATTAAGTCAAAGGTTAGACTTAGGCTGTACAATCTAACCACTGTACACAATCCACACACACTTATTCAGGTGTGCTTTGGTTCCCACGTTATTGTTGGACAACTGAAGGAAAAGTGCTCACGATATCGATTACGAAAATTATCAAAACAACGCTAGCGTTCGTGGTGCCTCAGGATTGCATGGTGCACATCTATTGCAATCTTGAAAGTTGCAATGAGGTGAAGAATCAAATAGAACTAACATGGACGGTGCACATTACCACGATAACTACACTGACATGAGTGAGTGTAAAACATACCTCTCATTGGTGTAGTCAAATTTGAATTTCTTCTCGAATGCTCTGTTGGATGGTTTGATGGTGGCGATATTTTGGAACTCCACATTAGCTCCATCCAGTCCATCCTCCCCGTATCTCAGTTGCACCAAGTGATCGTTGCTGTTACGTATGGTGCCGTCGTACATCACCTGGATACTCTCCATGGCTTTGATCAACCGACGTTGAATATAACCTGAATCACCACGGAATGAAAACAGGTCACATTTCATCCATTGTATCAGTGGAGTCTTTGTCAAATATTTTGACAAACCTACAACTGGAAGTAAGTCTCTCTTTCATATTTACTTTTAGGTTTAACATTGGTTGTGGACTTTGTGATGGTTAAAGGACTTATGTTAAGATCTGATGCCCAACTATAAATCCAATTTATGTTTTATTTACGCACGTGTGGAAACAGTAATTTTAAAATGTTTGAAAATGAGCCGACTCAAATAGAACCAAAAAAACATTCCAACTTACACCATTACCAATCAAAATGCTCTATGGCATGAAAAAAACAAATTATTACACGTAACCCGCACCTGTTATCCCTCAAATGAGCATTAACTTCAAGTTTCTCTCACCAGTTTCAGCTGTCTTGACAGCAGTATCGATAAGTCCCTCTCTGCCTCCCATGGCGTGAAAGTACATTTCTGATGGGGTGAGGCCAGCAAGGTAGGAGTTTTCCACAAAACCCTTGCTCTCTGGTCCGTAGTCAGTCCTTGATGAAATGAGGCAGGGTGCGATAGCGGAAACCGAACGGGATTCGCTTACCCTCCACATTCTGCTGGCCGACACAAGCGATGACCTGATAGATGAAAACAAATGTGAGCAAACTGTTGCGGTAGTCTTTTAAATGATACAATTCCATGCTCATTAGCTATAGGTCTGCTCTCTACATTAAATTCATGTTTCAAATTGAACAAAGATGAAAACTGCTCATTCAGCAAGTTGAGATGTAGTTCAAAATACGTTTAACGAAATGGTATCCTCTCACCTGAGAGATGTTGATCTTAGAACCTTTAGATCCAGCGACCACCATGGTCTTAAAGTTATTGAATTCAGACAAACTCTTCTGGGCACTACCACCAGTTTTGTCACGAGCATCGTTTAGAATCCTGTTGACCTGCAGATACCGGTGAGAGTTATTGCAATCAATTATTAGTAGGGTTTCATTGCAAAAACACAAACCACTGGTAAAATGATTTGACTGTTATTCAAACAGGTACAACAACTAATGCACTAAGTTGACTGTCTCATTCTGGTAAACCTATGTTGTCAGTACTTCACTATTTAAGTCTTGCTACTTGCCATCAGGGTAGAAAGAAGAATATTGCAGCACAGAACAAAGAAAATTTGGAAGGTCTGCTTCATGATTACAAACAAAACATACCCAACAGGATGAAAAAGAAAGAAAATCATTAACAAGCTTATGTCAGGAACCCATTCTCCCTGACGTTTTATCCGCTTTGACAAATTTACCTGGTTTTCAAATGTCGCCCTCAGCGTGTTACCCGGGGTGGGTTCCAGTTCGTCATTGTGGGCCTTTTCTATCACCTCTATCACTTCCTGCTTGGCTTTGCGGATGGTGTTCTGGATGTCATCGTAGGTTTTTGAGTCGGCGATACAGTCCCCAATGCCGATGGAGTGACCCTCCAGCAGCAGCCAATTGTTCACCACACACTGGATATTACTGTAGAATTCCTTGGCCTCCTCGTGGCCCCTGTCCATGAAAATGACGTGGCCAAGGGACCCTCCAGAGGTACCAACTGTCCTCTTGCAGATGATGCCACTGATAAGTTCCCCATTTTCAATCAGCACCTTCGAATAAATACGAAAACAGTAATTAAAACATTGCCTTTGTCCTCAACGTGCACACAGGAACAAAGATCAATAAAGGTCTGTGCCATTTCTACATTAGAACGCCTCACAATTTACTGACAGCAATCAGAAGATTTTTCTTTGAGTCATTTTAAACACTTTTTCCAGTCACTAACAACAGTCAAACTTGAATATTAAAATGATCATTGAGAAATACACAAACCTACATGCTTGCAGAAGAGAAACATGAGGATAACAGACGGGACTTTTCATATCCCTTCTTTCCAAAACTATTGACGATGTTGCAGTCCCTACACTTGTGCCTGCCTGACATGTCACAATCACCAAATAACATCACTTAACACTTGACCATCATATTTAACTTAAAGATGCTACACGAGATGCGAAAATACAGTTGCATATCAAAATGGGGCAAAATATCTGCAGCAACGGTCAGCAAAGTCGACCGATACCTTTGTGTCTCCAGGTGAGAGCCACTTGTATGGTCCCCTGTCCTCGTCATCAGGATGGGTACTGTGGGTCTTCACCAGGTTGACCCCATCTGGTATAACCAAGGTCATCAGCTGCTTGCCCGTCCACAATGGGCGGGGCTTGAGGATCGCTGGCTGAGGCATGTGACCATTCCAACTTGGAAGCCACATGAGGAGTTGCATCATTTCATCCTAAATGGAACGGAGGATGATAAATGATGCTGCAATAAACAGTGGCTGTAATTTATAAACATCTTAAAGAGAGGGTGGGGTTGAAGCTGCAGGGGAAGGGTGTAAAAGGTGTGACTGCTGCTTAACTTGTCATGTTCTTTGAAGCAGCAATGATTTCGTTCAATGCTATGCTCTTGAAACATCATCTAACGACATGCCCTTGGTATACTTCAGAATGATCAAACAAGGATTAAAATCCAACATTTCGATATACAATATTCACTGGCACATATCAATCTGGCTATCCCTGTACCAAACTCACCAAAGCAAGTTTCTTTTAAATATCACAACAGCTAGCATCACTAATTCCTTTCCCTCATTTCCTCTCTTCTCCAATTTCCTTACAGCGATATACAAACATTACCTTCTCGATGAAGACATCTCGTTTGGTGAACTTTCTGACAGCGGTGAGGGAGTCTTGTACGATACCCATGACCGGTTTGTTCGACTGTGGTGTGATGATCTGACGGGGTACCATCATGATCTGGGTTATCTCTGCTCTGGTCTCCATCGACTGGGGCACGTGGAGGTTCATCTCGTCGCCGTCAAAGTCTGCATTGTACGGGGACGTCACGCTGAGGTTCAACCTGAAGGTGGACCAGGGGAGGATCTTGACACGGTGTCCCATCATGGACATTTTATGCAGCGACGGCTGGCGGTTGAAGATCACCACGTCGTCGTCGTGGATGTGCCGCTCCACCTTTCCAACAAAAACAAATGGTACGGAATGAATATCATCAAAGACTATAGCATTTGAACACTATCATGGAGGAGAATATCAGAATATGTACATCGCTTGACCATGTATGCATAAAAGGCTACACAAAATGGTGAGTGCTGTCTCAAATACCTTTGCTGTTTTTCTCCTTGTAAGATTCACTTGCAATGAGCTGGTCTTGGTCACTTTGTGAACACAGGGAACTATTTAGCTGGAATTTCCTGCAAATGACTGTCATCTTTTCATACATTTTTGTTATAGTATGCTGTAAATCATCTAGATACTGTCAATGAGCATGGAAGTCCAGACAAAATACATAAATACAAAGTTCTATTTACATGTAGTTAACCAACCTTGTAACCACACTGAAGATGAAGGTCGCTCGGCCTGGGGTGGAACCTCAAGTCCACTCTCTCCCCGTTGTCCCGTATGATGTACTTGGCGCCTGGATATTGATTAGCTCCTCGCTTCACCAGTTCCTGGAGCCTTTTGTGAGAAAGAGAATAAGCAAGAACTACCACTGATAACCTGCAGAGAGACAGCTCTGTGTGCTAATAGGTAATGCACATACGTGACAAGGTGACTCATTATTTCTTTTGTGGAGATTTGACTGACTTTTGAGACTCACTTGTCAATGTTGAAAGGAGTGACAATCTCTGGATATGTGAGGTTGGATGCAATGGTCCTGGGGACGCCGACTTGATCGATCTTGAGATTGGGGTCTGGTGTGATTACAGCCCGAGCAGAAAAGTCCACACGTTTTCCCATGAGGTTTCCACGAACACGGCCTTCCTTACTCTTTAATCTCGACTTGATGGATTTGAGCGGCCTTCCAGACTTCTGCATCGCCTGTTGGATGTGAATGAGAGATGGGAGATTTCAAGCAGCTGATGTTGTGACACGCCCGATTGATTTTCCTGGAAACGGCTACATTGATTGAGTGACAATGTGCAATGCTTCTTGACGACTACGAGTCAGAAAATCAAGGCTGACACGATTCCTTGCCAAAAGAAGAAGCAACCTTTCTTCACCTGCGTATACAAAGGCTTGGCTGCAAATAACACGGTGTAGGAAGATTCTTGCACTGGTTGATGCATGTAAGTTAAATTGCGATTTCCATAGATCTGAAACGGTGCTTACTCTGAATGACAATTTTTATCCAAACAGGACCATGGAAGACATGCCTTTTGTCAGCAGGTTTTCAAGCTCTGTTTAACATCAATCTCTTAGACAGAGGATATCTACTTACTCAGGCATGACAACATCAAAATTTGACTTAAAGGTTTCCCACAACCATAGAACATTTTCGGAAAGTGTTCACACACAGCACTTTACAAGTCACACATCCCAGCATGCTCAATAGACAGGATAACAGGCCAGTTGCAGGGATTCCCCAAGCGTGAAATATCAAAGCACTTATTTAAACAACCATTTCTTAACCAACAACAGGCTTACCCTTGGGAGTCCTGGCATTTCATTATCCGACATGGTGGCAACATGAAACTGGAGAAGTCTGACATCCTCTGCCAGTATGTGTGCAGCTGCCCCGTTCTGTTCATTGTGCATCAGTTGGTTGTTAGCTTTTATGATGTCAGCAAATTTGTGGGTCAGGTCATCCTAGCAAATGAAACAAAATGTACATGTCCATCAACCATTGCAACGGCAGGGTTTCTCATAAATCAAAAACAATGAGCATGAACAACAACTTCTTTCTTTATAGTGAAAAAGTTTTTCCTTGAAGATACAATAAAGTAAACATTCATCACCTAGCGCACCACTACATGAGTATGCAAAAAACAAAAAAAAAAAGGGAAAAATACCTGATTCTTGGCCGCTCCATTCATTACAACTGCCGGCCTGACACACAGTGGTGGAACAGGTAAAACTGTTCCGATCATCCAGTCTGGTCTCGCAAATTTGGGGTCCATGCCCAACGCCTGACACTCATCATCTGTAATCCGCTTAAAGATCTCGTGGATTCTCTCCGCAGTGACTTCTATCTTTTTCTCTTGGGAATCTTCGTTGACCTGTTTCCACTCTGCGGTGATGGTGAGCCCGTTACGCCGGTACTGGGGCTGATGACGACCACACCCGCCATGGCCCTGGTAAAAAATCAGACATTGAGGTTGTATTAAACTTTACTGAACTACTTTGATTCATATGTAAATAAAGTGTCATGTCAGAATTAGGGTTTGTCTTAGGCTGTACAATGTGACTTCTGTATGCAATCCACAGCTTTATATTCAGGTGTGCTTCAAGCTAACTTACCCCTATGATATCATTCGACAATTGAGTGAACAGTGCTCCTAATATCGTTTTTGAAAATTTCATATCCCAACAACACTAATTTACTATTACTGAAACTATGACATGTCCAAAACATGGTACATACAGACACTCCGAAAACAGCTCGCAGAGCACAGACATGAGATGAACAATGCAAATCATTTTGCATTCTAAAACACACACCTGACACATTACTATGAGTACGTGATGACTAGCAGTCAAGTACATCTCAGTCTTCTACATTCAAAGCGTGTGCACGAGCACATTACTCCAATCATCAGAGGCACTACACACGGTAGCCAGATTGACTTTGCAGCCACTTGTGACAAGTTCAATATCTGCATTTCCTCATTCTGAGAATCCAGTTTTACCAGTAAGACCTTCTACAAGATCTTGATTTTGAATTTTGTGCGGCACTCACCGGTTTCTTCTCCTCTGGTTCTTCTCCTTCCCTCTGAGGGATGGAGGCATCAAAGGTACTGTCCAGCTCCTCTCCTCCCTCACAGACCTTTTTCGTACGACAGAGGTCATACATGTGGACCAGCCGCTTGCGGGGGTAACCTCGGGATTTGTTGATCACATCTTTGGCCTTTGGGTGATCCTGATAAAGTATGGAACAATGCACCGGAGAAATGTGACGTGAAAAAGCAATATAATGCACCTGCAAATGTTAAAACCTAACAGCAGATCAGGATCTCCCATGTAATTGTCAAGTCCTGAGAGTCTCAATTTGAAGAAATTATTCATGCCAAATCTTTGATGATGATTAAACTCTGAGAAGTTGAATTTCATCAACAGTGAGGACCATGGGGACTGGAAGTGTTCTGCAATCTACATCCAAACTGAGGATGGAGATACACATCAAGCAAACTGCTTGAAACTTCTTGGACTGGAGATAAAATTCACAAGAACTAGAGCGAGAAGGGATACTTACCAGGTTAATAAGAAGCTTGGAGCAATAAAAGCAGACACATCTCAGGATTTTGACAATCTTTGTCAAAAATCCTGGTAAGAATACTGGCTTTGCCAATTCCAGATGTCCAAAGTGGCCAGGGCAATCGGTCTGATTGCAAGCACACGTCTGACACTTCACTGATCTGTCGACAGCGCCTTGCCTTGGGTCCATCAGACCACCAAGTTTTGGTTTCCCTGCTTCGTAAATCTCCGCATATCTGATGCCTCCCTCTGTCACAGACATTCGCCTCTGTAGTAGAAGAAAGTGTTCAGTATTCAGTGTTGTTCAGTGAGATAACATCATCATATAAATGCCATACCATTTGAGAACGATACGTACTATTTGCAATGTCTGCTCTGAGAGTGCCGACGCTGATTTTGTCGGCTTTGTTAAAAACTCACAAAGGCTTTTTGTCGCTAAACGTCTGACACTGTCAAATAGATGGGACACCAAATTTGCCCTATTTGTTCTCAAATAATTTTAGTGTCATCATTATGATATTTACCTGTACTCTAAATCAGAACTTCATCATTTCCAAATAAACCTAAATAACATTTATTTACTGCACCCTACCAGTCCTTACACTTACATTCATATTTTTGTGTTGCCCTACTTTGGCCACCCTCCATACATCCAAATGTCAACCTTCATTTCTGGTGCTAATTTAGAATTCATATCAGTGTTAACATAGCTCACTAACCTTAACTCCTGCAACCTTAGATACAATACTGCATGTATACAAAGCAAACATAACTTTAGCCCGCATAATCAGCTGGTAAAGTTGAGATCCATTTCACACTGAAAAGCTACCTCAAACCCACCCTGAAAACAGGAATTGAGTTTTACATTTTCCAGGGGTGCTGCAAATTACACTTCTCAGAGAATTAAGGAGTGTGGTAGGTGTGCTATTTTATAAAACTTTCACAGATTGTCTGTGTTCCCATTTTTCTCTGGGTGTGCAAAAAATCATACTTCTCACAGTTATTGAGGCGAGTAATGGTGTGTGATCACACTCGCATGCCTTAGAATTCGAGGCTTGCTGAAAGAGTCTAAACATCCAATTAACTTTATAACAATACAATGAGGGTACTTGTAGGCATTGCAAATGATAACTTGGGGCATTCCGTGGTATTTTTCTGTCGCGGATGGGACATTTTGCACAATTAAAACATTAATAACTCAAAATAGGTGATTTGCATGGTTGTGTAATATATTTATTCAGAATCAGCCTCACTGGAATAACCTTAAACTGTCTCCATTTTAGTAATAACATAAAAGATCATGTAATTATAGCCTCGTTAGTGTGCGTCGCGGACGGGACACAAAATGGACATGGATTTTCAAGGGTTAACGTGAAACTAGAATTGCTCTGAATGTGGGTTGGGTAAGGTGGGTTTGGTTAGCAAGTTATATTTAGGAACCACTTTCCTATTACAAATTGTCATGAAAATTTGAAGGGACTACTCTTTAGACTGTGAAATTGATGTTTTTAAAAAAAAAACCAGCGTCGCGGACGGGACATTTCTCAATATCGTGGACGGGACAGCATTGATTTACACAAATCGTGCATGTCTCCCTTGATCGAATTAACATGAACAATGAACAACAGAGTGGACTCATGGGGTCTTAGCAAATACTATAAAAATATATGTTCAACCACCTCCCCTGCCCCCTCCCAACCCTTCCCCCTATTGCAATGGCTAGGAATTGGCATACTGGTACCATGTCTCAATGGCAAAATTAAGAGCCAAAACCAGTAGTGAGGAGATGTAGGGTCCAGGCCTTTACTTTAAAGAGATTATATGTTCAAGACAACCCCAAGCACTCTGCACCCCCTGAGAACCCTGTATAAGCATGCATGCTAAGTATGAATTACATAGAGCATAGGGCCTGGACCTTGATTCATGCGCTCAAACAATTTATTGTCTATACAATGAATAACCTAGATCCACAGTAAACTAGCCAAGGCCTACAAATCACATGCATCTTACTCTAATACTAGCACACATATATCCAGTAACTTCTACACTCCATCATGATTGTGATTCTACACAATATTAGAAAACCACATTGACCTGGACTCACTCCTATTAATCTCAAGTTGCTTTGCAAAAAATAAACTGTCACAAAGGCAGGTCCAGGTGCCATTATGTAATAGAATTGCAGTGTGGACCCCATGAGGCTTTCAGAATAAACTATCAAATCTCTGAAGTAGATGAAGGTACTGCAATGTGTACAATGTCACTGAAAAATGTCCTGTCCGAGACAAAATGTCCCGTCCGCGACAGTTTTTCATTAATTAATTACTCCGGTTAAATGAATGCAGTGGACAAAAGGAAGACAAAGGGGGGTATTGTATTGAGGCCATTAAGAGAATTCTCACAAAAGAAAAAATTGAACCAATTATTGCTGAGTAATGTTAAAAATCGTGTTGAAATTGTCGCGGACAGGACCATTCAATTTTTACTAATTAATTAGTATTAACTAGCAGTACAGCAGAAACTTTGAAATTGATTCATGATGTAACCTATAACATGCTAAATATGTCCTGACTACTTCTATACCATTCCTCTTGTGTCCCATTCTGTATTACCAGAAAGGGTAATGTCCCGTTCACGACGCTGTTCCCAGGTTCGTTTACTCTGTTTATTAATTAATTACCATAAGAGTGATTTTTTTCCAGAGAAAAAGTTTACCACTAGGAACTATGACTTGTGCACTTGGATAATTGACTAATCACAGGTGGATACTTTGCATTTGAAATTTACACATTCATGTCCAAATTACTGTGGAATGCCCCACTTCCAGAATGCTAGCACAATTGTGAGTTGTCTTTACTTTCTTTTGTTTTTCCTAGGCCAATCTGTCCAGTCCTACTCGCACCTTACCAAAGTGAAACCATGCTACACTCAGCCTTCAGTATCATTCCTACCCTAGGCTAGGGAAAGTCAGATAGGCTTAGGCCTAAATCAAAGGCTGCTTCTTCGAATCTAAGTTGGGCCCTTATTTTAAATGATGATGAACTTGTGACAGCTTGCAAAAAGTGTTACTGATAACCTAGGCTAACCTAACTAGATATGCCTTCCCACTGAACTTGACCTTAGCATTAGGCCTAATGTTAAGCCAGCTTACAGGCATCCCCCAAGTAGTACTACTACTCGCCTAGGCTATGCCCTCTACATAATATATCTACAAGGTAAGACACCAGTTCTAACTATGCACGAAACTTGGCCTCTTTACACATCTTTATGCCAAATACAACCCTTACTTAACTCTCTAAATCACATCTTTAGATGTAATAGTGCTGTACACACACCTTCGACCTCAAACGAATTCAAATAATTGCTCCTACTCCCAGATGAAGTTACTCATACAAATTTGCCATTTGTGAGGCAAGTGGTCGTGAATCATTTTGTCAGTTGTAGAGAGCAATGTAAACAGTCTGCATGGCTGGCTATCAATACGCTACTACTATACATGGCAAGTGCTGGTCTTCACCTGTGTAGGAAATGTTTGTTCTGTACCTTATGCTCTTTGCACCCCCATGTACATTTCCGTATTAATACTCATGACATTGCAGAGCTAGTTATTCTTTCTCTAACCAACTTACTTTGGCTACTTAGCCTCACTGACGTGAATCTTAACCAACTGCGGATATTAGGCTTACACACTGTAAGTTGTTCTTTTCCTTCAACTGACTTTACCTAACTTTGCAGTATACTAGGTGTACCTTGAGTCAATCAGTGCTTTAAGTCCATCAATGCATTCTCAACTCCATTGAGGTCATGTTGGCGCAAAGGAATTCCAAACTAAGCACCGTCACAACGTATTTACTTCAAACAACATCAAAAACAAGTATTTGCCATGTTATTTTTCATTTCCATGGAAAAATTTTACTCACAGTCAAATTTTTATGTTTCAGCAATATTGCTGACTATCAAGTATCATGTTTCAAATTGTGCCAAAATATTGACCAGAATGTCTTTTGGTACATCTCTCATCCAAAATTTGGAAAGAAAGAGACAATATTTGTATCATTTTTTGATGTTATCATACATGTATTTGATAATGACCATTTTTTTGATAGATCTCATTCTGCCGTGATCGACTCACACTCAATGTTTCATAATAAGCCTAAGTTACTAGCTAGTGCAATGTACGGCCGCCACCTTAAATTCAAAACATATTTCCACCAGATTACTCATTTTTAATACGCCCAGTTAAGAAAGATGACGGCAGATTTGGTACAACTATAGAATACCCCGCCAATAAATAACTTAAATATGTCCACGGTATAGCCGGCTACAGCATCACACTCACGCGTTTATATACAATGCCCACAATACAGAAATAAACACCATATAGAGTGTACAGTCCACAATGAAGCCGACAGAGCCAGTGTCACTCCGAAATCATTGGTGGGACTTAAAATTTTTTCACTCCCTTTTGTAACGATAAAACTGCACAATATGTTTCCTTCACGGTGCAGCCGGAGTAGCCGACGTAGCCTCTATGGGGATATTGGTTGGACTAAGAATTTTTTCACTCAAATTGATAATGATCACGCATGTAGGGCTCATGATGAGTCCTTCTCAAAAGCATTTGCCAGGGGATTCGACAACCTAGTCATTAAATTTCAAGGGCAATTCTCGCGTAGCGGGGTATTCTATAATTGCTGCGCAGATTTATTAATATTTCTGTCATGTTAGGCCTACATATATTAATACTATTGTTTTCATATTTTAAGGATTAAAATGTTTGTTAAGCGATCGACTCATGATACCCCAATGCTGGTACTAGTACTAGTAGTAGTACTACAGTAGCCCACGGTAGAGTACGCTATGCTGAAATTTCACAATCGCGTAGGCCACCAGATTACATATTGATATCATACGTTAGGCAATTCAGAGGAGTTGGTTGTTACACAATAGTCAATACACAATGGCGACTTACGATTTCCTCGGGTGAAAGGATTCCGAACTGAACGCGAACGACTTCGCGCATCGGAGCCTTAGAGTCCATATACTGGAGCGCCATTATCCTTCAGATTGACGCTTACAAACAATTACATAGAAATAAGTCTCATGATGTTCGCAGAATTTGTTGAAAATTCCGCTTATTCTAGGACGTCGATCAGCCGTGCTGCTGTGGTTCACAGAAGTTCTAGCGCAATATGCAATTTCTACATAGGTGGCGGTATTTAAGAACAGCAATCAGAGCCGTATATAGCAGTGATGAGTGCTCTACGGGACGCCAGTTTCCTTTTCATTTTCACTCGGGTAAGAACGTGATAACCTATGATCAGCTAGCGACAGGACCGAAGAGAGAGGGGGGGGGGGGCGGGGGTTGGGGAAGCACAAGCCCAATGACAAAAGGTGAGGGACTCACCCCTCCCAATATTTGCGAAGTGCACCAAAAAATAATTGAAAGAAAATGCGATGATCCATCTGATATGTTTTACGATATTTCATAAATGGATTGTTTTCTCATCAAGGCCAAATGAAAAAAAAAAAAGGTTCTAGCGTCCGCACCCAAAAAAAAATTGAGCATGCGCGCCTTTATTTTTACACGTAGGAAACCGGAGTGTCCGTTGACAGCGCAGCAAATTTACTGTTATTTTTTTTACATGATTCATCATTGTATAATGAGTGCTATGTTGCTAAGACATCACTTAAGACTTGGAGAGATGATTTCCGTGGTCTGGACATGACATTTTTGGTTATAAATCCTACCTTTGAAAGTTTAAAAAAATCCGTGTGGGAGGAAAAGTTTGTGTGGGTGGGGACGAGAAACTAGCTTGTTTTTACCTGGCCTAATAGTTAAATTGCAGACATGAGATCACTATTTCAGAACATGCAGCATAGAACACCCCAAAAATGAGGTGTTTGGCCTTGGGTGGGGGCTTGTGATGCACAAAATGCCCAATAACTGATGATAGTGGCACTCTGTTCAGTCCTGCCAGCAATCAACCCCTCTCCCCCCCCCCTCAATATATTTTCCATTCCACCATGGGGCCTATGAACTATCATTATCCATCCAAGTGAGCTAAAGGATGACCACAGGTCAAAGAGGGGGCTTAGGTGAGCAGATTTTCTCTGTAGCCAAAAAGGGATAATTAGTGGAAATCATTAAAGCAACCAAAATTTGGTATACAAGGCTTTCTTGTAGACAGACAACATCCTGTCTCACTCTTTAGGGTAAAATTACACTCAACCACTGTTACTAGTGCTGACAAAGGGACTTTTATTGGTGACGATTCCTGTGGAAGACCTGCTGACACACTCACAGTGCTAGAGATGACAGAAACAAAGAACAATTCCAAATTGCACAAATCATGTATTTATATTTGTCAACTGTGTGTAAACCGTAATGATGTGTCACACTTTGCTATACAGTGATAAAAGTAAATTGAAATTGGTCTGCTGTTCATCAACTTACTCATGTTTGTTGTGGCTCTGGAGATAAATCTGAGTCCAAACCTTTCAGAAAGGATTTAAAACAAACTAGTCAGGGGGAAAAGTTTGTGCATGGCTGTAAGAGTACTTTGGCACAACAATAATTTGAATAGCAACCCTTCCTTTACCCCCTCCCTCTAGTTTCCCCTGTAATTCATCGAGCCATCACAAAATCCTACTCAGGAATACCAGGCTCTTCATTGCTACACCCCTGAAATTATTTAATTACTTATTTGAGTCAATCTTCCAAAGACATTAAAAGGATTTTTTTAGTGTTAAAAATATGACTGATCTTTATGTGCACCTTTACTTAGTTTTAAATGCATGTTTACTATGCAATGCATGGTTTCCTTTTAAAGGTCTGGTGACATGAAAATGACATTTTGAGGTACTGGGTGCATTACGCATTCAAAATGTTGAAAATAGCCTCAAATTGCGTCAAAATCCTTCAAACATTGACAAATTTACAGGCAAATCAGTGTCTCACAGCTGTGTCATGAATAAACATTGGCTAAATATGCAAATTTGTGATGTCACGAGAGGGACTCCTAGTATTTGTCTTATGTTAATCCTTTGTTTATGTAACCTTTATTTCAAGGTCATTTGATAATTTTTTATACCCAGAGGGTTTTATTTTGAAAACATGTATTTTCTCCTTCAAAAATATCGATATCACTTACCAATGTGAAACTCAGTAATTAAGTAATTAAGAGGCAAAATATGTAGGGTTAACAAAAGAAAAACTGACACTGTGCAACACTCCACGTCATCTGTTTTGCATTTTCTTCAAACTTTGAAAAGTCATATCTCAAAAACGGTAATAGATACAAACAAAATTCCAACGGATTTTCACTCAGGGTTTTACTTTGTAACGTTTGCATGAAGGGAGCTCTTTTCTGGAAGCATGTCACCCGACCTTTAAGTTTCCTGTTAAATCTCTTAGCTTTAGAGATGGTATAACCATACCATACACAAAACCTTTACATTGTTATGAAGTATTTTTGAAGATCAATATCACAAGGGTACAGCATCAACTTACACAAATAACAACTGAAAAATTGTATCTTTTACTTTTGATGTCTGGCAATTTCATAAAAATACAAGGGAGCCCTCTTCTTGATTTCTCACAGATGAGTTCTCTACCAGATAACTCTCAGCCAATGACTTCATCTCCTCCATCCCATTCCATTCCATCCTTCTCCATCCCCATCCATCCTCTCCTCCCTCCATCACTCTCCCTCACTCATCACTCCTTCATCCCAATATCTTTTAACTAAGGAGTGTCATCCAGCACACATATAGAGCACCAATATTCAGAAAACATGATGCTAATTAGGATCTTTGACACATATGTTAACAACAAACAGCATTTAATTGCACAAAGAAATTCATCAAGGAGCAATGGTGATTTTTCAGCTGCATAAAACTACAGGAATTTCCCATCAAATTTTCCCTGCTAAATGAAAACAAGTTGCCTAGAAATGCACAATACACATTTTCATGTGTTTGTATTTCAGATGGTTTGATATCATTCACTGCACATATTACAAAATGTATTCAACACTTTGATAGTAATATCATTAAACTTACATCATTAGTGGAAAAGGCAAGCTACTGCCCCTGATCTTTCCTCTCCCCCATCCCACTCTACACAGGTCAGTAAAGTTTCAACAACTCTGTTTCAAACAAGATTACAAAAACAGTTGGCAACCACTTTTTTTTTCACTTTCCCATACTTCCTCTAAATTTTAAGGACAGCAATTTACAGGTTCATACAGATCACTTCATTATTTTATAGACATTATAACAGTAACCAACAATCCTGGATTTGGCATACCCATCTAGTACTTTCAATTACACCTCTGTGTACAAACACATGCAGTTTGGTGACCATAGGATAGCGAGTGGGATACAGTCATTTCCTCACCTGACACAAGTCAACATGCATAAATTGGCATCTCGTTACACTTTAGGGCATACCTTCAGATATATAAACTCAAGCAGTGTGGTAAATTGGTGCAATGGGTGAGTCAATTATTCATGTGACAATTGTAAACATGGAACAAAAGCCATAGTATCCCAGTACTCCAGTATACCACATTAATACAGCTATATACCCAATTAAATGCGGTGAAGGATCTCTGTGTAAGGAGGGTCAGTCTTAACAAAGTTTGAGTTTATGAGTGAACGCAAGTTTATTTTCTTTTGTTGTTTTTCTTTTTCAATAAAAAAAAACTTGCTATGATAATTTAAAGTGAGGTAAGAAGTTATGTTAAAAACAAAGAAAACTAGTTCAATAGAAGAAAACACTTTTTTTTTACATTTTCAGACAAAGCTTTGAAATATCAACAGCAAACATGAATCTACAATGCCTAATACAAAGGCCACAAGTCCATGGAGTCATCATTAACATCATCATCAAATCATCATCATCATAGTTATTCATCATTGCAGTCATCATCATCATTACACCCTTAACATGAATTATCAATAATGTATAATCATCACAGAAATCACCATAAATATCAATTTTTCATTTTGACAGATAAGCATAAACATCATCATCAAAACCTCACACTCCCTATCATCGCAATCTCCACCTCTATAATATTCATGGCCACATTGTGTATGAAATTTAATTCTTGAAGGTGAACTACCATTGTCGCCATGTATACAGATGGCAGACATCCCATTTTGCTTCACTTGCAAACCACAAAACACATCAGAGTACACAAACAAGTTTAAAATCAATGCAAAGAAGCTTTTAGCAGTCTCTAAACCCTGAATTCAAAACCCATACGATCAGAGTACATTCCAGTCACTCCGCTATCATTTACAACTGTGCTTGTCTCAGACCTCATCTTATGGGAGAAGAAACTTAAACCCGTATGAATACCTGTGCATGTTATGTCCTGAAGCACGAATATTTGAAATAGATTCATCCCTCATAAATAATCAGTTAAACTCGTACTACATCTTGCCTAACCAAGAGACTTACTGCCATCCAGCAACAACTTACATGTTGTTTCAATGATGGCAGTTTTGAACACTGGGCTGAAAAAAAAAATCTCGGATTCTACAGGTCATAAGAAAGACCAAAGACAGTAATTGGTTAGTGTATGTACATGAGATCTCCAATATGCCTTAGAAGAAGTTGAACTAACATACACACACATCCCAAAATGCACCCATAAATCACATGACTTCAAGGATGCAAAAATGTGTAAAGGAAGACACCGACCAATGTCGCAATATATCACCTGGTATTGACCATGACAAAATTTTGGAGACAGCCTTGTGCAATATATACTCCAACTTCTTTGCATTTAATATCTTAGGGTAACAAGATTTCACTCTGTTTTAAAGTTTGTTACATGTACAAATTGGACCACTGACCTCCTCACTATTCAAAAGAAAAGCACTCTTAAATTCCATGACAAATTCCGGCCCTACTTGTGATCAACTTATAGAATTCTTCAGACCTATGATACTGATGGCAGACATCACAATTTATGCAGTACTTATTACTTGGAATTGTGGCATTTCATGTTACCCATGAACAGGTACCTGGAGAGGCACAAAATGTCATCGACCGCTAAAAAGAGCAAACTGCTCCATGCTAAAGTGCAGAATGAGAAGTTGTCATCTACCCCAATGTTTTGAAACGTAAACCCTTGTCACTTCACCAATTTTGCCAAGGATATTTGGTTTCATGAATATGCCACAACTTTTGTTCCATTTCAGTCACATCTTCCCCCTTGAGAAATTCTAGAGGGACATCTATGTCTCAGAAGAAATTGCTACATCTATGTCAACAATTTTTAGGTCATACAGAAGTAAAAAAAGTTATTCCTGACTTTCACTATTCCTGTAAACCAATGTGGAACAGCAGACACAACCTATCAGTTTCCTGTTTCCCTTTGGGGGTGACTATGTTTCTCTTCATCAAAACAAGAAACATCAGCTGTTTTAAACTCCTCCATTGGAAAGTATTTGAACATAGATTAGAAGAATTTTACATGCAGTGAATTGCAGAACCTATTCACGTACATAGCCAGTGTCTAAAATCAAGGACATCTATCGTTACTTTCCTTTCATTCTGAAGTGAGAATACGAATACCTCGTCTTCTTTTTGAATCTGCATCTGATACAGCTACGAGGAAAGGAAACGACGATGCACGTTGGGGCTTTACCAACCTGCCAAAATTAAGACATCAGTAAAATGAGTGTACCTATTCTCTATGCAATACTTACCCTAATAACATACTATCTGAATGAAGCAATAGTACATTTCCTCTCATTCAATATTTTAAATGTTGGTATAGTGTTCTGTACTTCTTCGGTCAAATACTGCCAAATTGTTTCAAATCTATGAAAAAGTTTCCATGATTTCAGCCATGGAGGAATATTGTTTCCGATTTATATGAATTGTATTCAGAGCTTTTTTAGGTCCTTTGGGTTCACTGCTTTGAGAAAACTTGACCCAGCAGGCATTTTGCCACATCCCACCGGTATAGACAACCAAAAATAAGAAAAAATGATTTTGTAATTGCTTACAGGTTTAAGAAACGACTGTAGATAGTGGATAGATTCTCTGACTACTGACGTCACAAACCAGATGTAACACGAGGCTCACAGTTTCGACGCATATGTGTCTACGCAGACAAGATTGGGGTGAAAATCAACTTCGACGTCTTCAGCTTTGACGCTTGAGCAGACTGTCATACTGCTGGCCTGACCTGAAGGGGACTTTGACCTCAACAAGAATCATTATGACAGAGCACAATAAAACATGCATACTTCTGGTGTTACTTCCATATCATGGGTTCAGGGAGACCTCTCTTTTCCCTACTACTTGAGAATTTTTTTCACATGCTAGCCTAAACACATTCTGAAATGTACAAATCTGACGAAATAGTCTAAAAAAGTTTGTGGGGGAATGTTTACAGATCTCACAAGCTGCATGCACCTCCACTGCTTCACATCAGTAATACACTAATTTCACCTTTCTATACTCACAAGAACCCCCCCCCCCCCCCGGGTTACTCCATCCATTCCCTTGTCCTCTCCTGAGCAATCGTGATTATCCTTTGATATAGTATATAAGGACTTCAAGGAACAGGGTGCACAACTCACACTCATTAGTACCACAGAGTCTGCATGTAACCTCAGCAGCAGTGACTAGCAAAGTAATGAACTTCTGATACTAACTAACAGGTAAGACACATCACAGTAAAAACACAGTAAACAAGTCCATTCCACAGCATTGCATTCCATAGCACTGTATTCTTTTCCTAGCATGCTAATGCATTACATCTACCCATTGCATTACATCCAACCATTTAATTGCATCCATCCATAGCATTGCATCCATCAATTGCACTGCATCCATCCATAGCATTGTATCCATGCATTACATCCATCTATGTCAATTGTTCGAATGTTGCCATCTCAGCAAAGTGTCATTTTTCATAACTTTGCCATTTTAACAAGATGTCTCAATTCAGAAAATGACAAGTCTCTGAATTTTGCCATTTTGACGAGATGTTCCATCCCGGCAAAATGACAATTCTCCAAATTCGGCCATTTGACAAGTTTATCAAATCACCAAATTTCAGATTTATGTCATTTTGATGAAGAAAGTTGTCAAAATGTCAATTTCTCAAAAATTGTCATTTTGCCAAGATGGTTGTTTTTTTTATTTGCATGTCCCTTCTACCATTCAGTAGTGCAGAAATCTCTTGATATCTTCTTACATGCAAACATTCCTGGAGTCCACATAAACTGGCAGAACATGTACTCCTCAAAATCCAGACAGATACGGATGGCAATCAATTCTAAAAAGCAACTTTATACAGTCTTTGTCAAACCACAGATTCCACATCATAAAGATTTTCTTCCAAGTGTAAGATAAAATAACTGAGTACGACGGAACAAAATGCATGACTTTGATTAATTTCATTTCAGTGTCACCCTGTGAGAGGTTTGTTTATTAAAAATGTTTCACTTTAACTTAACATAGATCTAGAAAAGTACCTAGTACTCTATGCATGAAAAATTCCAAATTACTTAAAAAGCATTTTGTAGTATCTACTCATTTTTTTTTCTATTCTACTCTATTTTCTTCTCCACATTTTCCTTCCTATTTTTCCTATTTCCTATTATATTTTTGTTTTCTTTTTTTGTATTTGCATAATTTTCTGGTAATGTTACTACTCAACTTAGATGTGCTCATCATCTTAAAATATCCAATCGATAATGGCATCCTTGACAAAACTTTCTTGAAAAGTGCTGACAATATCTGAACAGCAGCTTTTAGGGAAACTCTATCTCAATACATGCAATACATACATGCATACAATACAATTATATAAAACACTGTAATTTACTGCAAATCAAATGCACTGTAACACAACCTCTGATAAGATGTATTTGAATGGCAAAACACACAACTCTTATCAAACTGCTTTTTTCTTTTTTTTAACTTATACAGGTTGTTAAACCACAAGATAGGAGTAAAAGCTTGGTCACATGATCACCCTCAGGCATCCCTAAAGAATATTACCATACCTCAGAAGGGAAACACGCCGTCCTTCGATCAAATGAATGACCAGGGTTAACCATAATTTTTCACTTGTTATCACAGAAAAAGATGAAGATTTGACCTCCCTGAATTGTAAGTCACAGATTCTCACAACACTCTGTGTACATACCAGCAATCTTTTGTGTAGTGGTACTCAGGCCTGAACTATTTAGGCTTTGATATTGACATGTACCTGTTGGTACTCACACTGCAAAGCTAGCATCTGCTGTAGCGTTCACAAGTGCTCTCAAGAATGTGTGTATTCTTAACTCACGTAACTAGTCTGCACTTAACAGACCTACTCTGGCACTCACATATGCATTGCAGTACTCATATTCGTAACACATAACAGCCTTGCCAAATGTTTTATGTAACAACATCATTTTGCTATTTCCATGTTTTCATTGTTCTGGTATTTACCTGCAAGTTCGTGGATCAACATGAGTTTCGTGATATTTGCATCAATCTTCCTGCTCTAACATCTTTACTAAGGCAATGGTAACTCTAAACACCATATCTTGCAGACTAAACTCATGGTACTGTAGATATAGATACCGTAGCCTACACCATGATATCGTAGGCCAACTAGCTGGTATTATTGTCAATACACTGTGATTCCTATGGGTTACAAGACAGGATGCTTAATTCAAAGAGATCAACACGGGTCATGAGACTGTTAAAATATGAGATCAAAGAAGTGAATTCTAACTATTACAAAGTTTAGGTGTAATGCCCAAGAGTGTCATTCATGATTAGGAGACTGCTTCACGTCACATATTGCAGTGGTTCACAATTGTAAGACTGTTTAAAGGTGATCGTTATTATGATATAATTAATGTTAATATTTCATCATTAATATTTATACGACATCAGTCTCTGACTGATACCTGTAAGCAAACGATACTGGTTTACGGTCACTCTTTTGCACGTAGCAATGAAACATCAGCAGAGCATACATGTGTGTGTGTGTGGGTGTGCGTGTGTGTGTACACCTGCTTTGGTGTCTTAATAACACTGTTCTCTGTACACTAGTAAGTGCAAAGACAGCATTACATAAATATGTTACGTCTGTGGAGAGTTATCCAGGACAGACTGACGTCTGGTGACATGTAATAAGACGATCAAGTCACCTTTAATCATAGCCGATACCGAAGAAAAAAATGGTATACGTGCAAAGTACCACATTAGTAAAACTTGGATCAAAACTTGGGAAAAATTACAGAAAGGCCATCTTCTTGTGATTCTGCACTTATTGGCATTGATGGGCTTACTTTCAATAGACATAATTATTTGTATATATGATGTAAAACATATTGAATAAAGAAAGGCTTTTACAATGGGAAAAATACAAAATACTGGCCGTTTCAATAAGACTAACTACAACTTTTAATAATGTAAACCTTACATGCTTCCTTAATTTGAGATTGTGTTTTGTGAGAATCAGAACAGTATAGTGATAACATCTCTGTTGTAACATGAGATTTCTCATCATACAGGACTCAGATTCTAAATCCAATGTCTAAAATATGAATTAGGCATCAAAACATGGGTTTTTAAATATTTCAGATAACAAAATTGCAGTTCTTCAAGACATTCGACATAAGGCAGACATAAAAAGGAGGGTATGAGTGGGAAAGAAATGAGTGCCAAGAAATTTAAAGAAATGTCTAGTAGTTTAGTGACGTTCTAAAAATGAGACCTCTTGTTTGTAAACATGATTTCAGAGCCTCCAGGATATAAGGATGAGTTTCAAAGCAGGTAATTTGACAGACTGGAGATCCTTTAAAATGTAACATGGACTGTGAGGTTTTCAACTAGTCATGGAACATACCAAATGCATACAAAATGTGCGAAAATCCCCTTAAAGCAGGACCTCAAACTCTGACTCTTTAAATGCGATTTTGGCTTAAACTGTGTACAGAAATGCATAGTGGATGTTGAGAAATGTAAGGAAACTACAAACTGCACTGTGTGTAATTCCAGTGAAGTCCTTAACGCAAGCAAGTAGTGCAATTGAGGAAAGTCAGCCGGCCTTAGCAACATCATTACAAAGAACTTCTTTGTGACAAACTTGACAATGTTTTGTATTATGATGACATGATGACCTCCCCCCCCCTTTGTGTACATCTTGACAGAGTAATGATACCAAGATGTGAGAGGATGAGGGTTGCTGTGAACTAGTACAAAAAAACATCCCTCCTCAGTTATCCCACAATGTATGGATCTTCACAATTTGAATTTAAACATGAATGATGCTTGCCACACTGGAACCTTTTCTTTTTTGTTACTGTTTTAACAAATTGTCTGACTTCAACCTATTGCCACCTTTTATTGCTGTGTTTTCTTATATTTGTGTAAATTGTACAGTTTGTGCTATGTTGTCTGTTTATACAAGCTTTTCAGTTACCCCCCTGAGAGGTTTAGTAAAGCTGACATTATTTCCTGTATTATCTATCAGTGAATACTAAAAGTCCTTGAGAGACTGGATGAAAAGAGTTTTCAAAAATACAAGACAAAGATGTAAAACAGCTGACTCTCTGACACGCAGTTTATATGTCAAGGATATATCGAAGTATTTAAAACAACAGGGAATTTTGCAGAGCCTTTCAAATCATGAAAAAGAGTTTCAAGCGACTGTTTAGGAGATGTTATTCTAAAATCCAGTAAAAGTCTTGGAGGAATAAGAGGACTGTCCAAGAAACTTCTAAGACTTTGATACCAGAAATTAATTATTTGTGTTGTTTTCCCCTATTATGTACTATAACTTTGCCAGAGCATCTTTCAACTACACCAATTGTGGATGACTTATATTGTTCAGTATCATCTGCTGCTTTCTGCATTATTTCTGAAAATTATCACATTATTCATATTAGTCTTCAGACTAATAGCACTATATAATTAGTTCCACAAGCACACAGACATATTCATCAGTATATACGTCAGCAGCTTAGACTTTTTTTCAAACGATGCCTCCTTCAACACGATCTTATGATCGTCTCCCCAAGAATTTGTCCGTGCCCATTCTTGAGTCTTTCACATTCAAGGTTACAGTTGTGTTTGGCTGTCTCATTTATCTTTCTTTCAACAAGAACGACCAACACTTGATGGATGATTTTCTGAGATTCTAACAATTTCACAAACCATCCACCTTTCTGCATTTGTATTAAACGTGTAAATTCCCACAATGATTCTAATCTTCCAGGCCCGATGCCTGCCGTGACCACAGGGGTGACCTAGAAATGATGAGGCCACTCACTGGCATAAACCCTCGAAAACAAAATGTAAATGTTGGCTAAAACATCGTTACTGAACATATTCTGAAAATATTATAATCAAGGTAAAAATAACTTGGCAAAATAATTTTTTTTTTATACAAACACGGCAAGCTGACAGAATCTTTTCATTCTCTTCCAGACGGCGTATCTCGTCGATGCCAAATACTGAGCCTGATACTCAGGGCATCACCTGTCACTGTGAATCCAAGCGCGACAGATTTTCGCAAATCAAGCGGTTAGTCTCTTCTTGAGAATCTCTTGAAATAAATCACCGACAGAGTTACAGGTCATTTTCCTCTTGCAATATGCTCGAAGGAAACGGACGGTTTTGCCGACAGTCCAACCCCTCATCCGAAGCAACTGGACGACCTCTGGAAGCTGAGTGAATAGAGGGAACCAATGTCAACATAAAACTTCTTCTACGTAACATTTCAACCTTAGCACACCCATTGTTTTACTTTACTTAAAAAATGTAAAAACTCACATGGATTGGTTATTTCTAGTGATTCAATTACCTGCCTCAAGACAACAGCTGAACCCAATACAATTTGCCAAGAGTGCTGACAACCTCTTAAACACTACATGCTATCCAGCAGTGGCCACAATAGCACTCCTTTTCATAAAGTCATGTTAGATGAGAGTGCAGTTGTTATGAGACAGGTAAGTCAGGAGTCGATCAAGTATAGCTAATTCATAATGATTACTGACTAATACCCAAGAAGGCATCCAAAGCACTCCATTAACAACACCTGCAAAATTGGAAATGTTTAGGAAATAAATAATCACACATTAACACAAGCATTTCCAAAGAAAGGCAAAGTTGGCTTTTTCACATTTTTTTTTTCTTCACATTTTTTTATTTACAATACCACTCATTACAGTGCTATTATGGGATTCCTCCACATATCAATCTGGAAAGTGGCATTACAAACAATTCACCTGAGGCCCTTGAAAATATGCAACAGAAATGTAGTCATGCCTTCCTGAACAGGTGACAGCGACTGTTCTCAGTATCGAATTCTTCTCATCTTTTCAAACTTGACCACTTTGATGAACTCTGACAAACTTCACAAGATTTACGACTGTTAGTGCACAGTCAATCTGAAAACTTTTTGTTTGCATTTTTTTCATCGAATTAAAACTCAGGTTGAATATTCACTTGTAGCGTAGATTTTACTCCAGTGGGATAATTCACTGGTAGTGCAGATTTTACAATTGTTGAATAATTAACTGGTGGTGATGAACAATTTACTGGTAGTATCACAATTTGCAACATAATCTTCAGTATACATCACTGCGATCAAATACTGCAGGCAGGATTAAAACAACCTTTTCAGAAAGAAGGGAATGCGAGAGTCAAAAGAGAGACGCAAGAGAGTTAATTTGTAAGTTGTGCATTACCGTCTTCCACTATGTTTTGCCAGGGAAGATTTCACATGACTCTGATGAAGTTGCTGGCCTTTGCCATTAACTCAAATGGATATGACAGCTATCAGAATCAGAAAGCAAAACCGAAAAGACGCGAAAAAGGACGGAATCAATAAAAGAGGCAGTTCCTCAGAGTCAGGAGGACAGTATTCACCGTTGTTGATGGCTTCAATCCATTAGTGAGTTGATTTTGGCTAAAATTCAGGAAATGCTAACAGCAATTATCCAAATAACAAACTAATCAATACCGTCGTCTGCGATGGATGCTTCTTCCTGACTGGCTGAGTTGGGTTTCAACAACAATAATGCCAATTTTGTGATTACGTCCCTCGCGAGGGGGTTTCATGTCGTGAGTGCACATACCTTAATCCTTGAGCACTTATGTTTCTGAGACATTGTCAAGGTAGTTCTTGGGGAAGTTTTGCACATGGAGCTTGTGCAAAATAGTCTGCAAACATTTCACTCCAAAAGCACTTGTTTATGTATATCACAGCATAGCACAATGAGCTTAATCAGAGGTGCTTTTTTTCAAACATTGAAAGTTTACTTTATGGTGACCTAAAGGGCATTTTGGTTTTGGAGCTAAGGAGACATTCTGTCCTTCTAAAGAGTGACTTGTAAAAAATAAAATGAGTTCAAACAAGGTTCTTTACTACATGTTTTTCCACAATAATTACTGTACTTTGGGTTAAAGAGAAATAGGGTATTTAGCATACACCAACATGACATTCAAAGAATTTACCAGTTACCACTGTTAAACTCTCCTCTCTCATCAAACAAACAAATGTCAGAGCTTCATCTCTTCAAAACATTATGCATGTGATGAGAAGTGGAAGATACATCATTTGAATTTTGAAAAGTTTGGGTGAACAAATTACTCTTGCCCAACAAATAGCTGAATTTCTATCTTGGAGAAACTTATTTTTTGTAAAGAAGGCTGCCATCCTTCCTTAGTTTATCTACCATTCTGTCTTCACAAACATTAATTTGAAAAATACGATTTTTTCTTTGAGACAAATGCCTTATTTCCCTCTACAGAACCTTTCTCAACATACATTCTAGAATTTTGCAGTCAAACATCTTTCTTGTTTTTTTCTTACGTTTGATATCCCATGGCTTTCCATCATCTCCCTTCTTTCTGCAAGTTTTCTTTTTTCGTCTACTTCAAAGACCTAAAATATGTAAACAAATTTTCCATGACCTGCATCGTTGTAATTAACTTTTAAGAACTTTTCTCAGGACAGTGTTAAGTTGGTGTCTCCTACCTCCTCCACACGCCTATCGCCAAACGGATAGTAGTAGACGATACGAAGTCCGGCCTGCGATGCCGCCACCCACTGCAAGAGAGACTTCAGCTGAGGGTCGCCACCAAACACACCACATCCCCAGTTACCGGTGGCAAGAGGGCGTGAATTGTCTAAAAATAAATGTCAAGTACAAAACACTTGAAATGTGGTCATGTTCAAGGTAAAAATGAAAGAGAAGCTTGTCATTATAATGACTGTAAACATTGCTGTTATTTTTCTTCTGAAACAATTAGATTAATGTTTTACGATCAGCTAAAATGAGTACATCAGCACGACACACCAGAGTTGATATGACTGACTGCAAATAAGTTTACGAATATCTGACAACTTTCTAACATTGAAGCTTAGTTTTATATACTATCTTGACAGGGTGGATTCCAAACTACATGAAAACACATCATCCACACCATCATAAGCCAAGCAAATGCACAAGTTCTTATGAAAGGAGAAGATGTTTTACAAATCAATCTCACCAACAGCTGAGGATTTCATACGAGTGATGAAAATTGTTAAAAACAATGTCAGGACTTGTTACTTTGGTTTTTGTAAACTCCCAAGCAACTTCTTGAATATACCTGCACTGTTTACTCCAAGCTGACTTAATTTCATATTTGCTGAGTATCTGCAGCTATCAAACCAAATCTTTGGTTATCAAACTATCAGTCTCCAGCATTGTACCTTGGGAGGTAACCACAGGTGAATATCGCATTATCTGTGCTATCTGATAGTGAGTGTCCCTCCAGGTGAGAAGAAAACCAGTACAGAACCAGTATTTCATGTATCACAGTAACGACTACTAATAAACATTCATAACAGAGGTTTGAAATTGTATTTATAAGTAATTTGGTTTGTATGAGATAGACTCGACTTCAAACAAATTATAGAGGAGTCTTTTCTTTTCAAACTGCGGTTTCTCTGTGTCCCCCCATCTCTACTGTCAGGTCCACTTTGAGGAGACCTTGCATATATTATCGTTTCAGATTCATCTCTAGCTGTTGATAACAAAGACGTCACATCAATGAAAAACATGTTTGTTGAAAAAGACTGGTTTGCACACTAATTTCTTTCACAAAATAGAATGTAAAGACTTGAATAGGTAAGAAAAAAGTTTGGAACAAGTAGAGCAGGTAGACTCAAACACTGAAAAATAACTCTGAATGCAAAGTGATCAAATATAAGACATGGATTGTTGGATACACGCACCGTTGCATATACACTTCGTACATGTTGATACGGCACTCGAGCGAAAGGCAAACGAGGGCGAGCTAGGCCTTAGAGGGCGCTGTGTCAGAATTGACTTCGAGGTCAGTTTGAGCAAAGGTCAAATGATGCAGTAGTGTGGCAAGGGGTAAGTATATGTCTACGATGTGAACTGTTGGATACACCCACCGTTGCTTATGCACTTCGTACATGTGAATGTCAGGGCTGCTCGATCAGTTATGCATACATGGACTGCATTTAAGTGATACAGCAATTTACTGTCATATTATTTTTTATTGTTTATTTCCATAGACCTTATTTGAAATGGCCCATACTGCAAGCAAGAGATGGGTTACTGACAAAACATTTCTGTGAAATCACGCTAAATGGACAGAAAAAAATTATCCACCTTACATTTGCATCTCCTACAGTAAAAGTATAGGGTGAAGCATACAGAATAGACAAAGCACATACAACAGACAAATTCTCCTGAATGAATATTCACTCTGTAACATACAATGTTTTAGTTCACATGAATTCCCATTTAATGTGCCTTTAAGACAATATCAGCTTTTCTACAGGACAAATAACTTGCTTTATACACGATTGGTTCCACTGCCCGAGGACATTTTCTTTTCTCTTTTCTTAATAGGTTTCTAATCTATGTGATACCTTTAAAGGTTAGAATTATCAACCATCTGTATGTGCAATAACAAGGTTTTGTCACAGAAATTTGCTACACACTGTTACACATAAGTCACAGTTTATTCATTTCCCGGTACTGTATTGGCTAAACTTAAGGAACAGGTCTCCTGTTTCCCTCTCAAAAGCAGAAAAAAAAGTTATGCCTACATGTAAATGAGTGTGAGCTTTATTACCTGCATTCATACTTGCAGTGTCTTTCACAGCCAAATGCAGTCATTCAAAACTATCAATTTAGATGCTAATGAGAGAAAACTACAGTACTACTGGACGACGAAGGTGGGTGGTGTAGACGGGAAATACCAGGCAAAGACCCGAAGTGCTCAATAATTTATGAAAGTAATTTGCTCAAAAACATCAGGTGTGAAACAAATCAAATTAAACCTAGTTTTTGAGTGCCAATTGCCACACAGAATGATTTTTCCATCAATAAATACATTGCTGTTATATCTTGTTGCTTTAAGCACAATGTGTCATTTCAACAACATGCACATGCATTAGCTGGAGGCCCTTTATGACAAGTTTCAGTGGAGAAGAATCAAGTGTTTCTTTTCACCATTCAACATGTCCTATCTAGAGCAAAAGCTGCAAACATATAAAGTGTCACATAAGAATCGATACACATTTGATTTACATCATTTCACAGTTGAATGAATTTCATGTAAATTTTGTTCCAGTGATTGAGAGGTCTTGCTCATCTGGGAGTCCAAACGCACTGTGGCAAAAAACATTTTGCTGTCTGAGTTAACTCTTTTAATTCATGCTTCTCTTCTGATGAGCATCTTGTGAACATTTATGTATTGTAAGAAGATTGCCAGGCACTTGCAGAAACAGAGAGGCAACAACTCCATCAGTGAATTGCTGCAGAACTTGCTACTTTGCTAAAATGGCAATATTGTGTCAAAACTTGCATCAAGTGTTCTGAATTCTCATTTCAAGAACTTTTTGTAATAAATCAAACTGTCCAGTGACCAGCAAGAAAAAAGTTCATGGTCAAAATTTCATAGATTTTATTTATTTGTTTTTTTTCACATTTTACAATGTCCTCCTCATCATGTATAAACATGCCAAGTCTTTTAAATATCCCAGACATAATTTTGAATATAGTACCCAATGCTGGCATCAAAATGTCCGTCATAATTTGTAAAAAGAACTCAGAGAAATCGTCACAAAGAATGTTGTTTGATGATCAATGTCCACTAAGAATGAGAAATCTTGCAGTGAGTTCGAGAAATACGCTTCCTCGAAGCAAATCACTGAGACTGAACGCTCTGATGCTATGGCAGAGAAATGACTGGATTACCCTCTTGACATTGTTTACTGCTGCTGTTGTATTCAAAGACGGTCGACTTGACACACAAGTGTTCCTTTGTAACTTCTTGTTGAATGATATTCAATCTCACCACTCTAAGATATGCTATCATCATGTTGATAAGCCGATTGCAACACTCTTAATTTGATTTATGGCTATTTGTGGGTTTCCTTTATTCATTACATCACTAGTATAATTCTGCCAGGGTGGTGATGGTGATGACTTATCAAAACTCTCGTGCTTTTCAAATTTACTCAAGTATATTGCTTCTCAGTTTACCAAAGTCTAGAGCTGAGACTTTTCAAACCCATAAAAAACAGCAATGATAGTGATGATGTAACTCATTAAAACACAGTGCTGCATATGTATTCCTCAACAAGTAAAAAAAGTGTGGTAAAGAGCGATGCTGTACAAAAAAAAAAATGCCAGAAAAAGTAAAACCTCAACACTTTGCAATAAAGAGCACTTCCACAGTCAAGTAGGACACTTCAGACATACTGAAGCTGTTTTTCTTTCGATCAGTGACGAACAATTCCAGACATAGCGATACACGTAATGGGAGAGATTCAATGATATCCATACCCACCTCCTTACTATGTTATGTCTATACAGCAACAGGCTTTATGAAATACAGCTTAAATATGTTGACAAAAATTTATCAGCCTTGAGTGTAATGTCAATCCAGTCGGTAAATAAACATGTAATTTGATTTACTGTACCATCAAGGCTTACCTGCACAAGGAAATTATGCTTTTTTGCTTTCATTTTTTTCTCTTTCCATTCGAGGGAAACAGTGTCATCTGGCAAGTAAAGCCATGTTGTGTATTAAACATCTAAAATTCATCTCCTTCTGAAACACCCAATCATTGACAGCACAACAGGATTTCAGAAATGCTAAATTATCTCAGTGGCCATTTCATGGCATGTATTCGTAAAAGTTATGAAGAGCACGGTACTCACCGCATAACGACTGCTCGTGCAGCTCCTCCAAAAGTTTGACCTTCCTGATGTCCACAAAGACCTCCGACAATACCGTGCTTGAGATGGTCCAGGCCATTTCATCCAGAGAAGAAAAATGGAAAGTTTCCAACCTTGATCGTTGAATGTCATCCACAGTAGAGTCACAAACAGAGTTTTCGTCTATTTGAGCATATTGAGAGTTTAGTTCTGATTCCAGCTCTGCTGGAACGGCTTCTGAGGAATCGCTCACAGACAAATTGCCCAGGATGTCCCTCCTGTAAGTTCGCAGAGCAGACTCCAAGATGGTGTTCGCCAAATTGGCAGCCAGGGATAACAAGTCTGTCTCCGATGGTTCTCTCCGGGGTGGGAAGAACCCCTCATCGGCCGGTATGAGTCGCACTGAATGAGGAAAGACGGTCCCAAACATCTGGATCGCTACGTCCTGCATGATATCTGCCGAAAGTCTGGAAGCACAGACTGCTGCCACATCTTCATTTATGACTCTCTCCTCTTGGGGCTCCGCGTCCAGACCGTGGAAGAGATCAAAGGCAAACCGGTCCAGGTCTGACTCCCTTCGTAGATTGTACCTGTCCTTCTCCACTCGTTTTGCAAGCTCGGCAGAAAAGTACTGGAGCGACTCTTCTGTGCGGCTTGGCCGTCGACCTTGGGGGTCAATATCGCCGATTTTCAGGAGACCTTCAGTGAAGCTGTCGAGGTTTGGGGGTTTGGAAGAAGCACTACCACTTCTGCTGCTGCTTCTTCGAGATGCTGCAGCAATCATGTGATCCAACTCACTTTCTTCATCATCATCATACTCTTCAACGTAAGTCTCCACGCTCCCTAACAGCTGATGGTGCGGCGGCTTCTGTTCCTGAAGGTGCAAAAGTTCCTCGCCAAATATTAATAGGTCAGCTTCACTGAAACTAGACCGGGACGACTGGTCGAGCTGTTGAAAGCTGGGTGAAGGGGGAGGTGTGCCAGGCAAAGGGGAATCTCCACCTTCGATGTTCACCACAGGTCCCTGTAATGGAGGTACCCTGGGAACTCTATGGGATCTACATCTATGATGTGCACTGGGTGGAGATGGAGGCGGGCTGAAGTCATCCCTGCTGCTAACTTCACCATTAACAAGGGGATCTGCATTTTCTGACAGTCTATGGTGAACATCAAAGGGTCTTCTGCCATCCCTATGTTCTCCACTATCACTGGAATAACGAGCACTGTCATTTTGAATTCTATGTGCACCACATGCAGCCTTGCTGCCCTCCGTAAACCCCTGATCACCGTCCTTGCTGTCATCTAACTGTTTAACGATACAGACTGCTTGGCCGATTACATCAGAAACAAAATTTTCCACCAAGGTCATTTGCCTATTGTCCAAGGATGCAGAGCCACAGATTGTCTCTTCTAGGTTTACTTTAACAAAGGTCTCTGAGTGAGCAGACGTTGATGATATTACACTAAAGTCACCAATCGATGAGCTGACCCCAGAATGGACACTCCCGTTATCAGACGGGCTCGGTTGGCCCAGCGTCCTGTTAAGAGCCTCAGTTACAGCAGAGGCTACAAGATCATCAACCAAACCGGTTAGATTACTATCTGATTTCAACTTGTCTGTGTTTCCCTTTGATTGTGTAATTTCTGAAGATTTATCCTGTTCACATGAAAACTTTGACATTTCACTATCTTTATCATTGTTAGCTGTTTCACTTAACATTCCTGAGACTAAATGCTTGTGACTTTCACTGCCAGTGTCAGCATGGCTGTGTCGCCACGGTGACTTGTGGGACATAACTGACATAATCACTTCTTGGGTGAGCTGCTCACAATAGTTTAGCAAATCGTTACTTAAGGACGATGTTTTGACTTTGGGCGACCACTCTTTTGACCTCACAGCATCCCCATCACCGTCAATGGAACACTCCAGTGAGTCCTCTACATCAGTTCCATCAGCATCCAGGGAGAATTCGAAAGAATCCGCACCCTGTAGAATGGAGGCGTCCTTCACTGCAATGTTGGTGATGGCTTTGCTGAGGGCGTTTCCGTAGCTTGTGATGTGGTTAAGATTTAAGTTTGGACCTAGAATTGCAAGAGTCAAAGATAAACCTGTCTGTGTTATTTCATCCACATGTTGACAAAGCAACCAGTCACACTGCATGATATCAACGTGCCTGGGGGATGAGTTCAAGGATACCTTTCAAGCCAAGCAAACCAGGAGTGAAAGCAATTTCAATGAAGCAGTGGGACCAACCCAAAATAGTCTGTCACCTTCCCCAACAATGGAAATATACAAGAATTAGAAAGTTTTCACTATCCATCCTGAATGAGAACACATTTTTCTGTGGCTCTAGATCCAATCAAATTTATTCCCCTCCACCTCTCTCCTGGTATTCATCTTTCTGTTCATTGGAACATCAAACTGATCACGAAAGAAGTAACAGATGAACTACAGGTTACCTTACGAGGAACCAAGATGCAATATCATTGCAAATTATTCAACATGCATTCTTACATTCAGGATACCATTAACTGAAATTCCTCTAGCAGTAAGCATTAATTAGCTCATGTTGTGATTCTGTTATCTCTGTCCTTAGGGGAACCATGTACTTTCAGAGGACATTACAATTTTCTGAAGGATGATATCCAAAGATCCCAGTTTCTGATACCGTACCTTTTGAGTCACCTGCCTCCATCTTGGTAGGAATGTCCAAACTCTCCGATGCCGTCTCAAAATCAGTATCAGTCGTAGTAAGGTAGGACTTCTCTGTCGTGACGGTGTAGAAGCTGATATCTTCATCCGATTGTTCATCATCAACAGAATCCAGGTCGGTCTCTCTGCTGGGTAAGAAACCAATGAAGGCTTTGTTCAGATCCCTCTGGAGGTAGCCATCTCTGTACTGGTCATCAGAGGTGTCATAAAATGGGGAGGCATCTATAGCAAGAAGAGTAGTTTCTAAGTTCCCAGTTGAGCCAGTCTGCAGAAGATAAAGGATCCAATAAACCTTTAAATCAATTGTGTGATGGTCAATCATGACGGTTGGGCCAAGGATGCGGAGCAGAGAGACTTAGTGGTGCAAGAAGGAGAAAAACATGATGCTATGGACTTATGGTGACAATGTGAGAGAGTGTAAAGTGTAGTTAGAGAAAGTGAAGAGGCTAATGTAGCAAGCATAGACGGTGATGTCAAGGAGATACTGTGTGAGGATACAGAGGGTATTGTGCAGGAGTGTAAATGGTAGCAGAGCATAGAGGGTAATGCTAGGAAATGTAGAGTTATCTACAACAAAGGTTAGCATGGGTGTAGACGGTGGTGATATGAAAGCGACGATGAGGGTGTGGGGAGAGTGCAGAGGGTAGTGTACAGGAGTGTAGATGATACTGTGGGCAGAGTGCAGAGTGTGATGATAGGATGCATAGAAGGTAGCTTTGGTTAAGTGAAGATGGTAATTTGGATCAACTTAGAAAGGATACCATGGGTTTAGAGGGTAGTGTTGAAGTGAAGAGGAGAGGAGAGAGTGGGAGTAGTGAGAGAGCAGTGTGAAAAGACAAATGAACTTATGTACTCCATACACACGTGATACAGCTACAATGATTCAAGAAATGAAATAAATTTCTATCACATCTTTTAATGATACCCATCTTTCCTGGCATGTTCTCCCCACAACTTCCTGGTGTGGGCATTCACGAGTGACCATACTTACCACTTGCCTCACTAATGCCTACATTTGACCTATGCTAAAATTGTCCTCAAAACTAATTCTTAGGGGGCGCGGTGCTAGAATTAGTTTCAACGACGATTTGAGCACACGTCAAATGCATGCATTAGTGAGGCAAGGGGGAAGGGTATGTCTACAATGTGAATACTTAATTAACTGAGTATGAAGAAAATTGAGATAACAGATGCAGACATTGAGAACTACTTGCATTTTTATATTCAGAGCACATACAAAAGTACACTCCCTTCAATGAATGTCCAGAATTACAGTGTGTTCAAAATTGTCATGATGTATCTCATTTAGTGAATGTCTACACAGATGTATGCTGTATTTGTTTGGTCCCAAGTTTTGCATCATTCCAACAGTAAAAAGCAAAATACAAATCAGAAACAAAAAATGAAACAAAAAAAAAAAAGAAAACAGAAAACAAGTACATTTATAACGAGATAGTGTTTGCTATAAATAGCAATTATACAAAAGACAATTTGGGTGTTTTTATGTTTGTCTACATCAAAAGCACCTTATTGGACCATTAATAAAACTGTGACTGGACAAGCCCATGAAGGCCACAACTGATATTTAAATACACACTGCAATACTCTTCATCTATCCTTGGATAGGCTAATAATCAGTATCAAGCAAAACAATCCAGGTGTCAAGTGCTACCTCGGCGCTGTCTTGAAAGTCTCCATCGAAAGAAAAAGAATAGCTGTATCCTGAGTGGCTAGAGTATTGCTCAAAACCAGAGATTTCCAAAGCTTCATTATCTTGTAGGCACTCTACCAGGCAGAGGCCAGCGATCAACTCCGGACAAGAAATAAACCGGATCTCCTCTTGCACCAGTCCACTGGTGAGGACGCCACCTCCGATATACCGATTGGCAAAGTCAACCTGGTGAGGAAAGGAGACAAGGAGAAATTGTGAACAACAGCTTCCTGTGATAAGTCTTAATAATGATAGGGAAGCCACATCCAAAAAGTTCACTGGCAGGAAATTCAATTTTTCCCTGTACCTAGGGATGTCGCCCCACTGAACCATTTTCTTCTTTTACTTTTTTTCACGGTGTGTAAATTTTTTATTTCTTGATTTGGTTTGGGCCAGCACCTGATTGAACTCTAATGCACAACAAATTGCAGACATACTTTCCAACACACTGGGTGATCTGGCCATGCTTGATCCGGATAACAACGTGATTTCCATAATCACAACTCGCTGTTTACTGACTGCAACTGACACTCTCAACGAAAGCTATTTCAACAAAATGTGATTTGATGAAGTGAGTAGTCACATGATAAATGTTTATGTTAACTGAGAAAACAGCATTTCTTGATTGAACATGAACGTAACTTTATACATCACACTGTTCAAACAAACACATAATTGTTTGTTCATGATGGGTCCCGCAAACAAAATACCTTGTTTGTGCATTGCCCACTCATTTTTTTTAACACTTGACATCAGATCAGCTATGATGGGCGACCTACACAAAACAAATTTTTCACTTTTGGCATACACTGATATTTGTGTTTGATTACACCTTATATCTCTTATTTCTACTGTTGTCACACTTTTCCCTTCAACTGAAACCAACTGATACATCACTTCTACCAAAAGTAATTTCTGTTCTAAACTATGATGAAGATGAAGTCTCATTGCAAATGCGAGCACTCTTGAAGTTGCCTTCCTTGAGGGAGCATTCATGCATAAACTTGCGTGTCATATTCTCAGCACGGGGCACATTACGCAAAAAAGTATTGTGTTTGATCTGTATCTTTAGTTACCTGTTATCACATTTTAACTCTTCTATACCCTGGTAGTTGACATTTAAGCCCCTATTATGAACTGATAGGGATCATGCAGTTTATTTTTCACCAGGGAAATACACAGATACGTATTCTACCAATTTCAAATTTCAAAGTTCAATTGATGCTACTTTTTAAGAATGAATATATTTTGGACGTCTTCAAGAGAAAAAGCGAAGAGAGTATCTAATCATCACAAGTGACATACACAGACCAAGTTTGAAGTTCAAGGAAGTAAATTTCCTCTTAAGAGTTACTGTGTTTACAAAAAGCATCCCATAAACATACACACGTACACATTCACGCAGAAAGCAGACTTAATTACTTCAACTATATATTTTGGTTTCATTGGGAACTGTTGCAAAGCAAGGTGACTTTGCGCATATATCATCATCTGACAAGCTGGCATGGAGTGGTTCCAAACTGCAAAAGGCACGCAGAAATTTTACCTGAACAACATTACTGCCAGCATCTTCGATGGCGCCATCCTGTTTAACAATGAAAGCACATAAAGGAACTTTACTGGTCTCCCAGGTGTCCAGTGATGGCATCAGGGTTTGAGGAAATACCTGCAGAGATATACAAACAAAGAGTAGATTCAGGCAAAGTTTAGTCTCGTCTTAAATTTCATCATGATCTGCATACTAGACCTTAAAAGTTGTTGTAGTGTATAATTCGTTGTAAGCATTCTAAAACTTTGTCCCAGTTTCAGCTCGAAAGATCACGTGGTATAGATGTGCCGTAGTTGTGTAAAGACAGGTAAGTGAGGGGTGAAGTAAATCTCAAGAACACAAACCTAATTATTTCTAAAAATAGTCCAAGGCCACATTACCGGTAAATGAAGGGATGAGAAATTTTTCAATTTTTTTTTCTTAAATCACCTAGTAGCAGACACAAAGTGTAAATATAGCAATAATTGACCCTACAGTACGTGCAATTGGACTTCGAACATAAACTGTACTTTTTGAGCCAATGCCAACAAACAACCTTTACAGTGAGTCTATGTGGAGGAAGATTATATGGAAGAATGAACACTGATGTAAACCTGAATAAGTTATTCATGCCCTAGAGCATAATAGCATGATATGATAGATGTTTGAAGTGGTTGTTATTAATGAAGTGGCTATAAGGAACTGCTATCAGTAAAATGAAACCTTGGACTATAAACAATGACAAAAACAAGAGAAAAACAACAAAACAGAAGACCAACACTGACTACTACTTATATTTTCTTTAATCAAATCTTTGGGATGACTTGACATGTTTAAAATCACATTTCCCTCAGCTCAGTTCCAAGAGCAGCAGTCCCTTGGAAATCTATCAGAAATATTCTGCAACACTGCAGTCCAGCTTGCTAAGGCAACAGTACCGTATACATCTATAATACAAAATGACCTGTGCCATGAAATTTGTTCTTGTGCACAAAAGACATCTTTCATCAGACAACGTACATGTACATGTGTAGTTGTCCATGAGGGCTATATTTAAACAAACTTGTACTTGTCTAAATATGAATATCCTACATAAAGTATATGGCAAAAAAAACGTGCACATACACCAACGGAAATTTACTTCAAACAGCAGTGTGTTAATAAGCCAACATCTTACACACTAACTTATCTGGTAAATCTTTGCTCTGATATATCTCTGCACTTGCCTGCCCCTAGGTGGCAACTACAGTATACTGTTTGTAGTATATCACAACTGTATACACATAATTAACCATACATAAATCAGTTTCAGGGTATTATGGTTTGCTCTTGGGTTTTACTTTTTAAGATACATTATACCACCCCACCAACAGCTCTGTAACTAAAAGCTGACAAACAACAAGTGTCCAATTACTCAGTTCCTGATCGCAACTGCCTTGCATAAATTTGCGGAAGAAATTTCTTCATGGTATGGGGCGGATAAACGTCAGCAGTACATTTTATATCTACAATAAAATCAATCAGGTAGGATCATAAATCTCAGAGAGGCATTTCTCAAACATGCATTGCTTACAGGCTTGTCTATTGGTAGATGCTGTACTTGTCAAACAGCAATCTTTGATGTTTCTGAGCATCATACATACCACAGTGGTGGTCGATAGAAGACAGCATGCAAAGATCAAAAACAGACTTTTGTCATTTCGTCAAAATGCAATGCCAATTTTTTACCAACATTGAATATGTGTGTCATATCGAATGATAACCATCTCAAAATCAAGAAAATAAAAGTTAAAATGCACCTTTTAATGTCATTCATCAAACAGCTATGACAACAACATATATACTGTATGGCTCAACCTGGAGTAACCTCTTTGAACTTATGCTATTGCTGGAGAATTGAACAAGGCCTTAGGGTCCACACCAAGGCACAGTGTATTCATGAATTTTATACAGCTGTAGAAACTGGGAGGCCTGAGATGTCAAGGTAAACTGGGACTTAGCCAAGATGGAAATGTAAGCAGGAAGAAACTGACATCCATTTCCAACAATCTTTTACATGATATTTACATCATTTTACTACAAGTACTCACAGATTTTATCTCAAGAGGCCAAAATGGATTGCAAAATCTCACAAACTTACAGTATATGTTAAATTGTCAAAATGAGCACATGGGCTGCTTTATCATAATTGCAGGTTTATCAATGGATACACACCCTGATTTATTTAATTTGCATGTAAACATGCAGTTGGCATGTTCACTTGATTTGCCCTCACACCAATTCAAACACTATAGTTATCTTATATGACGCAAACCCAATTGAATACTGATACACCCAAAATATGCTGCTAATGTACACATTTATCAAGTTACATTTTAATCAAAGGTTGATCACCACCAAATCATGCATTAACTGTGGGATAACGCACGATCGGGGACAAATGCAAGCAATGCACAAGTGCATCCAACAATATCATCATCCCACAGTGCATTATCCTACAATTAATGCACTGGTCCCGGCTGGATTTAACTTGTACATGCATCCAAAATGGGATGTTGATGAAAAAGACAACAATGGAAGTCTGCGTAAGTAAATAACTGCTTTTTTATTCCAATCTGCAAACAAACCCTAAGAAAGGGTAAGCAAGATTCACAACATGTCAACGATGTTTGTATGCCACAAACAAAGTACAACCATTGTTTTGATGACAAAACACTCTTAAACTACATTTTGATTGAAGACCTGTGATTTTAATCTTAAATTAACCATGTTTTATTCGAAGGATAATGCATAGTCACCTGACTGAAATGGGCCAATAGGAGTCAAGGATTCTTACCGAGTATGTATGAACTAACATTATCGTATACACTAAGATGAATTTGGATGAACGTGAAACAGGGCAATCCTTCAACAATCACACTGAAGTTCAATTGGTCGTTAGGTCCTGCAGGAATCACACGCTAAGTGCTCATTATGAGTTATTGAGCTAAAATACAGTAAATGGCACTATGCAGATGAGGTATAAAAGCACCCTACACCTTATAACTTAATTTCTGTATATTTTTCACACACTGAAATTCAACTTGTGGATTTCTCAGTACCCACAAATTTTTAAATTTGTCATCTATCGTATAAACTTAATGAAAAGAAGGACATGTGTACAAAACTGAGTCAAGTGAAGGAAGTTGTAATTACTCTCTTTAAAATTCTGGAAAAAAAAGAGAGAGAGATGTGCAGTCAATTGGACAAGCTTCCTTTACGATACAACCAGAATTCTCCCCCTTCTTGCCTCTTAACTTCAATGATGAATTTTGCGTGTAATGCAGATCTAATTATATGCACTGAATCTTTTGCTGAAAAGTTATTGCTTATCATTCAGTGCATAAAACATGCCAGTTATTCACATCAGTGAGCCCGAAGTCCTTACGAGGGAGAAGCAGTCAAAAGTAGCAAATTGAGCAAAAGAAATGATGGCAAACAACATCCTCAGGCAGTGATAATGCAAAATTTACATTAGACTTAAGGCGATTGAATGAGTTATATTTCTTAGTTTGCATGATCCCACATGCTGATGCATGATGTTACAGAATGCTCAACGAAAGTGGATCAAATCTATAGTTTTGTTTTCTAAGGTTTCACATTCTTGTCTCGAGACATGTATATCATACCTGATATACCTGAGGTTAGGTTATGGCAAGAGGCATTAGGAACGGTTAGGGAATACAAGTCGACGGACTTGTCAATATCATGTTAACGACTGGGTAGTGAAAGTAAGGCCTATTTCTGGCATGTTATCAACAAAGAGATGAATAAACACTTGAATATTCAATGCATCTTTGCTTCATTGTCTGCTTTTTGTCAATCATATCACAAAAACCTTTCTAGAGTAGAGTACAGTCAGAATAAACAGAATGCACACATGCATTGTGGTTTCAATGATCCAATTATAAGCAATTTCTTGTGAATCTGATTTTACACCTTTAGTATGTTCACAAGCTATCAATGCTTTATATGAGATCTGTATAAGTTTCCTTTCTTGCTGACCTAAAATGACCTTGGACCTTCACTAAAGACAATGGAATTCTTGTATACTCGATGAGACACACTTACATTCTAAGTGAGAGATCTGCCCCAGTTTTCCTTCTTAAGATATTGTGTTTACAATATTTTCACAATTTGACAGCTGTTGACCTCAAACAATCTTTAACCTCGACCAAAATCAATAGGGATCTTGTAATCAATGTGGTACACTTACATACCAAATATGAGATTTGTACAAGTTTCCCTTCTTCAGATATAGTGTTTACAAGTTTTTACGATCTGACCCCTGTAGACCCCAAATGACCTTTGACCTCCACCACAAACAGTAGCATTCTTACACTGAATGTGATACACCTATGTACTAAATGTGAGATCTGTCCAATCTTCCCTTCTTGAGAGTTTGTTTTCAAGGTTTTTACAATTTGACCCCTGTTGATCTCAAATCAATTAGGGTGTTGCACGCTAAATGGTACACCGGCATTACAAATATGAGATTTGTCCATGCTTCCCTTCTTAAGATATCCTGTTTACAAGGTTTTCCACAGTTTGACCCCTATTGACCTCAAATGACCTTTCACCTCCACCACAAAAAATGGTATTCTTGTTCTCAATGTGGTACACCTCTGGACTAAATATGAGATCTGTCCACCCTTCCCTCCTTGAGATATCATGTTTACAAAGTAAGGTGTCCCAAACACACATACACACACACACACACACACACACCAACTGCGTGATTGTTACAAAGGTTACGATTTCATCAAAACCAAAAATGTTAAGATTCATTCTGGCTAAGAAGCTTTCTACCCCATTGTTATGCAAAAGGGGATATGAAGCCTGCAACTTCTTCACTGATAAGGAGGATCACGTACTCCAGATCCAATTCAAGATCTCTACAATTTTTGTCACACTTATGCCTTTGGGAAGTACTTGACCCACAAGGGCAATCACCAGTTTGATGGACAGGCACAAGGTAAGATTATGCAACACTAGACATACAGAAATGTCCTATTCCTTGACTATAGCTCATCACACAAGTGAGGGTTTAAACCTACAATACATGCAGGCTGGCTTAACTAATATTCCTGTCCAAACGGCATCTCTTCCTTGCCATTATAGCTTCCCTCTTTACAACTGTTGTGCTGATGAACTGAAGGATAGTATGCGATCAGCTATAGGCCTAAACCTCAGCAAAAGCAGTTTATATCCACAATATCCAGTTGATAAGTCTTACTGCAAATTGACATCGTCAAAACTCACCTGGTTTAGTTATTTACGAACGACTCACTTACCTGTCTCAGCCATCTGAATGTCAAGGTTGACCAGATGGAGGAAAAGAAGGAAGAAAAACATGGATAGCAATATTCACGGACCCTCCGCACTCCTAACACTAAGGATGGCAGAATGGGAAGGAGGTGCTAGTCTGGTATTGGACTGGGCGGCACTAGTAGAAGTGTTAAAGGTTACCAGTACTCTTGGCACGGTAGATGAGGGTGTATTTGTTATGCTGAGACAGGTAAGTGAGGAGTGAAGTAATTGATAATCTACATTAAACACTCAGTGATGACACATGTCACCAGAATTACTTTTTTGTTTTTCTGTCAACTTTCAGTGACCCACTGGATGTGATTATGTACAATAATAATCACTGCATTTATCACTGAACCGACGTTGATCTACGTTGCTTTATTATTCAAGTGAGAAGGATAGAGGGAGTAGCTGTACATGACTGGGTAGGTGATATCTATTGATTCACCTTGATTGATATTTTACTTCTAAATAATGATATGAATCTATAATCTGTAATCTGTAATGGTATCAAGTATAAGAACAGTATTTGCTGGAACCTAAATACAGTATTAAAAAATATACATGTCTCATAAATATCATGACATATGATATCAGTGCTACCTGGTTCCTCAGCCACAATAAAAGGGGGCACTAGTGATGTCCAACTTAGGTTGGACTTCATTTAGGGTGATGTTCCAGCTAAACAGCACTCTTGGTAGGATAGATCAGAGTGCATTTGTTGTGCTGAGACAGGTAAGTAAGGAGTGCAACAATGTTATAATGTAAGGTACAGTATCAACAACTGCTGAATCCTAAACCAGCAAAACATAGGCAGTAGTTAGGGAAAAATATTTATAATGTAGGAGGAATGAGAGCAAAGTAGCAGTGACTTTTTATCTACAAGTTTATTACTGAAAATTTTAAGTGTTATCTGAAGTTACATATAAATGGAAATGGATAGTGTAGTAGATCCACGTCAGAGGGAAAATATTTTAAATGATTGTAATCACAAACCTTTCTGTGAAACAAAATCTGTCCTGACGGTTGATCTTGGCTCCAGATTTCTGACAATCTCTCAAAGTAGTGTAAGATGCAACGCAGTTTGGAGGCCTGTGCTTTCTGGAGATTAAGGCTGAAAAAATGAAAAAAAAAATACACTTTAAATGAAAACGTAAACCAAGCTTACACCGACCGATCTTAACGATATTAACATGAAAAAAGTTACCTAAGTTAATTCAGATCAACAAGTAAGGAATTCATACTTGTTGTTAAAACACATTTTGGAGGTTTCTTTTTTAGATATTTCATGAATGTCAATGTAACTTACATACTTTTGTTCAAAATGACAGCAATTCTCACTCAAATTAGGATAAATCTCAAAATTAATATTTGGTCATTGAATAATTCTTTGTGAGTAATAATCATAATACAAATTACTAAGGATTTTTTTTTTATTATTCTATGGATCTAATGAGATTCTATGAATCATATGCAGCAAATTTAAAATCATGCACACACACAGATACACGCACACACACACACAAAATTGCCAGATGCTACGCCATACTGTAGTCAATACGGTAATGCATAAGTTATATGAGGTGAGGGAGTACGCGCTGCGAATTCCACTGCTCACCAGATAAGTTGAAGAATCCTTTTAGCAAAGAAAAATCTGTTACTTTAGATGTACTTTTTACTAATTGTAAAGACCTGCAAAGCATGTATGAACTGTTCACTGCCAAAAGCCACTTTGGAACAATCTCAGTCTTGACAGAGGGGCAAGTGAGAGGCTGCTTATACCTAAAGACACAATACAAAAGTTAAAGTAAAAAATCTGCCATAACACAGAGAGTAAGTCATGACTGTAGTTCAGTGGTTCTCAAACTTTCTTGGACTACCACCACCATCAACAATCTTGAAGTGTCCCAATGCCCAGTCCTCCTACCCTTCCCTAAAAATTCACAGTGGAAAGCTCCACGACATTTTTCCTCAGTGAACTTTTTCTGTTTGCAGGAACTACCTACAGGATGACAAAGATAAGATTTTTAATACCATTTTCGGATAATTTTGGGCCAAAAACTTTATTTTTTGGGGGGGAGAGAGAGAGAGGAAAGGGGTAAAGGAGGATGAGAGTGGAGGGAGAAAGAAGTGGAGAGGAAAAACTTAGCAGAGATAAACAGACCATTGGACTTCTTATTATGCTGTAAATTGCTGCAGTGATATGTTGCAATCTGTTAGGACCCCCAAATCAGTGTCAATGCCCAACTTTACCTCTTGTACTCTGTAGTGTCCACCTGAAAATTTTCATCGCCCCCACGGGATAGAAGAGACCATTTCGAGAAACACTGGTGTTGATCACAAATTTTCCCTTGTCTGTTTCCCATCATCCACATAAACTAGCTTTTTACAAGGAATTCAGACTTACCATATGTTCTGGGCACAAACAACAAGTATACTGAAGAAAATGACAGAGTCAGTGGACTATAATCCCTCAGCTCACCTACCTGATTTGGATTACTATAAGAGTGACATACTTTCCTGTCTCAACTATGGTGTTAAAGGTCTATAGGACCCTTGGCACAGTAGATAGGCATGCATTTGTTGTGTTGAGACAGGTAAGTGAGGAGATACATTTTCCTGTCTATATTGCACCTCTGTCACTACATATACCTCTCCCTCTATCTAGCTACAGCCAGTTAAATCTTTGACATTCTGACCTTGGTAGACTACATGTAATCTAGACCAGAGCCCTCGTTCTCAATCTAATCAACAAGTGCTTGGTATTGACTGGAATTTCTCAGCACTGTGCCATGCCGAGTCAGGTGAGATGACAGCAAGTAGTAACTTTTGCAATCCAAAGACTTTACTTGCATTATGGAAAATATCGAAAAAAAAAAAGGGTACCAGAAGAAGCCAAGGCACAGGCGGGGAACCAGTCCCCGTCCAAGACCCCCCAGATTGATAACCATACGACCAGAGCCCTCACGAAGGAACAAATCCTCACGCCGAGCCCCCTGGCCTAGAAGTAATGATACAACAAGAATCCCGGGAAGGGAGGAAGTCCCAACTCCGAGAACATAGGTAAACAGAGGATACACACAAGGAGGCTAAGAATGGAGCCTAACACAGTTACAGAGCCATGAACTATGTTGTGCAACTACTACACAGGGTCTAAGGCCTAGCCCAAACCCAACACACACGTGTTAAAATTACTTGGGGAAAAAAACATACTGTAAAGAAAAAGGATACTCATCCAAAATGGCCCTAGGCAGGTGCAGAAGGATGAATTCCACTCAGTACCTAAGAAAAGTTCCCAAAAGGATGAGAAAGGAAGCAGCAGATTGAAGTAGCTGCAATAACGTGACACAAACTTCGCTGCAAGACCAAACGGATGGCACTTACGGAAGGGTGGTGACCAAATACACACACACAAAACTGCAAGATTCTGGGCCATGGTCAATACAGTACTGCATAGGTTATATGAGGTGAGGGAGTACACAATGTGAATTGTGTCTACCAAACACTCCACACTACAAAACCTCCAGGCCCTTGGCACATAAGAATAGTACTCAGAATGGAAAGGAGGCGCTAGTCTGGTATTAGACCAGATGGTGCTAGATGGGGTATTAAAGACTACCAGTACTCTTGGCATGGTAGAAGGGAGTGCAGTTCTTGTGGTGAGACAGGTAAGTGAGAAGTAAAGAAAATATGCAATGTACAATCCCCAATGTTAGTGATACATGGAATTGCAGCATAGTTGTATGTACTACAATGTAATGATCGCTGACTCATTGCCTTGGCGTTAGTACTAATCCACAGTGGTACAGTACAAAATTTTGAAATGACAGGGCGCCAAATAAAGCATCGCACATGTGACAAGCAATCCTCCAATCAGATATAGAAGAATTAATGAGGTGTTATGTACTGTAATACAATATAGATCGGCACAGTGTCGCACAGGGCTTTGTCTATAGAGTCCTCCTCCAATTGAGTTAAACATTCTTCAAAGTTGACCAATCAGACATGTAAGTCTGGTGCTCCCCCCCACAAAAAAAACATTGAATTGACAATCAATCAAAAGAAAATCCCCCCAATGAGACACTGAAAAAACACACATACTGTTAGACAACTTAAAATTTTTACCTGGAGTGTGTTTCCTGTACACGTACTTAATGGATATTTTGCAAAACTTTTTAGCCGTCTGTGAAGTCACTACTCATCAATTCATGATGAATGGTCACGGTTCCCTTTGGAAAAAGTCCTGTGAAAAAGTGGCAGAACATGAAGTCTTTCTTCCAACTATTACCCCTCATACAAACAGTATACACTGTTGAACATAAACTTAGATATGATCAGATCAGTGCTCAAGTGCATAAATACTGTGGATTTTATAGTCCCTATGGTTTGACTTACTGTAAGTGGAAATAGTAGTGAATATTTATGTAATATACCAAAAATGCACAAGCACAATACAAAAAAATCCATAGATGTCTATTTCAATTGTTATTAATGTCTGAATTTTTTGCCCATGAGCTATTATGCTGAGACTTCAAATTACCATCCATCAGAAAATACCTCATAATTCCTCCTTCTTCATCTCGACTCACATCTAAGTGAAAAGCTTAACTACGCTTTTGAGAGAGGGAGAAAACATTTGTGCCTCCCTTTCTCCGACTCAAGGCATTATGCTTTTTAACTGAGTGATGAGCTCAGATAAATAGCGGCAATGCGATTTAACCTGACAGCGGCCGTGGATCAATGTGAAGACATATTTTTGAATCTGAATAAACATTTGTGGCAAGGGACGAGATAGATCTTCAGACTTCCATAGCTGACAAAGAGATAATCGACAAAAACGCTGAGATTCTTGAGACAACTGATGGATACAGCATCTTCAAAGAATCAGTCGACAAAATGGCAGAGAAATGGATTGCCAGGTCTTTCAATAAATTTTGCTCAGCAAGATGAATACATCTGAGATATTCATAACCTTGTATGTCAGTTTTCAAATTGTTTCAAATAGCATCTTCAAATGATCATAGTTTTGTGTAGTACCTCAAACACTTTTGTCAAGTGCTGCAAAATGCTGTTGGGATGAATTATCATATGCTGTATCCATTTAAGTTGTGTGTGTACTATGTACTTGCATAGTCCAAGGGAAGGAGAGTCAAGTCTCCACACATATTTGCAGTGTTATTGTATAGCAGTTCACACATAGTTTACAGGTTGACAAGGGACTGTAAAGTCCATGCAAGGTCTGTATATTGTATGTAATAAAACTATTGACACTCATCTTATTTGAACATCTCTCTGTCAACATACACTAAACATATACTGTACACATTATCTTTAATATCACTTTAAATATGACTACTGACATGTACCACACAGCAGGTTTATTCTTGTAACATACCATGTACAGCATGTCTGTACACCTGTATCAGTCAGGTCTGAATAGAGTGTCCATTTGACTGGCTTGCCACTAAACAGTCCAGTTTTTGAGCAGCCTTTCCCTTATTCTGGTTCACATGGTGTAAAACGTAGATTTTAATTAAAGTGATTGCGTGCATCTAGGCAAAAAGTAAAAACACTTGAAATTTCATCTCCAATATTTTGGTAAGGCTTTTAATTACACCATTCAGACAATCTGGGAAAATAAATAGATTTCAGTTGGTTAATTTTGCCATATATGATTTCAAATTCTAACATAACGACAAAAAGTGTAGAATACGATAATGTAGTGGTTGACAGTTTTCATTCAAATCAACAGTGTGCTTCTTTGAGCAGACCAATGGGAATTATACTAGTTTTGAATATTCAGTTAACAACTCGTGATCACTGACGCCGCGGGCAAGGTTGTGTTCTGTTCGTAGGTTATTTGCAAATACAGTGTTTCCTTTCACTATAATACAATTCTATAATACTACAATTCCCGATACCTACCATGCAAGGAGCGACGACTTGAGGTGTATGTTTTTGATACACTAGTGAGACCTGTACTGTTGCATATTCATTACGTAGGCGGTTATAGAAAGAACCATTAATTTTCAAATATGATTTCTGTTTTTTACCGTTTTTATGCCAATCCCGTTGCTTTTCGAAGTAGTTTCTGTCATTTTCCTTCCTTGAAAGACATAGTCCGTTCATGTACAACCTCGCGTGCACATTTAAAAATAAAGAAAAAGTTAAGATCAAACATAATCTTATTTTTTGGTTTTTCAGTACACACACACAATCACTTAAATAATTTAATCATGCACAAATATTCAGAGGTGATTTTGTTTCCAGACAGCGAATTCCACTGTCACATCTCTCAACATGCACCGGGAAAGTACCATTCCATGCCATCCAGGAAGTTTGAGAAACCAATGTACTTGTACACTTCATGCCAATGCGTGGTGGCACTGTTCATAGGTTGTTAACATTTTCTGTGATCAGGGAATGGCAACACTACACCTGGGAGGCTACACAGTGGGTCTGTCAACATCCAGAAATCTCTGTATAAGACATTATCACAGGCAGTTGAGAGCTCATTGTCCAGTTACAGGCGTACTGTACAGGATGACTTCTAACCGGTGTTTGCGTAGCTTTTACCAATTAGGAATGGAATGCCCATCTCTGGGAATAATTTTAGGAGAGATTTGTGCAAATAAAGGACCCAGAACCCAGGAAACTCTGATGGAATGTAGAAAAGGCTTGAAAAAAATAGTGACCTGCAAGTACTGATCTGGTCCTACTTAAGTGGATGTTACACTGTTTGCTATGTACTACACATAAGATATCCAGTCACTGTCACAACATTTACTGGTTTCATTATTTACCAATGACTACCAAACCTATCGCCTCACAACCTGCACATTCTTATATACACCGATGGAAGTAAATTGGTTACATCTAACAATTCTTGACCCTAAGTTTACCTTCTTGTTCTAAATTAAGTTAGGTGTCTCCTTCTTATGATACAATTCCCTATTTTCTCCCACCTCCTTACCAGATCTACACTTGATAGTCAAATACATATTAACATGAATGTAAATTTTTCAACGGTATCAAAAACATGAGAATGTACTTTCAAGGTGGCACCGACAAGCCAAAGACCTTTTACCTGTGAGATGGCTCTCTCTGGATGACTGATTCTCCTACCCTTACTGTAAGCAAATTCAAAAGCTTTTGACATCAAAATGCATAGATCTCTACCACTACGATGTTGACGGTTATTTACTTAAATCAACTCTTGGATTGAGTATAATAACGGTAAGTGGATTGCTTGGCTCACTGGACTGATCGTTGAGGTACTCGTACCCTTCCCATTAACTGTAAATGGATTTCTCTAATGAGTTGTAAGCTATACCGAGGCAGCCGAGATTAATCTATTTAGATTATCAATAAAAAGATGAACCAAGGCAATAACCTCGCTGGCTTGAATTTAATGCATATATGCTATGTGATAACAAAGATGACTGCGTACTGCAGGGGGACATCCTACAATCCCAATGCAACATCACTACTTAGTATCGAGGATACAAAAAGTTTGAGAATAACTTTTCTGTCAGGTTTTGGCAGATGATGAGAGGATCTGCATGTGGGGTAGATAAAACTGCTGCCATATCCAGATGACATAGATTAATTACCCAACATGGACAGGGGATGATGACAAAGAAACAATAAGCGGGATCAGAACATACCTCTCTGCCGTGATGACGGATGTTCTGATCAAAAGATAAACCTAGTCATCAGTAAACACCGCTTAGATTTGATTTGTCCTTCATTCCTTCTCCCACCCCCTTACAAGAGAGACAGCCATGTCACAAAACAACTCTGTATCCAAAGAAACATTTTCATAAAGACTAAATACACTCATAGCACTCTCAGAAGTAGCTAATAAGGGACCACTTCCAAGTAGCAGTACGAACTTGATCATGAAAGGCTCAATCGTGAAGGCACCAAAGCACGGGGAAAGCACAGAGGACAGAGAAGTGGTGATAACAATTTAAAAATTATTTTTATAACTAATAATCACATGCTGAATAACACACTATGGGCTTGCCAATAAAGATGCAGGGACTGTAATAATTAAGGGATTTTATTGTCACATAAAATATATGCTTCCAAGCAAAGGACAGGCATGATGTGAAAGATCTATCTGACAGAACTAATTCTTAGACAAGTAACCTGACCTTTTCATTTTTTTCCAAACCATTATTGACCTTCATGATATATCACTAACAACAGCCTTCAAGAAGAAGAAACATGAAACCATCTGTCACCAGGAAAGTTGCTGCCATTCAATCTAAATGTTATGAGAGTCAATAAATATACTGGAGGCGTTTATTGTCTGCACCGGCACAATAACTTAACCCCAGGATGAAGCAGTCCTCATAAAATCGAGAAGGACTTGATGCATGCGGTATCGATTGCATCAAACCTACACGATTACTGTGGTGAAGTATATTCATTAAGTGTGCAAATGTTTGATCTTGTAAATTCCTAGTGCGTTTGTGACCACCGAAAATATAAAACCAGTTGATGGCCTTTTCTGCACTGAGCATTCTTATGTGTGTGCATACACTACATCAGTACATGTATATGTGTGCATTGTACAGGATACGTGGATTTGAGCCCAGCTGCAGGCCATGGCAAAGTAGTCGATATTTACTGTACAAATTGCTATGGGACACACTTCATGTGCATCAAGGGTTTTTCTTAATAAAAATCACATGGATTTTAACATCACATATTTCTGACTAAAGTATTAAATGCAAAGAACACAAAAATGTGCTAAGTGTGAACAGCACATTTACTAGAGCAAATTCCATGACTAAAGAACTTTACAGCCAGGGTCAGTGTTCCTGACATTCTATACACCAACAAATGATGCCATTACAGATGGTTTGGCTTTCCATTGTGTTGGATACGGTAGCACAATGTTTATGGTGCAGTGTCTTCTTGTCATTCACATTTTACAAAAATAGAGTAAACGGAACCCTCTGTTTCTGTTATGCTTTCCTCTCGCCGCCCTTGAATAACAGTGGCAAGTCGCTACAGATTACAAAACTTACCTGGTTTGGATATTTACGACGTGATGAACTTTCCTGTCCCCATGTAACCAATGCCTGTCCCCATATAACCAATGCACTCTTTAAACTCATGCAAGCATGGATGGTAATCTTTGATAAAGCATTTATAAGTCTTCCCCAATCAACTAAGGTCTGTTGGTATTGAAAAAAATCAACAACTATCAATTTTAAAGTATCAATAACAAAGGCTTTTTCTTGCAAAATTTTACAAAATCGGTACCAATGCAAAACAAGCACTGTATATGGGTTGTCAGCAAAGTCAAATGTGTGCCTTAGGCCTTTACATTATATATTAATAGCAACTCCCTTATTCACTCCAATAAATGCCCCCCTCCAATAAGCATCCACTTGTTTTTTTGTCACATTGCAGGAATTTACAGCAGAATATCAACATTATTATCTACAGTATATTGTGAGCAAAAATCAAAATTGATATTATGGGTATGAACTGCAATACCGGATACACATACTGTAATATTAAAATATTGACAGACCTTACAATCAACGATGTGGAATATGAGCCTCCTTGTAAAATGCAGTAATTTTAACAAAAGATGAGTGAGGGAAGGCCAGAGAAAACCCCGAGAGGGCAGGAGGCGATTTTTGGGTGACAAACACATGCTAACACACAGTGCCCACCTGGAGGAACACGAGTGGGTGAAAAAGTACCCCAAAAAACTTCCCAAAGAAACAGATACGTCAGGAAATTGGTAGACAGTCCAAACTCCAAAATCCAATGGAACGGAACACTCCAAGGTCCACGACGTTTGCTTGTAACTACAATTGTGTACAAACACAACACATACTTCACGTGACAATTTGAGAAAAGGGAGTTATTCCACATAAGGGACTGAGAATGGGCTTAGGGCACCATCAATGGTTGCCAATTGTGCTTGCATGAGTGGAAGAGGTGCATTGGTTGTACAGAGATAGTTAAGTCCGGAGAGAGATGGATATTTATCACATCATAGTGCTTGACACAACTTAAGCAGTTTTGGAAGAGTTGCACATTTATAAAACCAAATAAAAAAATAAATAAAATTAAAACAACACAAACATCTTCACTTGTTAAGGGTACTGTACAACCACGTGGCAATTGCTCATAATTAGCATATATATTTAGTTTTACCTCCAGTGACTGTGAAAACTGCCAACCTTTTTGAACTTTCACAATTGGCACATGTACACTGGCTGTGTGCATACAACTAAGAACTAATACAAAAAAGTGAGTGTCTGATCATGACTTTTCAAAAACAAAATGATTTGTTAATAACTCACTCATAAATGTTCATTTGTAAGTGACAGATGGGAATCCTCTTACAGTAGCTTGACCATTTTTCTTTAGCATGTGGTGGGAAACTTTGTGGGTTTGCAAAATTTAATGAATTTCATGAAACAACTCAATGTGTACCTTTAAAGAGAATCAGTGTGTATGAGTAGTTAACATTTTTATCAGCAGATTACCACATCACGATGCAATACCTAATGTGGCAATGTACACTATAAGAGAATAGTAAGTAATGTCCAAGTCCAACAAAAAGTACACGAAGATCTTCGAAGAGACGGCAAATGGCGAAAAGAACATTAGTCTGCTGTGTGACACTCAGTAAAACTTGCTCATGTACAAATTCAAGTTGGATGAAAATGGTTGAAGACAAATTCAGCTCTAGAATAGGGGATATGTGCATCGGAGAGTGACTCCTGCTATCCTTATCACAATGGGTAGCAACAACTCGCCCTGAAGATGATCTTCCATTAAATTTGAGAGGCTTCCCTTATGGGCTAGAATCTCCTAAATCGCAGGAGACACACATGATAAGAGTGTAGCAAAGTACATTAGGAGAGTCCACAAGGGTGCAGAATTTATGAAGAAACTGAATCATATCCAATGAGAGAAAGGAATAGCAATATAGTTTGTTTTCACAAAAGGACAGTAGTTCATGGGACCAAACTTTGATTACTGCTTTAACCTACCTTGCACACAACACTTACCAACATTTGCATTTTACACCACAATGGTCGTTTTTTGACGTCTTACTTGTTACAAGTCTACACCAGAATACATTCCATGGATGTATGACAGTACATTCCTCTGTGTAGTATTTATGCTGACAGATTTGGAAATTTGAATGAAATTTGACTTAGTCATAACATATTTGGCATGCCACTATGTGTTTTAAGCATAACCATCTTCTTTACTTTTCTTTTTTTACTTCTTTTAATGCACACTTGAAACCTCAACATTTGTAACCAAAATTTAAATTCTGGCTTAAAAATTTCCTACCATCACATTTACGCCAAGACTTCTTTCCAACACGCAAACACTGATCACCAACCAAATTATTGATCACATCCATACTTATCATTAAATGTATGCATGTTTTATAAAATATTGTAAAGACATAACTCACTCAAATTTTAATGGTACAAGTACAATATTCATTCTTTTTCTTTTTTTGGTCTGAACACTCTATGTATTTACAGTCTTCAAAAGGACATGTACCGTACACATTGTCACTACCAGCATACATGTGCCACAAGAGCAGTACATACAGTACAGTAAGTACAGTGCTAAGGGTTACACGGTACATCACACATTTGTATAAAAACACCTCCCCTCACACTGACTATGTGTGGGAAAGACTGCAATATCATGTACTTATGTTTGTGCTGTATTCTAGTGCATCTACACATTATAAAAACATTATAGAAACATTATAAACTCATTTCTGACTTACCAGGCAAAACCTTAGATAGCATTCCCCTCAATAAGCAGAAAACATGTAAAAATTTCCAAAGCTTATGGATATTAATCTTAATTAGGAATTAAAATGTAAAGCTCTGTTCTCTGTTGAGGAAGGAATTACTTTTTTCTTTTCCTCTCTTTGTTATTCAGTAATGACGCCACTAAAGTTGATCTTTGTACGAAGTTTAAAGAGAAATGTACACTATTGTGTTGTGTAATATGGACAAAGAATCTCCCAACTATTCAAAATAAGGCAGGACAGTAGCCTTCTTCTCAAGTTCAATTAAGTTTCTCACAGACATAAATCCAGTCCATTTGTTGCTCAAGAGTAATTTGTTCACCAGAACTTTTAAAATTCAATTGATGTATCAGGGAATGAAGCAACAGTAACTGCAGATGTTTGTTGGTGAGACTGAATGGTTTAACAATGATTCCCCACAACTCACTGATGTGGTTTTTCACCAGTGACTATACTTACCGTACCCCTTGCTTAACTAATGCATACATTTAAGCCTTGCTCTAAGCATCCTCGAAATTAATTCTAGCCACATGCCCTCTAAGGCCTAGCTTGCCCTCGTCTGCCTTTCATGCAAGTCATCATAACGAATGATTTAACAAGTGATTCACTATTTGTTAAATTCTTCGTTTGCCATGTTGGTGCATTTTAAATGCAACTGTCCCCTTTAAGATGACACAGGACGACAGCATCTAAAATACTCTAAGTATGTTAAATCTTTCCATAACTTGTACACAATCGTACTGCATCTCTTTTTCCTTTTAAGGGACATTTTACATTAATTTATGGCATACTGCACATGTATGTCGTACATGCAAAGTGTACATCGCACAGATGCTTATCATTTTCATCTGCCATCAGCAAGTGAAATGTTTGCATGACTGCACATCAGAGTCATCAGGATCATCAAATAAAGACTCCGGGAATTTTCATATTAGCAGGCATGTGCAATCTAATCTCACAAGATTCCTGGTTGTCTGGTTAATAATATAACATAGAACTTTATTCTGAAGTCTTAAACCAAGCCATCTGTGAGCAAGGCTCACATTAATGGGTCCATGTTGATAGCCTGAAAAAGAAACCGTACACTGCCATCGATGACTGTCGCATATCTCTGTCATCGGCAAATATTGGGAAAGAGATCATTACGTAGAGCTTCTGTCAAGAACTATCGCCTTCTCAGATGACAACATTCATAAATACTATGTTCATGATCATCGTCAAGCTAGAACAACTGACTACACCATGAATCAAGACTTTACATCACTAATTCATGTAGACTTACTCAAGTCTTCCACTTTGCACTTTTGGTGCCATCAGAGGTGTTGTCATGAGCTACTGTAAAAGTCAACTTTATGCATGGTACTGTATATAGAGCAACATTAAGCATGGTATAAGTCAACATAATGCATGATAAACAACACAGCAGTATTCATGGTACAGTAGATCATGGAGCTCCATGGGCATATGAAGCAATGTGTTAGACAATGGAACGCCAAAACGGACATTTATTTGACTAAAACTAATGTCTAAATAACTCATTATGTGGCAGAAACGTTACAGCCACATAATGACCCAATTTGATATAAGTCATTACTTCACAACTTCGTCAGTGCCACATAAGGACCGACACAACACTTTTAATCATGCAATCAAGATATTGTCAAATAACCACCACTATTGTGGACATTAAAAACAAGTCATTATTTGGCTAACTAGTTTAAGCCACATAACAATAAAACAACATTTAACTCATTACGTGGCGACTTTAATGTAGCCACATGACGACTTTTTTGAAAATCATCATTCTTCAAATTCAAGTAGCCACATAACTAACTACAGTATTTTAAGTCATTATTTGGCAAACTGTAATAGCCTTTTACGTTGTTGTTTGGCAAATTGTATAAGCCACACAACAATCTTTCCAAAATAATTATTTGGCAATCAGATTAAGATACCAAAGCAATAGTTTTAGATCATTATTCGTCAAAATGCAAATAGTATTAGCAGACAACCATTGTAGACAACATTATGCATCAACATTTTGCGTTGTATATAAAGCAGTTTTATAAGTGGCAGACAAATGAGGTGAAGTAATTGAATGGAGACAGGTGAGTCTGAGAGTGATAGTAGAAGTATTTATGCATGATAATAATTCACTTTCTGTGGGATTGTGACTACCAAAGGTGCAAAACTGATATAATTCACAAAACTTGCACAAAGTTGAAAATGAAAGCCAAAAACAGATGACATCCATGTTTACTTGCAAATCAAGGTTCTATTCTTCTTAATGAAGACCAGTACTTGTAAGTAGCAGTCCCTACTCTTCTATTCAATCTTCTGTCAACAGAGCCATAAATGAAAATCCTGCAAATATCACGATGTAGGGCAGTTCTAGAAACTGACTAAATAGCTCAAATTTTGGCACAAAGCAACTCCAAGCCAACACAAAAGACGGTTTAAATTTTTTTTTTTTTTCATAACAGTCAGTTCCACTCCTTTAGGATACCCTAGAAACTTTAAACTTTCTTCTTTAGGAATTTTTTTTCTGTCTGTGTTGATTATTGATATTTCTTCTTCAACAAATGTGAACTCATTTCACGTTCTGCCTTCTGTCATCCAGAAGCAAAACCACATACAAACAAAATTATGGAAAGTATTTTTATACATTATGCACTTGTAAGCAGTGATCAATGCATGGTTCACATATGTAAGCCTGCAAATAGAAACTCTAAATGTTGGTTCAGTAAACGACATTATGGTTTGACATCACAAGAAGTCATAAAACTCTAATCACTCTCTATCACTTACTTCTTTCCTAAAATATCCTCATAAATTAAATATGACAATGTTTATTAACAATTTCTAATTTGCACCTGCTCACCATACATTCCCTTCATTATTACTTAAACTCACTTACCACTTACTGTTGCAAAGTTTCATTTTACAATTCAAAAAAAAAAAAATTGCTGATTTGGCAATTAACCATCTAAGAAATAGTTGCAAATGATAAAATGATAAATGACAATATAAGAGACAGAAAAAAGGTAGCTGAGGAGAAGACTAAATTATATGACAATATTAAGGTAGGCATTTTGGAATGAATGATTCGGAAATTGACCGACGGAGTTTGTACATGTGCATGCATGCGTCACCCTCCCACAATTGACATGTACAGTGAGGCCATATGACGAGCATTGGATGTGAGTTAGTTTTTTAGCTATTTATATGCTGCCTTTCAACGAGGTCACACATTCTTGATGTAATGATAATATCAAACCTGCTTTTGGCATCACAATATACCACACTGCATCTTCATCGGTTGGAACCTGATCAGCTATTTTACAGAGTACAAGCTTACTGGACTGTAACTAAACTGTACTGTATCTCTGACGGACGATGTACTAGAATGGGTAAAGTCAATAAGTCACCATCGATCAACAGTGAGGATTTAGAGGAAGATCTATACAATATAGACCTGTATGGGAGTTGAGAATGATCTGACTTAAATGATGCAACTTTTCCGTGCATTCTAAGTCCTCCTTATGAACCCCAAACCATACACCGTGCACAAAGAATATTCACTCACAAGAACTGAAACTAGTTAAACCAGCCTGCAGTTTGATTAAAATATTCTTCCTCTCTAATTACTGGCAGAAAACATAATATTTACCTTCACATATTTCTTCAAATCTGTACCGGACCATCTTTGAGATAAAATTCAAACCAAAAGTTTTGGTTTCCTGAGTATTGAGGGTTTTGTTGCTCAAAACTTATGATGTCATACCAGGTTCCACTCATAAACTATACTGGATGAATTTTTACCGCACATAAATTTTGGGATGACAAAGAAAAGTATGTATCCTTCTGGCTACCATCTTCTACGTACAGAAGGCCTACACCTTCTGTTCAGTATATGGCACACAGCCTTTACAAACAAAAGACACAGGCAATTAAGTAAAATACCTCAAAACCTACCTGGATTGGTTTACAAATGACCTCACACAACTGTCTCAACAAAACAGTTTTATTCTCATCTACCAAGCCAAGACAGTGAATAATTTATTTGGTAATATTTCATCTCATTTTGATGTCAATATGACGACACTACCACACAAATGAAATATTGCATAGCAGTTTTTGTACATACAACATCATGGTGTTTCTCTGATCCTGCATCAAAATACCAATCAAGACTTGAAAACTGCGATGCAAATTTTGGACACTACATTATTCCCTGCAAGAGCATTGGTAGCCTTCAACACCAACTGTGGGACCATCAGATCTAATACCTGACTAGCACCTCCTTTCCATGAAGTCATCCTGTAGGCTAGGAGTGTAGATAAAAGTACTTTGTTGTGATGCGACAGGTAAGTGAGGTGTGAAGTACTTTAATTGCCATGTTTTCTTTGATATTTTGTGCAATCTTCCTTGAAAGCTGTCATAAACATGTACACTGCAAAGACTTCTGGTGAAAACTGAATTGGCCATTAAGGTAAAGTCTTGCAAATTATAATTCCTTTCAGTCAACAGGAAAATGCCATACATTTAATCTTCTGGCAATAAACAGATCTAGGTGTTGGTAAAAATTTGCATTGCTCGAGGCTACAGTATTTCCACGCATGAATATGTAAATAGATCAACGTGAAATATGAATTTGTTAAACATATGAATTATTCATTACACCATGCAGAGGACATTACACCTGGACACCCTCTCCTCCGTGCCATGTCCTATGACTGTCAGTAACTGATACCAAATTCAAAACTGAAGTAAATTTCCTTTACCGACAAAAATCAAGTTTTTCATTAAATTCTGAATTCTGAACTGAGTAATTTGCGTAAACTGCACCAACAGGTGAAAAAGTGCAAATTTTCACAGCAAGCAGGTATGAAAATTTTTCAACCGAGTTGGTAATGTGAAGGAATTAGCTTGATATCTTTCATGTACAACTACAACACGGCAAGATTACTATCTAACCTAATAGACAAAAGTGACCCTCTACAATTACAACCTTTGGTGTTGTCCTATCTTGACTTTCACTACCTCATACTCAATCAAAGCTTTTATTTATTCTCAGTATTTACTTGGTTTTTAATACTTATCTGTGTAAAGATTGTCCAAAACAAAGTACCGTAGATGGTTATTTCACCGCAACATGCAGACTGATAGTAGAAACCAACTATGGTAAATTTAATTTCAAACTTAAATACCACAATCTGAAAAGTAAAAGCATTCGTCAAGGTTTCTTGGTTTCATATGATATACTACTGTACACACACGCCATACTTCATGTCCGCATCCATCCTTACTTCCATTTTGATGATTTGAACCCGTAAGTGGAAAGTCAGCCATCCACAGAAACAATAACTTACACATCTCTTTGCTAAAGATATGTAAGAACTTCCTCATAGCAATGCAAGTTAAAGGGAAATAGGATGTTTGTTTTAGAGAAAACATCCATATTTTTTAAATCAATGTTTGTGGACAGTAGAATGATAGATTATACAAAATAAGGAAGGACAGTAGCCTTCTTTTCAAGAAAAAAGCTCCTCACAGATAGAAATTCAGTTATTTGTTGCTCAGCACTAATTTGTTCACCCAAACTTTTCAAAATTCAAAGTGATGCATCTTCCATTACTCATCACATGCATAATGTTTTGAGAGGATGAAGCTTTGGTAGATGTTTATTGATGAGACTGAATGGTTTAACAATGATTACAGCTATTTCCTTTCGCATGTCATATCGGTGTACTCTAAACGCCCCTATTTCCCTTTAATTATCCTACTATTGTATACACTGCTATGCAGACAGAGGAAGTACTCAGAGTGAAGTAAAAACAGAGTTAACACAACCATCAATGATTCATAAAGGTTATTCTGCATCATGTTCTGGAGAATGCAAACTTTGCTAAAGGTTGAGGACTTGAAATCAATGATACGGTACATGTATGTCAGCGATACTGCTGTATGTACTGTACATCTAGTAAAATATTGTAACCATGCTTTAAGGTTCCTTTGGCAGACTAATTTTCGAGCCGTGACAAGGAAAAACTTTGAGCCATGACAAGGAAACTGTTCTGTTTAGAAATTCTTGGAGAATAAAGAGCTACAGTACAGCGTGGATCACAGCTGCATTTGTTAAGAGCAATGCAACAAAGATCAACTTTGCACGAGACGAGCAGTGATCAGCGGCCACCATCGCTAATATGGCAGATGAATGGCAAAGCTTGCAAGGATAAAATCATAATGAATGGTATCTAAGTACTGTAGCATAGAAGACTGGAGCAAAGATCAGTCACAACTAACAACAAATGCTACTTCTGCAACAGATGAACAATTCATAGTTGCTATACACTGTACTGCTACAGTTGATGCACGTCAAAACTAAGACAACAACACAAAACAATGAACAGTACCTACCGTACAACATGGTAGACTGACGCAAAGATCTGAGCTACTGCACCCAAAAAATAAAAGCATTTCTGTAGCAGACAAACTTGTCAGAGCCATTATGCAGACTACCATTTCATTAGATATACACACAACAGCAGACAAAGGGGAGAGGTTCAAACCAGGACAAAAAGAAACAATGCACCATCCTGCAAAGTACAGCACATCAGTCCTGAACTAAGCACAATTGATGCAACCAACATCAGAAGGCTGGAGATAAGTACAACCTGAAGAAGTACTTATCTCTCTCTTATTTACCTCAGATTTCCGGATCCAAATATCAAACATATCATTACCACCCCCCCTCATCTCAGGGCAACAACATCTAATACACATGCATAAATTGCCAAGTCTTCTAATTTTCAGAATGGTCTGAAATTTCAAACTGATGTACAGTACTTTGTTTTGTAAACAGCCCTTCAAGTTCTAACAATTTGGCCTTGCCGATCTTCATTCAGTTTTGTTTAGTAAGGTAATTGGAAGGCCAAATTAGTTTTAAAGCAAATGAAGTATGCCAAAGAGGATCATCAGGGAAACACAAAATTGAGTTTAATTCGGGTACAAAGTGCTTTTACGTGTGCAGAAGGCCAGTTTCTGAGCATGTATTGACACATTATATTCATCAAGTTACCCGTCATTCGTTTCAAACTGAAATTAGATATGCTTCCATATTTATTTCCAATTTCCTCTCTATTACAGCCACACCCTCTACAAATCCAGACATTTTGAAAACAATAAAATTGTGTTTTCATTCCAGATCAGAGGTTGAGACTGTTAGTTCACGGAATGTTAAATCCTCTTTCGTAAAGTATTACCAGCCAAATACTAAATGGCAACTAAAAGGACACCTAAAGGAGGAGATGATACAGCGGTTGAGATAAAATCTCTTACAGAGAATAAAACCCTGTGAAAATCATCATGAAGTAGAAATATTTAAAACCATCTTCCCAAAATTTCATTCGAAAATATTGTTACTTCCCAAGTTTTACTTTTTTGAAGGGTGCAGCCTTTTTTTGTCTGAGTTGAACATACTGTACACCCACTTGAGTACATCTAATTATGATGTCACATAAAACCTACCTTCAATTTCCACAAATGCACATGTACACTTATGATACACATTTGTGTTGAATTACTGAGGTGCATTATGCAATGATCAAATTATTAATACATTGATTGCGATCTACGCATTTAGGCGTTCAAAATGTTTGACGGTAAATTACGCAGGCAAACAAACGTTTTCGATTACAAGTGGTCACGTTCATATGACATCCTAAATCTCAAAATGACAGCATCCTGATTGATCACAGGTTATGAACTTTTAGCAGTTAGGAAGCAAGCAAAACATCTAAGATGAAATTTGGTGATGGTGTTCACCAAATGTTTGTTAGTCTCTCATTAAACATTCAGTGATATTTCATTGTCGAAAGTTCTGACCGTAGTTGTTTCAATGCTGTTGTGGGGAGTAAATTCTGCTAATGATCAGTGACTAGCAGTACCATGGGGGGTGCATCTTTCCTCGAAGGGCAAAAGGTACCCATCATCACTCACATGCTCGCAAGAATTGCAAGGGACTGCAGTACATCTAAGCGGAGCGTCACCATCGGTTGACCGGTAGTGACAGAAAACTTTTGTTTTGTTTTGGTAGATCACCAGAAATCACTATTCCCAGGCTCCACAAATACCCTTTCACTCTTGAGGTGTCCTCCAAAAACAACTGTTGAGGACCGTGCTGCTCCTCCCCCCCCCCCGCCCCAACTATGCCACCAGTGTCTGTAAACATGACATTCTGCTAAAGATTACAAAGAGACACAGTCTTGGCAACAGAAGTAGTGTCCCAAAACATTTTGTGAAGCTGCATTTTAAGTAAGAGTTATTATCATTGATTACAAGTTCAATCTAAATTTTAGTTTGAACTGCGTTTTCGGTCATCCTTGAGGATTTCCTGCTTGTTAAAGCTTTGGCTTTTTTTATTATAATTTCTACCTTGTAGGATCCATTCACATGGTTCACTAAGAGGGAGACACTGCACAGAAAACCATGTATTTTTCTCAATTACCAACAATTCTCTTTTTAACTTTAATGAAAACAATCTAATTATTGTTTAATCCAATGTGTTGTTAGAAAATACCCCATTTTTCTTAAAGTTTGATTTTATGATGAATGTCAAGTAACTTTTAGAAAAAAAAAAGAAGTCATGCCTTTCATAGCTGAAAGGTAACACCTTATTAACTGCACCTTATCTTTTCTACAATTTTCTTTGCAGTTCCACAAAGTTCAAAAAGAGTTAAAAAGTTAGGATCCAAAACATACATATATCACCACTTATCTGTGTTAAAATAACAGGATCATATTGACGTTTTTGAAGCAGCAACATGCTCTTGGGCATGTGCTGAATGGTCGATGATATCTTTGCCATGTTCATATTCAAACACATGATTTAACTTCAATGCAGTTCTAGCACTTTGCGACAGAAAGCATGTTTTTTGTGCACATGACTCATGAAAACTGAAATAATGAGAATGACATCATGACACCTCTACTGAAGCTACAAATCTAGTTGTTGGTAAGTACAAGTACCGTACAACAACAAGAGATTTCAAGGGTGTACTAAAATCTGCCCAGAAATCACTGGTATGCTCTGGGTATTCACAAATGACAATACATACATTGCAAGAGAGTGGCAACTTAGCTATCACAAACATTAAATCACTCGCAATTAGCATAAAATACTGCACTGGTTGATCACCAAGGGCGAAATTGAAAAAAAATCTAGCAAGCACAAGGCATTACTAATAGAACAAACAGATCATATGTCACCATTAAAATCTAGTTTCAAAGTTGAAGGTATGAAAAGGTATGAAAACAGGTATGATATACACATGTATTTGCTGTATGTGCAGATGCATATATATATATATACATATATATATATACACACACAACAATACAATAAGTCAGCATTTCTCCCTTCATGTACTTCAATATCTTTGATGAAGTTAAATTTAAGATTAGAAACACTGATCGGGTTTAATATACTTTCAAGTGACTAATTCTACCCTGCCTTCACACAACAGTAACACCTACAGATAGCACCTACAAAAACAACTTGACTAAACTGGTGTGACATTTCAGACTTTCCAAAGATGCTACACCTTTAAGATTTGCTTAGGTCTCATCTTCTTCTACCACCTTGACGCATCTGCAAATAAAATTTATGCACTGTATGGATTGGCTCAGAAATTAATGCCTTTCACATCTGCTTAAGTTGAGGTAGCTTTTCTAATGGAAGAAAATTCAAGAAAAAGCACTGTGCTGTCATAACTGTTGGCTACGTATCAGTACAAACCAACCGAACTTGCCTCGTTCGGGTTATTTCTGAGTGGCTGCTAGAATTACAGGATCAGCAAAACAGGAATGTGATGAGCAACATCTGAGTTGGGGTTGAGCTGATTACGATCTGGAGAAGGGGAGGGACTCAGAGGGAGGGGGACAAATAGGGAGACATATGGATTAAAACTGACAGTAAGTGGGCTACACACAAAAGGCAAAGCTGTGCTAGTAATAGTTGGCTAGGCCTATAGGCTATTAATTTGGTTTAGTGAAGTTGATTTTTTTTTTGTGGTTTCCATAACTAAGGCAATATGTTATTTTCGGCAAATCAGCATGAACTTTTATCTTAAAACAAACAGAACTTTAAACGTCTGTTAGGGATATGCTTTCAAAGATATTTCAAAGATTTAGAGATTTCAAAGCACAAGGTGAAAATAAGCTCGGCAGGATTGGCACGATTTTAAGTATCGCTAGTTGAAAACTTTGCATGGCCAGCAGGGTCGTCCAGCAACACCTGGCATGGACACAAAGGAAAGTGAAATTTCTTTTCACTTGTGAAGAAATCTAATAGAAATGTTCTTCCCAAAAGACAGACTACTAGCAAAAATGAGAACTGTCTGCACGGAACCTCAGTCAACAAGAAAGGAGGTGCTAGTCGATGCTAGAGGAAGGGTCAAAGGTTACATGCCGTCTCTGTTAGCACTGCAGAGATGATGTGCACAAAATGTGTGGAGATAAGTAAAGTGAATTGCAAAGTTGATCTCTTACAGTTCAGGAGTGCTGTTAACCTTTAATACCACCTCTGCCAGCGTCTGGTCCAATACCAGACTGGTGCCTTCCAATTCTGCCATGCTAATGTGCCTGGAGTACAGAGGTTCACTTGATTTTTCATCTAAGTTTATCATTGCATTTTCCCCTCCATCTGGTTTACTATGTCTCGCATTTCGCTCGAGTGGAATAAAAATACATTGATTCCTTTAAGTATCCTTTTCACTCTCAGTGAAAAATTTGCGCCAAAATTTTCTATTTGTGCCACGTTGTTTCGCACACTTTTCGTTACCCAGGGTCAGGTGATGGGAGTGCATTTGTTGTGCAGAGACAGATAAGTGAGGAGTGAAATACATCAAAGAATGACCATGTGCAATCATTGTGAATGTTGTCTATACTTCAACACTGACTGAGTTGATTGCTTACAAGCGAAGGCACTGAAGAATGCAGAATGAACATAGTGCACACTGTTTCTGAAGATGTCACCAGCGACGGCAAAAGCGAACTTACTTCTCAAGATGCTTGAAAAAATAAGTGAAGTTGATTTGGTTCAGATCGACAGAATCTTGGACTGGAAGAGTGCAGAGGAAGGAATGAGACACCAAGGAAGCGGCCAGTCTTCTAGAGAGGCTGATGCAACTATCTGTAAAGAATCAAAAAAGACCACTCAGACTTGAATTTCAGATACGATCACATATATAGGTCGGGACTTTTCATGACAAAACCCAGAAGTGAGTAAATTACTTGCGATTTAAAAGCTTGACTGAGAGAATAAGAGACATCTGATAAAGATTCCACATTTGACCACAGAGCTCTAGAAATATAATGTAGGTCTGACAACGTGACAACCTTAATTACTTCTTTGAGATCATATGTGTTTTCAAAAGGCTTCACACCGCTGATTTACTGACTTTCAAACAGACATCTAACAACCGCCGAATAACATACCATAATTTGCATATATCATAAACCTGTCCTATGGTACCACACATATACAGTATTTCATCACTCATGATGTTTAAATTATGGCAGTATTTTGAAAATCCGTGTGTTCAGCTACGATCAAAAAATGGCCTACGGTGGTGGCCAACACAAAATTGGTTGAAATCTTGTAAACACTATCTACAGTACTGAACACAAAAGTCATGTATTTGAAAGAGACCAATGAAGCATCTCTGTACAGTGACATGGTGTTTACAAAGCAAGTGATTTTTACATCAAGTTAAAATGGCATTTGACCCACAGCCGACTACATGCAGGCACTGTCACATTTCCAAACATAGGCAGTCTTGACTCAGAGTGTTTAAGTTCCTAGCAGAAACACTGATTGATAACAAATAGTAAAAAAACTTTATTAAATGCTTGCTGAGAGTCATTTTTCACACACTACCTTCAAATTATGAGTATCCAACTTCCAACTGAGGGAATCATTACACCAAGCACTTGAACAAAAGGTAAGAAAAGTCTTACAGGCACTTATTACAATAATTTTTTGTGATTGACAGGCACTCTCAAGTTACCAAAAGTCAATTTGCCAAAATCCCTTTTTTTTTTGTTGCAATTTTGTTGAAACATACATGTCAGTTTACACCCACATTTTTTATTCTTGGTTTTTGATTCTCATGAAAGTAATGAAATTACAAACATTTCAACTGTTAGTGATAATTTGTAAGATATATCTGTTTCCTTGGGATGAATAATTCAAAGAGACCCACAGAGGTTCCTAGAAATTTTGGAAACATTCAAAACTGTGTTTAAACAAGAACTGGGGGTATGCAGTAAAAACCATGGACTGATCTACAGTACTTACAAGAACTGTACTGTACAGTACATTCGACAGAAGCAAGTGGAAAAATTGAGAATTTTTCATCATGCTCTGGGTATTGATGAGCAATCCTAAACCTGCATATTTTGGTGTAACATGCAGTGGATTAAAAGCAAACACTGTAAAAATCCCCTGCAAGTAATTCTTTACTTTCATTCATCAAGCTAACATGTATATATATTCATCTTATTTTGGTACAGCATAACTCTTGTGGTATTAGAGTGAGAACAAAGCTCTGGTCCAAAATCAGAGTTAGTCTTCTGTATAAATAAGCAACTGGTGTTCAAGATTACCCAGTCATTCTACTAACACTACAGATAGAAAGAAGTGCATACGTTCAAGAGAGACATGTCAGTGAAGAGAATAGTACTGTAAATCAGGGCTAAAAGTAACTGACAGCACCAAAAGCCATGGCTATTGGTTCCTTACTGATGGCCGTGGTGCCCCTCGGTAAATGGCCTATGAAATAATGAAGACCTACGGCCAATTTGCCCATTTTGGCTGTGCCATTCTTCAAGCTTATTTCCGGCCCTGGTAATACCAGCAGAATCAAACAGATTCTCTACATGCATGTGGAAATGGGATAAAGAATGCTAACGAAATCATTGATAATGACAAGGAAAGTGACTTACAGTAACGAATTTGGGGAACCTGTTAATGTTGAAATCCTGAAAAAGCACCAGAGAGGGAAGACGTGGGAGAATACACACAAGTAAAGAGATAAGACCTGAACGTGGAGAAACCCACGACGTGGGGAAAAAAAAAAAAAGAACGATTGCAAAATTTCTCTAAATCAATGGGTACTTATTGTCGGATCAAGTGACAGTGTAATCCTTACTTTGTTCCCCAAAAGTCCACCAAAAAGGAAAATAAAGGAAGGTCTCAAACTCAAAATCCTTCAAAATAAACGAGGTAGAGAAAAGCCAATTGGCATATGTTCGAAGGATAAGTAGAGTAGGAGGCACTATTCCAGTGAGGATATTAAGGAGGCTCTAGGGCAGTGTCAATGATGGTCGGTCAACTTCAGCACAGTAAATATGAGGTGCACTACTATAACAGACAGGAAAAGTCATAATGATGTGTGTGGAAGGGATCTGAGGCAGAGGGAGGGGAAATTGGCAAAAGGCAATATTTATGATGTATTCTTGACATTATGATGTTGAGGGATACATACAATTGACACTGGGGACACATAGGATTATGATGTTGAGGGATACATACAATTGACACTAGGGATGATTATGATGTTGAGGGATACATACAATTGACACTAGGGATGATTATGATGTTGAGGGATACATACAATTGACACTGGGGATACATACAATTTAGGTCTACTTTTTAAATCTGACTTCAAGTATTTATGACCATTCCAGAGGTTACATACTGTAACTGTGCTCTGAACAATGATGACGTCCACCTCCTTGCTTTAAAAATAAATCTACATTGCGCTCACTTGACCTACAGTAAGTACTGAACAGGATCTCCACATACATGCCTGCACCCATGCAGGAATGCTACGCTGACTGCAGGATGCATCCCTGGCTTTTGCTTTCTGGCTGTACTACACTGTGCACTACACAAATGTAACAAAACCAATGAATGCTATTTCCTTGTTTCCAAACAGAGCACAGAACAGCACAGAAGACTTGATGCCAAAATTTAATTGATTCACATGCAAAGCTCTACATAAAATGTTATCTAATTTGGTATGCGCTCCTATCCTTTGCAAAACAGTCAAAATTTTACACAAAAAATTATGGCTGCTGTTCAGTGCCTCTGAGCAGTTAGCCAGTTTGACCCTATAGAAACAGTAATGTACATGTTACTGTAGCTGCCAGTGAAACAATATAAAACTATTAAAAGTTACATACAGTACCTAGACATCACACAGATCAGAACTTTAAATGTTTAATGTGATTATCACACAAAAGAGTAAACTTTCGGAATAAACCCTGAATGTGATGCACCTTTTACAATTAATGTGCACATTTAGAATGCATCACTGGCTCAGTCTTTCAGTTACAGTCGATACATACATTGTGCATTATGCCTTAGTTTGACTAAGTCGTGCATGGTCGGACAGTGAGCATTTCTCAGTGACAATAATTGTTGGTATTTTATCTAGGGCACTGTGACACACAGAATACCTGGAGAGAACTGTGTGTGTTCTGTACATAGAGTACTGACAGTGAAATGAAGATCAGTAATAAGATACTTTGCACAGAAGGTGGAGGATACAGCATTCTCCAGGTGAACTGAATACAGCAATACATGTGACCAAAATTGACAAAAGGATCTATCTGAATTGCCAACTGCTGCTGCTGTCCTCACTCCACCATATACAGTAATGAGATTCATGAGATAAAATTTCTGCTGAGGTGAGATGTCTCCATACTGTCTGATACTGTCTGATACTGTAAGCCTTGGGCTATGAAACGGAAAAAAAATACAGTAAGTTGAACTGACCCTTCGGGTGGTACAACTACTGGCGGCCAGCAAAGTAGAATTCCAGTGGTCAACCTGATATGTCACTCAGGGAGTGAGTACTGTATCCACCAGTTCTTACAATGGACTGTCTGCACAAGTCTACTGAATCTAAGAAAGCTTTACATTGAGACAACTGACAATAGCTCAAACCTCACTGGTTTGTCTAATTTCCCTCTCCTATGAGTACTGCACTTCTACTGCCACCGTGTCTTACAAATTCGTTAGAATTCATGAAAGAATGTAAGGAATCACAAAAGAATGAAAAGAAAAAAAGAAAATAACATGCATTTCCTTCAGTCGTCAATGCGGATTTCAGGATCAAATGAACCTATCACTATATGATTACAGTAAACAAAGTCTGCAATATACAGGTACTGTATGTGTATGGAGAAGAAGACTGATCTAGTGCAGAAGAGTGAACGGTTTATCACATGTAAGCTAAACAGCAAAGAGCAAATATGGGTACTCGCTGATGAGTGCTGTTGCAATATGACATTTTCAAAAACGATATCAGGAGCACTTTTCCCTCACTTACCAATTGATATCAGGTTATCTTAGCGGTAAGTTGAAACCGAAGCACACATACCTGAAGAGATACATGTGTAAAACTATTGAATGGATCGCTTACACAGAATCGTGTACAGACATCTAGTCTAACCATGTGACACTTGTGACATTTTATTTTCATACAAATCGAACTAGTTCATTAAAGTGTAATACAACCCTAAGGTCTGATTTTGTGTATGTTATTTAATATGTGATCCAAATGTGTTCTAAGAAACATGTTTTTTATCAAGCGAAGAGTCCATCATTTCACGAACGACATCAGGAGCAAAGTCTCATAATGATATCATTTGCCAATATCACATTTGCCGAAATTTGGCAATATCACGAAAAACTATCACTGATAGTGGTTTCATCTATAGCGTCATCAGATGCAAAATGAAAGAAAAATACCCAAATTTTACTTCCCAAATTTTAATTAAAAGTTGTAAAAAGTACTGTATATGTACCAAGGAGTTCAAATCAATGAGAGGAAATCACACTTGTAAGTTATACAGTGGCGCACAAGTTTTGACGAACAAACTAATTTTCTTGTATTTGACAAGATTGACTAGAAACAAAGTCACAGTTTTTCACACTTTAGGGTTCAAGAAAATGTACAAAGGTCTCTTCAGAACATGGAACAATGAACATGACAGAGACAGCCCAGTTTGTAAGAATAGGAAATGTTGAAGCAGAGCAATGTTTTAAAAGGAAACCACACACAAAAAACCTTATCAAGTTACTACTTGAAAATGTACAAATATTCTTGAACATGTCTCTACAAGGCACCACCATTCTATCTGTCTGTCAAGTGCAAAAGGAGATATCTGCATAGAAATTTGGCTGTGCCATTCTTCAAGCTTATTTCCGGCCATGGTTATACCAGCACAATCAAACAGATTCTTTACATGCATGTGAAAATGGGATAGGGAATGCTAACAAAATCATTGTCATCTCTGTTAAATGATATTTACAGATGAAGATTTTCAAAAACTGTCTAGAATCAACCAGCTGAACCTCACCATAAACCATAACATTGTTTACAAACAAGGTCCAGCGTACAGGTAGCTCAAAATTCCTGTCTGGACAAAAATTTATGCAACAGCATGAATCAGACCAGCTACAGTAATTGGCCTAAGACTTACAACTGATAAGTCAAGAAATACTCAGCTGAAGAAGAGACCATTTGAGGGCTCTACTGATGTTGGCTACATTGCATTGGGTTGATATTTTGCAAAAGGAATTGCCTCCAGTGTCTAATTTCTGCAGATACTGTTACAATATATGCTAAAAGAAGGTTTGTTTTGGTATTCTAAATGTTTGTTCTCTTCACTTTCTGAAAAAAAAGGTATTGGACAAGGAAAAAGCATAATGATTTTACTGGTTTACTCTAGAGAACAGCTCTCATTATAACAAATAAAATTCAAATCCCTACAGGTTGTTGGTTAACTAAGTTATGATATTCCATAAGCCTCACTTCTTTCCTTTTCCAGAGCCTAATCCTTATCTTGTTAAACAAGCAGTCCACAATTCTTGAGTTCTAGCCCTGGACCAGACTTGAAAAGTTTTCCACTTTCTTCTGTTCCCTCTCCATTCTCTTCCCACATTGCTGTTATTACTTTATGCATAGCTGATATCAACGTTGGTTTGCTCAGTGCCAAATTCAAGTTTTCATTGTTGTTGAGTAAACTTTGAATATTACCATACTGTTCTAAAATAAAAAATTTCAATCTGTATCAATTTTGCAGTGAGATAAAGGGAAACAAACTGAAAACAAACCACCACAAAATGTGTGATTAAATGTGAAACATAAATGTATTCTAATTTGGTGGATATCAAAGCTTTCCAACATCCAGCCATCGATCCATCGAGCGGCTCAACATCAAATTATGTAATTGCTTGCATTGAAGCAACCTTTTGCCCCCTCCAACCTTCCACCCACCAAAACCCCACTTGCATCAACCATAGTTTAGGTAATAAATCTCCCCCTCCCCATAACAGCTTTTTCTTTTAGTTTCTGGCAGAATCCCAGTGAGATTAATATGCGATATGTGGCTGATCAAGATTGTCACAATTCAGGATCTGGGGATTTGCAGTATAAACTAATATGTGAGACGTTTTTCAAACATGACAAAACTGACTGCAAATGACCTTTGTTCTTCCCCCAACTGACTTAAAAGTTGGTCAGTCATTGGGAAGCATGAAGACAGACCTACTTTTTAAAGTTTTACTGTATTCCACATAGAGACAGAAATCATGCTTAACAGCTTCACTGTGAAAATTTGCTGCCTGCTTTCGGCAGATTGAGTCGACAGATTGGAACGAATTGCATGATACATACCCTGCTGTTGCAAACTGTACATGAGTGGCCCAGGTGGTCTCAAATTTTCAATTTCTAAAGCCAGGGACGAGATTGTGGGCAATATCCTTGTGAAGAAGCTCTCCTTTTCCTGTGGTGAGGCATCATGTTCTAAAAAATTAATTAATCCCCCAAAGTAAAATTCTGCAGTTCCTGACGAATGTGATGACGTGTATCTTGAATGCTTGAGATCCTCTTCGACGATAGCTTGGATCTGTTTCAAGGTGATCTCTAATTTCTTGACATCTATCGGATGGATGTGTTTGAGTTCTTCTATGGAAGAGGCAAGTCTACTCCAGTTTGGTTTATCGCATGGTAGATGCACCCCGAGGCGTCGCTTCATCATCAACTCCATTTTGCGATGCAAAGTTTCTTTTCATCAGAGATGCGTATTCCAAAGAGCAAGGACTTCCATACTGCTGTTCATCCTTTTGCAGAGCAAAAGTAAAAGGAAAGTTATAAAATTTTCGAATAATTTGCAACTGCACAGCTGCTACCACAGAGTAGAAGATGCTTTGAGGCCAAAACGTGAATTCACAAATGCATTCCATCCTCACATCCCACCCACATTCAACCTGTAACGCGCCTCCCTCAACCGTCATCCATCCATCAAGTAGACAAATTCTGACACAGCTAGGGCTACAGCATTATTTGGCCAAATTTATTTTACAGTGTGAAACTAGAAAACATGATACATTGATAAATCCCCTGACTGTACCTTCACCAAAGGATTGTAACTCCTTATCCCAACTCCTCCTCAGACCTCAGATACCTGTTCCTCGGAGTTCCCCCAACATACCACACACCAAATTCTCAGCAAATCTGATCTACATTCCAACTAGTCCTACAGTATATCCCTGCAAGTACTTCATGGTAATGTACCTCCTGTAATCAGGTAGACTTCAATAATTCTACCATGCAATGCATCATAGCAACTAATTCTGTATGCAAAAAAGTTATGAACAATCTCACAAATTGGCATAATCTTACAGAACTGTTTATAAGTATGATATCTACTCCTGAGACCAGATCTCCAGCAAATTAGAACGGTATATTATATTAAACAAACATGTGCACAGCTGAGTATTTTTATCTTAGTAGGCCAACTTAACATCTCCACAATGAAAAAAATTTCCTAGAGTCATGACAAACATGAGCAACTAAGCATGCTTAATGTAAATGGTGAATATGAAGGAACATTGCAAATGTAGTGCCCAGGAAATAGAGAGAAGACTACAATAACAGGAAATTAATAATGAAATGATGGCATGAAGGAAAAACTTTCAATAAATTGATACTGCACAGCATTGTTCATGAGGAATCATAGAACAGTATTTCCAAGACCATCTACACTTACAGTAGGCCTATAGAAGATTGTCCTTCATAACCGCAATATAGAGAAATGTAGTATTAGTATTAACTCCAAAGAGACTTGTATGCCAACCACATTAATGGTCAGTACATATTTGAGTAAGGGAAAAATAAGCATTTCGGGCACACTGAATGTATTCATCCATAAAGAGGGTATATTCAAAGATTTGAACTGTGAATTTGACAATTTCAGGAAAAAAGTCTGAAGACTCATCAAGGATCCACAACCATGTTTTCCTTTCTTTCATTCAGGGTGACCCAGAAAGTTCACCATTTTAGCAATCATACAGTACGAATGTAAAGACCCTTAGAGTAGACAAATAAATATGTAATTAGATACACAAATAAAATTATATACCACACTAAAATGAAGTCTCTCCAATCCCCACAAAATTATCTCTCACCACCTTAAATTTATTCTGTAATTCCCCATATCTACCAGTATGTAAAGTGCATCATATATGCAGGTATAGGCTACAATGTAAATTCTAAGATAAAACATGATATTTAAACATGAAAGATGCTTTATGATGGATGCAAAGCCTTGGAGGGGCATTTCCTGCTATCTGGGAGGCTTCAGTGCACTATGTGCTAATCATAAGTGGCATTCCACTTTGTAAATGGTCAAGCCCTCTCTGGCTACATCCTTAGGAAGCTTACTATCAAAAGAGCAGGGTACTCTGCAGCAGAACAATCAGCAATCTTTTTGAGCCATAGGGAAATTTGAAACAAGACACAGGACTCCAAATTGCTTTATGAAGGGCACAGTCAAAACGAAGAAACTGGAAATAGGTCTACAGTATGCTTTTTCATGGGACATTTACTGAGGAGCACCACAGTCATCAGTGAGGGTTCAATATAGCACTGGCTAACCATACTGTCTGTTATATCAAGCTGTGAAGACACATGAAAGACAGTATTATGATAAGATCTTTAATAGACCTAACACTGGGGCCTTGGCTATGTTAAGTTTTACTAGACTGAGAGTGTAAAGTTAGACTTTTCTAACACTTTTTCATGTTACACAGACTACAGTACACACATCATGATTTCCATTGTAAGACTGATGCACACAAGTTTCATGAAATAAAGGCAAAACATTACTTAATGTTACATTACAAATAACATTGTGTATAAATTTGTTCTTTTATAAAATGAGAAAGCCTTAGCCTAGTCCCCTAACAGTAACAGTTAGCCTTACACTACAGTTGCCTGTTTGTAGACATGTTAGAGCATTCATTTGATGTCCAAACCTGTGACCTACGCTTATAAAAATAGATAAACCGGAATGATATAATGATACCGCATAACACTAACCCAAATTCACCGAAACTTTTAGGATAGTATTTTAGAAAACAGCTAAACTTTGGAATAAGGTTTTCTCTAAATATAATCAGGTTAACTCAAAAAATCAAACGGTTGCATTTACTTCTGTTTTCCTCAAAGATTTAGTTGGATGCCAAACAAACAAATTCTCCTGCCCTACAGAGCAAGGACCATGACTCATGAGTATTATGTTTGGCTTCATTTGTTCAGTGTGTGACTAGGCTTAGTTAGTCTAACACCATTCTGGTTTATAAATTTCTATGTCTACACTACAGACTGGTAAATAAACACTAGGCTTAACTGTTGTATTGCTAGACCTACAGCACTGGGCCTAATCATTTGCTGATTGGGCAAGGCCTAGTATTTTACCGTGGTTACGTGGTATTTGAATAAATTGCCACTTTCAGTAATTAAGTTAGCTTAAACAAGTATTAGTAATGTATTCCACATTTTACTAAGCCGAGACTCGTCAGGGCCCAAAGGCGAGACAAAACCTTTGCAGGCCGAAGTTCCCTAACTTAAATTTAACCTATACTATAGTTAGGCTATGTCTAATGTTAGTCCTGACTATTCCAGTTTCCAAGTTGCAGTGCTAACACTAGTGAGTAGTATTGTAGTGACTAACAAGGACATCACATTTAGGCTACGTTCGTCGGCTGGCCGGTCGAATGCATTGCTTGTAATTTCAGAATCTGCGACATGCCTGGTAAATTGCGATTGAAAACATGGCCATATCATAGATAAAGGATTGTAAAACTTCTGCAAAGCAAAAAAGTTTGGCCCTAATTTAGAGACATAACTTACCTGTCGTAAATACAGTTATATCTTCCACAAGCATGTGTAAGAACTCCAGACTCGGCACCGATTGGCCTGCATGTACTGAACGACCAAATATCGCATGTGTTGTACTTTGTAGTCTGCTGCTGTTGCTGGGTTCAATGGGAGCTTGCGAGGCCTGGTACACCCGCACTAGGTAGTTGCACTATAAACAGGGAGTTCCCTGCTATAAATGTGTATTCGTCATTTCTGTGGCATTCATTGACTTAGAATATCCAGTACAAATAGATTTGCTGAACTCCAGTAAACATTTCCATATTTATTTATTTTCCATATTTAGGCAAAATGTAAATAAGTAACAAGAATTTCAAAAGAATTGATTGAAATTTAAGGTTGGAAAGCACAAAATAAAATTTCACCAATGAGGAGGTAAAGTGAAATCGCCACTGAGTTTCACTTAGCTTGAAGAAATGGGGGACCAGATATTCACCGGGGGGGGGCACTACCACTCACTTCTCATGATGTCAATGGCGCCAACTTTTGCGCGAGCCCTATAAATGGTGGGGTCAACGGGTCCAGCTTAGGGGCCGTGGTGGGTTCCAGGGTAGTAGCCTTGGTGGGAGTTCAGTCCGCAAAGCCCCGGAAGCCCGCAGGCTGGTTTTTATGTTGACGTATTAAAGTCATAAGGTGTCCTTAAACCAAAGTTGGGAAAATTTCAAGTCCCATACAAAACTACTGCTGGGGACTAGTGAACGATGCCCCAGGAGGCTCCTAGTTGTTACGGTATTTGTGATGTAAGCCTAAATTATCATTTGAATGCGGGTAATTCTATAGACTAAACTAGGCCTAAACACAGGAGCTGAAGAGGCTAAACCCATATTTAATTTCAAAACCAGTATTAGATAACTCAGTCAAGTCCAGAGACAAAGTCTGCAGGGATCCGGGGGCGAAACCCGAATGGCTATGGGTGTTATAGTATTTGTGATGTGTGAAAGCCATGTAGAGGGTAATTCTATACACTAAACATATAGGTTTTCAATCAAAGTTGAATAACTCTTTAGTGTGACTAAACACAGGTTCAAATAAAAAACACTGAGTGTTGGACAACTTCAAATCCAACCTGTACCAAATTCCTTTCTTGGATCCAGGGGAGAATTCCTCCCCCAAGCTTCGAGATGTTACGGTATTTGTGATGAATTGACTAAAGTCATTATTTAAAGGGTAATTCTATTAATTAAACACAGGTCTAGAATTAAAGTTGGAGAACCTCTGAATATACTCTGACCACAGGAGACCTATATCTTTTAAGTTTTCAAACCTCACTGTTGAAAGCACAATTGGGCACAGAATTTCCCATGGAGCTTTCGGAGGTTTTCACCCCCCCCCCCCTCTCCCCGACGACACCACTCATGAGGTACCAACTGTCCGAGAGTAAATTGCATGATGAAGGTTCAGAGATCTAGTAAGGGTGACACACTGCGTGTAAGAGGACAGGTGATGGGTTGACTACTGGGAAAGATAGGGGCACAGGAGACCTTGTCCCCTGTCGTTCATCCCCAAAAGAAAAGAAAAAGAAAGAAAAAGGGTGAAAATGAAGAAGTAAAAAAGTATGATTGCCGGAATCAATTGTATAGGTACCAACTTAAAAGACTGGCCAGGCTGGCTTGCGAATCTTCCCCGTAGGATGGCAATGGAAGAACTATGTCACTATGGGTTCTCATGTATAATGGCCTAGACTGACCCTTATATATAACGCTGTGCATTTGGCCATGTCTATGCCCTCGCAGCTTACACTACACGGTGCGCAGATAAACATGTAGCCATACATTCGTGAACAACGCAAAAATTGTATAAGACAGTTGTATATTATCTAAAGAAGGGAAGCGACACAGAACCCACATTTTTTAGGGAAATACATGGACTATCGTCGTTACTTTGGTCACTTCTCTCCGCTACCCAAGTTTAAACCGGTTACATGCGAGGTAAGTTGAGACTGATTGGCAGCGCATACTGGAAACGGATGCAATTTTATATGATTAACCCTGTTACCATTAGTTACCTTTGACTAGGAGAATATTTTGTGAAGTGAAGTATATGTTTAAATGTGTTATCTCAATGGCAAAAGTCCTTTCTGGGATTATGGGCATGGCAAATGTGCCATCCGGGGTTCTAAGCAGTGTTTTTATCAACAAAATTATTTCTTTTTCGACGTGTCTGATTCCGTCAACTAATCGGAAATGAATTACCATTTTTGCCATTGATTGAGAAACTGAGATATAAGATCTTCATTTCAAGACCTGGTACTTGTAGTATAGCTTAAAAAACCGAGAAGGGCAATTACCGGCCTGACTGGTGGGTTTGCAAACCCCCAAATGCCGGGCAAAAGTCAAAAATTTTCTTGTTCCCCGCCTAACCGGTGGTGGCGCTCCCCTCATAGTACTGATGACACTCAGCCCTCCCTCTTCCACTCAGCCTCCCCCTATCATGTGTTGGCTTCGATCCGAATCAAACCCCATGGTAAAATCCATGTGTACGGACCTGGATAACCATGTACATTGGTACCCCGCCACCCCCTTCTTCTTCATGATTCTCTCAAAATTTGTTTTATTGGAAATGGAAATGAGAAGAAGTAGGCCTACGTGCTGTTTTCTGCTATGTGGCAAGTGTTTTTGTGAAACTTTTCTCATGAACTACGTATTAAGAGATGGTGGCGCTCCACTTGATATTGTCAAAGGTGGTATCTTAAATAGAAACGCCACAAGAAGTACCGACGTTGCAGCCTTTTTCTATCACATGACTACTGTATTATAACCCAGTGTCAGCAAGGAAATTCTACCTCCTTGATGTCAGCTAGCATTCGAAGTTGACCACCTAGGGAGCGTCGAGATGCTCACAACGAAGGTGTAAATATATGAATCAAAAACAGAGTCTCGGGACTACAAAAACAGTCTATGAACATATTAGGATCCAACTTATGTCAAGTTGGAACTCGTATCAAGTTGGAAATTTCGGTTGTCTTAAACCATAGGTTTGAATCCACACTCACTTCAATCTTTATTCATCTGAAAACAAACCTTACTCGACATACGTGCATTGCAACACTATCGGACGTAGAGCACACGACTTGCTGTATAAACTCTCTCAAACTTTTTGATATGTTTGATTATTTGCATACGAGCAGTGACTGAAAAAAAAGTATACTTGCTTAACCTACAGTTCTGAGAGATGAACCGTGAGATTTACATTTGCGGACGATAACGAGAACAATTATACATGGGTGGATGATAATTACCAGTACAAAGGTTACTCGAAATAGTTTGACTTAAAGTGACTTGCAGGTGCTGGATGGGGTTTGAATGTAAGGGTGTACTAGTAGGTAATACATACAATGCAATAAATGGAATACATTGAAATAATCACACAAGAGCCTTGTTTTACTTTTAACTTCTTTCCTTCAATTTATCAAGTTAACTGGCCAAACAAGCCAAACTAAAAAACCAAACTACTTACCACCACCCCCCCCCCCCCTCCTACTTCATTCTCTATTCTTGTTGTTGAAGCTCAATAACTCGCTTTATCATTATAGTGCTACATTTCAAACTGCAGATAATGAAGTATGATACTTTCTTCTACCATCGAAGCCCTTGCACCTATGCCTGGTCAAATCGCACCTCAGCCCCCGTCTCTGAATTTTTCATTTTTAATTTAAGACCTCACATTAGCTGGGTTGTAGCTGAGGTGGGCGGCCCCGGGTGGAGCAGGTGGTCCCTTCCGGGGACGCTACCGACTCACTGAACTCCAGCCGGGACGTTGACCTTTTGACCCCATGAGGGGTCTGGTACGAGCCTTGTATCCCACCAGAAGAAGACGGTTCCTTTGCTTGGAGGACTGGTGTTAAAATTTGTCTAGCGACAAACCTACACATTAGAATGGGACATTGTTACAGACAAAGAAAATGATTATGTTTGGGCAAGTTTAGAATGCAAAGAGGATTATAGATACGTCCTCTTGTACAATGAGCCCTCCATTTGGGCGACACCCCTCAACCCCTCCCTCGAATCTCCACACGAAAAATAATTTTATTTCTTAAGTGTGGCTCTCTCTGGGCGAACGATTGACAGGAAATTTTTGTTTTCCAACAAAATGGGCCTGCAATCATATATATCACTTGAAGGCGCAGCCACCGCGAAAATGAGTAGGTGGTGATAGGGCTGGCATAGAGGTACAAAATTATATGATGAGATTCCCGTGTTCTTGAAGTTTAGGTTCGATAGTAGTTTAATTACGCAGGTTTGATACACGGGTAGTGCTATTGGGTTCAAGAAAAATGGTCGTGACGTTTTTCGCCGCCATTTTTTCTCTTATCTCGCTGGCAGGCTGCTCGGAGAGACTCGATGGGAAGGACCATTTCGATCTGAAATATAAAGATGAATACGGAATTGAAAACCTGTACGTTCTTCCTTACATCGAACACATGACTGACTTCAGTCGTGAAAGCGACTCAGTTCTACCGAACAGCCCGGGTCAGATCGTTCCTCCTGCGGCGAAGGCTGTTGCAGACAGAGTTGACAATAGACCCAATCAACTGAGGGGACAATACGCGGAGAAACTAGAAAGACTAGAGAGGAACCTCGGAATACATAGACGAACGTAAGGAATTTCAATTTTGTTTAATTTTGAGCCACATACATGGTGTAATGGTACCAGATAGTTCTCACTGCACTAGGCGAAAAGCTGTATCTAGAGTCTGAGCCTTTTGAGGAGGAAATATGAATTTGGTCGTCGAATGGCATAGCCTAGGCAAAATTAGGAGGGAAATTTGGGGAATGTGTACCTCACAAAAGTCTATAGACATCTACAGTTTCCGACCATAATAAAAGAAAGTACCGCTGTTGAAATTGGAGGACTAGCCTTCTATTTCACCCCCCCCCCCCCCGCCTCCCCTCCCCGCCATGATCCTGGGACTGCCCATACCCTTTAAAAGTATATGGATACAATTATGCAATGTTTGCAGAGGAGAAACAAGAAAATTCACGTGATTCAGATCATTTAGAGGCTTAGCTGTCCTTGCCCCCCCCCCCTGTTTTTTTTTTCTTCTTCATGCTACTAGACTCTTCACAAAGAAGATACTTCTGATTGTGTAGTGAACGAATTCAAAGAAAGATTTTACCTCTCTTTTGAAGGGAAGAAACACAAAGCTCTCTCAAGAAAGGTAGTTTCATAGTGACGAATGTGTGCTTTTATATCTTTACCAAACCATTGAACAATGCTGACACCTGACTTTCAGGTGAGGGGGGGGGGGGGGACGTTTGAAGACGACTCCCAGCAAATGTAGACTATCATTCAAAGTAATCAAATTCATGTATTGAGTATCTTTTATGGACATTCTTACCTCATGTAATTAATGTTTCGTGATTGGACAAGACAATGTTCCCGCTAAAATATGAATGGAATGTCAAAGTTGCCAGGTGACATGATAATGATATCATAACGATGATGAGGATAATGATGATGATGATGATGAGGACGATGATGATTACGATGATGATGACGATGAGGATGATGATGATGATGATAATGAAGATGATGATGATAATGATGATGAGGACGATGATGATGACGATGATGACGATGATGATGACGATGATGATGATGACGATGATAATGGTTCTGATGATGAGGATAATGATGACTAGGAAGATGTTGATGATGATGAGGAAGAGGATGATGATGATGATGATGGCGCCGGCTACTGAGCCATCATCTTCATGCTCCACATTAACGATATAGTATATAATGAAAGCGATCATCATGCAAATACTTGTATGTTTTGTGTTGTTTTAAAGTGTTCCTCATTCTTAGGTAGAATGGTGTTTATGTAGCCTATCTGGACTCTTAGACCTAATATTTTTGTTTTTTACGTTTGTTATTTCAGGTTTTATTGCAATTTGCTGTGGTCATATTGGGACGCCACAAATGAAAAGTTCTCTGATCGATACGAAATAGAATACCACGTGATACCTTACGTTACATATAACACTTTGGATTGTGACACCCTATCGAGGATCGCGAGACAGCAGTGTTTCAATTTTGCCAAGGAGGCGTTCCACGGAAAGGTGTCACCGTTGTCATCGACGTCGAAGGAGAATGCGTGTGGTTACTTTCAAAGAACGATACAACCGAAGGAGAGGAGGAGAATTTATTTGGTCTATAAAGTCGACAATTGTGAAAAAAGATTTTACAGAGCTTTAGGTGACGTTTGCTGCTGGAAATGCGTAGGAAAAACAAGGTTACGCGCCAATCCCGATTGTTCTCAAACACCGCCAGAGAACTGTGACGTCATACAAGAGAGCAAGAGGATAGCGAGGCCCGAGAAGTTGCTCATACTTTAAATTATTTACCGTAACAGTACATATGCATTGACTTCGAGGGGAATTCGACGTGGAATACCAATTACAAAGTGGGAAAGACAGGGTGGTGTTAAACTTTGAAGTGGTGTCAAGCCTTCAAATATGTCGCTTTATGAAGTCACCGCCGGTCAATATCTTTGACAGATATCATAATGATTATCAACGGTATTAAAGTGTAGTATAGTTTGGAGGCTGGTATGCACAATACACTTCTCATGACTAGGTTGTATGGGAAAAGGTGGAACTATTACCTCCTGTGCCTAAGTTTTGACGACTATAGAATTACTTATTTGAGTTACAGTTATCTCAGGTACTGCCGAAAAATTTTGAATTTCCCTCTAAAGTTGGTGAAATTAGACAAACTTTTGCTTTAAAGTTATTTAAAACATGTATATTTTTTTATTCAATTAGTAGTTTTAAATGTAGTGTTTCATTATTTTGTTTTTGAATCCACCACTTGCAAGCATTCTGTTGCGTTCTGGAATATTAATGAATACTAGAGTGTAATGTATTTGAACATTTCTATGACTTATTTGTGCCAGTTGTTCAGGTTTTTTTTTTTTTTTTTGTCACGGTGGGCCATATTTCATTTTGACTCAAGCATCTCCTTCCTCGTGGTCCATTATAGGTCCACATTGGGTGGGTATGGGAGTTCGGATTGGGAAATTAATAACTCATGAAGTAGCTCTTCCAGCATAACATCTTTAAACACTAATGAACACGAACAACATGTACTCTGCAATTCCATTATCACATGCAATATTACATACAAAGAGAAGTACGTTTGTAGTTACTTAGATTCCTTTTCTGTGTACCAGAACATTAAACAATGTTAAAGGAACCTCATCCAGAAATAAGTAAGATAATTACGCAATAACAACAAAATAGTGAATCTGACTTTTTGTGCACCCCTACTCAGAACTTTGCAATTCGCCAACTACGCGGATATGAAGGGACATCTCGGGCCAATCTGAACTGAATTCAGTCTAAATATATTTCCCAACTGCAGGGCGTCAAATGCGAGACTAAATACAAGGACGCCGCTAGACTTTAATGATTGGTGGCACATATTGTCATAGGTCTATGAAACGACTTACGGTATCAGACCCTGTAGGAGATAGGGTATGCCCCCCCCCCATCTCTCTCCAAGGGAAGGATTATCTAAAAGCTAAGGGTTATCGTGCACCATGAGGAGCGATCAAGAAAATTTTGGTTTTGCAACCCCCCCCCCCCTCCCCAAGATGGATGGAAACGGCACTTCCCGCGGGTGCCATGAGCTGCCTGTACCAAGACTTGAAATAGGAATATCATGTCTGCAATTTTTCAATTAATGAGAAAAACATCACCTTACTGGGATTGATTTCATCTAGAATATTTCCTCCTATGAATCGCCGTCGTCTGCTCCTCCTCGTTAATCTTAAACACCTTAAGTTCGGTGTGAGTATATGCTAAAAAACGTTAGGTCACCGGGAAATGTGTGACTGAAAACACCCTCCCAAATCAGTGGAAATAATTCTTTCAAGCCCTACTGTTTATTTTACTCCCTCACCCAACCCTACAAATCAATGTAGCTTAATTAACTTTCCAAGTAAATTTACTTTTTTTTTAAATGTGATTAATTATGGGAACCCGAAGTATATGTCAGAGAATTTCTGTTATGATTATAAGTGTTTTTTAAGGTAGATTTAATAGTTCAGAAAGGAAATTAAAAGACTGAATAGCCTTTACTGAATAGGATTTGCAGGTGTCCATTCAAGTCACTTTGAGAGTGGCTTACATGAAGTATACTACAAACTTCTAGGCCATAGTACAATCCTCGTAAAGATATACTGAGATGTTTCAAGTATAGGATTAAGTCATAGTCTTGGTTGGCGAGTACGATGCATTTGCTAGCTACATAAAGCAATACATGGCAGGTTGTCATCACGTCAATTTAAATTCATTAGTTATATAATTGACAGTTACAAGTTTAAATTTAATTGCATGTTTGGTATTTTTTACATAGGCCTAACTACTGTATGAAAATATCTATGCGAATCTTTCCACGACTTACTCGAAGTATCGTATTAAATATTTGTCTTATGATAAATGAATTTGAAATGATATTTCAATCAGATGGGTATACTTAATTGCATCAAGATATAGAGGGAGACCAGTGTAACGAATCTCCTGTTTGCACGTCAGTAAACGCTGACATTAATTCATTTAAAATGAATTATCTTAGCTGACATTATTATTTATTTGCCTGATTAAAGTACAGAGACTATTGCTTTCTCTCAAAATCAGCATATATGGAATAAAGCCTATAATATGATGCGGTTTTAATTGACATCTGTGTTGATCTTCTCTATTTTACTTCGGATTTTACTCTCTTTAGTAGCAGTTGTTCCAAGGAATACTTTAGGCATACTAACGAACTGCTGGTTGCAAGCGCAAATCCCCTGCATATGAGTTTGTTGATATACTGCATGCCAGGCCCTGTGAAAGATATTGTTTAGCGCCAACTACCTTAGAAATAGTTTTACGTATTCGGCAGCAGCTTTGAAGTGTTTGTGATGCCCGGTAAGTCTATTTTTGAAGAATGTCATGTTCATCTCTTGAATAAGTGTAAAAGATGAATTATCAAAAGAGGACATTGTGACTTCCGAATATTCGCCAGCTTGTAAACATGTTTTCGCATATTTTGTACCGAAATTATAAGAACGAACCGTTGCTAAGGTACATTCAGTTTCGCAGAACTGGTTGGCGATGACCATTTTCACGGTATTTGCATTGTATGATCAATGAAAATTTTGTTGTGTATGATTCATGGTACTCATACTAGACAGGCTAGCCTTGAGCCGTTTAGGCTGAGCATATTCTTACTAGTGAGTGTCACAATCAGACTTTCCATTACCCATACTGAAACAATTTAATCAGTTAAATCTGAATAAACAAAGATACAGTTTCCAATCTGACAAACCGTCGAGGGGAAATCTTCGCTGATACAGTAAGACACGTTTTGTTCACTCTCAATCTCATTTCTCAGTTTATGCCCCGAAGATGAATAGTCAGTTGGTGCAATAAGGCCTGGGTCAAGGGCCTAATAGTTATGTAATAAAGGGGCAAATGCGGACATAATCCTATCTTAGGCTGTATTTTCAGTGGATGTGGTGTGTGGTTATTTAAAAGTACATGTGAATACATGCAGCATAGGTATGTTCCCTTAGTCTCGTGCATCGCACATTTTTGTGAAGTTTGTCATAAGCTCTTCAGATGCATGGCAACAGATACCTGCAGCAGACCTTTTAGTATGTACAGTACCCCGAAATTGGCGCACTTAAGGAATCCATCACCGATATTTTAAATGTCACAAATGAGCCCTTATTTAGAGGAAACGTACCTGAAATGGGTTCATAATCGTGAAATACGTAATAGTGGTCAGATTCAAGAAGGTCAGGCTTACTTCAGTAACGTTGCCACAGTGATAGCGAGTAAATTTTGAAGGAAGCTCCAATTTTGGGGGCTCGCCAACTCCGGGGTACTGTATGTACTATACTGACCCACAACTACCTTCCTTCAAAATGACATAATTTATGGTGAATATGTTTCACTTGAAACCATGAAATGATACCCTTACTTTTAATATACTCTTATGTAGCCATTGTTGTAAAATCTGGAGTCTTCTCCTAATAGACATTAGGAACTGTAAAACTTATGCCACTTTCAAGGGTCAGGTAAAAGCCCACCTAATCATGCAGTAAACTGATTGATTTACTTCCTCATTCTTTCGTTCTTTTCTCTCCTTTGTTTGTGTTTGGCTTTTCCCCTCATACTTCTTATTTTATGGGGCACTAGCACGATAAACTATTGTTTTTCTAGTGTTCTCTTCATACTGTACTTTGCAATTTGATTGTGCGGACAAATTAATTAATGAATGAATATATAAGCACGTTCCCTTAGTTTTGATATCACAACAGAATAGGCCTAGCGTACTGAATGAAATGGATGTATTTTTCTTCGAATGTCCTTCTGCTTGCAGCGTCATGTTTCTACTAGTAGCAGAAAAGTTCAAGCATACTTAATGTGTGCAGTTCAAAGGTCACTCTGTACTTTTTTTTAGTTAAAAAGGCTGCATACCATTACGGTGCACGAAAATGTGGGAACGAACACACTGTTTACAGGGTGATGAGATGTTATGTTCATCATTCCCTCAAACATTTTATAATCAGCTAAAAGTTTCAACTCGAACAAGGTAAGAAAAGCTATCAAAAAGTGTCAGCATACATGTGCTTTTTCATTGCCCTCTATCTTCAACTGGGGAACTGCCAGTTATTTTCCAACTCTATTTCATGAAAATAGGGACTTCCTTGCCACTCCGTTCTCGGACAACACCTGTTGCTACAAACTGCTCTCCTTTCCAGTGTTGGCTATGGTAGGGGAGAGGGCAGGGTGAGCTTTCTGCCCCGGTCGTCAGAGCCAGAAGCAGGGCTCAGTATGCTAGATGACACATGATGTACCCACCATTTAAAGAGAAATTTTTCTCCTCCTACAGTGAACAATTTCCATTTTTGTTTGCCTTTGCATTAGGACAAAAACTTCTATCTGTTCATGATGCTGTTCGGAGTGGTAATGTGCTCGAGTTGGAAGCAATGGTAAAACGTGGTGGAAGCCTCAATGAGCTGGATGCAGAGAACAAATTTACACCTCTTCATTGGGCATGCCACAGTGGAGCTTTGGAGGTTTAATTTTCATCTTTATACATTTCAAGTGCCCTTGCAAAATGATGATACACTGTTGTGTTGTCTTGTTAGTCAGTTGATCAAGTGTGTGCTTCAATCCTGCATTGAATATTATGAAATACATACAGTAAGTTTACATGATGACGTTAAGAATTGCATAGATGAACCCAATTTACAGTGGCAGTGCTACTGCATAGTGTTTAATCTCTCTGTCCCCCCCCCCCCCTTCATTCCTCCTGTTCTATTCTTTCCTCTCACATGCATATTGAACTCACCTTTGTGGCTGTGACCTACAAAACTACCTTTTATTTACATTCTTGTCAAATGTAACTAAATGGTAACATTTATGTCTCATCAGTGTGATATCACTGTCTCAGATAGATAAAACTATCTGCTTTAATATGGCTCAAGGGAAGATAAGTAAGACTGAGAAAAAAATCAACTAGTTTCTTGTCACCACCCGCTCACATTTTTCGCCCGGCACAATTTTGCTGTAAAAGGTAGGATTTTTAACCAAAAAAAGAAACTAGAGAAATGAGAAACTAGTTTTTTTTTGTTTTTTTTAATTGTCCTAAAAACAGCAGTCCAATTGAATACTATACGTTTTGCTGTAGAAAGCTGTTTAAATATGACTTTGTTCATTTGCATTTTGATGATGTTCATTACTTTTTTAATCTCCTTCCAGTGTCTTCATTGGCTGTTATGGCATGGGGCTGACCTAACAGTGGCCACCCCTCAAGGTTGGACCCCTGCTCATGTGGCTGCTATCCGTGGCCAGGATGCTTGTGTTCAGGTGTGTCACTAAACTTGAATGTCTGTGTGATTTTACATTTAGCAGCAATTCTCTAAAGCAATCACAGACCATTGGTTTTGGGTATATACTTCATGCAAGCCAACCTGAAACTCAGGTGGATAGACCTCAAAGTGGAAATGAATGGCCTGAATAGCTTCTACTGAATAGGATTAGCAGGTGTCTATTCAGGTCAGTTTTAGGTTGGCTTATGTGAAAACATATACCTGATTTTGCCATGTTGGTCTAGTTAGGGTACCTGAATTATTAGAATTATCATGCTAGAATTTACCAAAATGTTTAGAATGCAGAGCAGTTTCAAATTCTGGTTTCGTTTAGATGCTTGGAATCAAAGGCTAATATTTTGGGACAAAAAGGTAATGATTTGCATTTGTTCTCCTTTTGGCCAAGGGGTTGCCTCTAATGGTTTGTCATAAAAGTGGAAAAAGTCACTTTCAATGTGTAAGCATGACAATACATTAGACTCAGACACATGTTCTGGGGATAAATCATCAGTGGCAGTCCATCTTGTTCAGACTAAATTGATGTGGCAATATCTTTGATGAAATTCTGAAAAAACTTCTAATTTATTTGAAAAAGATGTATTGAAAATGCTGACTTGCCATGTTTTTTCTTTATCAGGCACTGGCTACCTGCGGGGCTAGTTTCAACACCAGAGATCAAAGAGGTAACACGCCTGCACATCTTGCTGCGGCCCATGGAAACTCGTACACACTTGCATCTATTCTGAGAGGGGGAACGGTAAGTAGAGTGTATGATTATTCAAAATGGGGGAAATTATCCAAGAAGCAAAGTCACAAATGAGTGAAGTCTTTTTCTTGCCCAAAATTGTATTTACGTATGCTTAATACTTATGCTTAATACTATCTTCTCCATCATTTTTTAGGATGTCGATGCAAAGAACTTGAATGGTTGGAGTGCAGTACATGTCTCATCATTCCATGGCAGATTGGGATGCCTGCAACTTCTCGTGAAGTGGGGAGCGAGGACAGACGAAACAGATAACTCTGGAAACATTCCTGGTTTGTCAAACTCGTAACTGATAAGACAAAAGTGAATGTCGGTAATATCTACAGAAATGTCAAGTGTAATACAAGTTCTGGCCTGAATTATGTATGAGCACACATTAAATCTGTGACCCCAAGCTTTAGTGTTGAGGTTTTGTTGAGTTTAGATGCTGGGATCAACAGCCATCATATTCCAAACAACACCTCGATAATTTAGATCTCATTATATCAAGAATCTAATCATTGATGTACCCCTCCCCCCCCCATGGAACATTAAACTGTAGTGCACTGCTCATTGTTTAACATGGTCGTTCATGCCTGGTGTATATTAAGATTAATATTTGATGGACTAACATTGGCTGGAATCTCCCCTTGTCTGGACTTAGTCGCTGATAGAAGTTAGGACAGTTTGATTGAATGTAGAACCTCTCTTCATGATATTAAATGCCCCATACAGCTCCATCTTTAATGTGAGTCCCCAAAGAATATGACTTGGGAACTCCCATTTCCTGCCCACTGATCTTGTCTTTCTTAAGAGGAGAGTACATTGCATGACCTTTGCTTGACTGTATGTACCTTGTCTACACAATAGTGGATCCACATTCAGCTTCAGTGGAAATGGTGCGTATCCTAGCTTGCACTTCCCGGTGCCAACCCCTCTCCCCCCCCCCCCAAAAAAAAATAATTAAAATACTAACATTGGCCCAAAGGTCAAGATTTTAGAAGTGTTCAATGCTGTAAGAGGCCAAATATCATGATGTTTGTAACAGAACAAACATTTCATAGTTTCTGCCTTTATTTTCTTCTTGTTATTATTCACATACAGCTCATCTTGCAGCCATGGAAGGCCATCTGCCATGTCTCAAATTTTTGGTCAGTAGTGGCCAGAGCATCATGGACACACTCGGCTCACGGAATGACAATGGAGAAACCCCCAAAACACTTGCTTCCCAGTTTTACAAACAGAGCTGCGTAGACTACCTCGGAGCTGTCGGTAAGAAGTTAAGTCAGTTTACCCTTTGAACATTATAGTAGTACCTAGTAGTGTTTCCACATGTAACCCGTGTACCTGAATGGCATTGTATTACCCGGAGCCAAAGTTACCACCTGATTCCTTGTTAAAACTACACAACCGCTCTGTGAACACACTGTGTCAGATTGCCAAGTTTCACCTACCATACACAGCTAAAAGCTCAAAATGGAATTGTTTTCTTTTTCTTAAGGAAAGTAGGAGGTCCTTCTCACGAGAAGGCGAAGGCAAGTGTATGTATTGTGCTAGTAAGCTCCACACAAATGTGTTGTACAGTACCATGGAAATACCAATGTAAGCAATGAAGCCACCATTTTGGTCGGGTACCTGGGTACCCGACGAATATGAGAAAAAATTACCTGATTTCTAGCTTTAGGAATCAATGAAACACTAGTATCTAGAAAGTTTGTTGTAGACAAAGTTCTTTCAAGATGGATTGTTTAGATACTTGCAAAATAAAATATTAATCTTCTGATATTAGAAAACTGAAACTTCAATGATCTATTTCAGATCAGTGTTATGGCTTTTCTCAGTTTGTGGACAGCAAACTTTGTTTTATTCTCATTATCTTTTTTTTTGTATTCTTTGCAGAATGGGAAAGCGATAACCCAGAAGAACAGGAAAGTACGTATTCAAAACAGCAACATTAAATTGCTCCTAAGACCTTCATTAGCTTTTCCTATATTTTTGATAATTAAATGTATAATAGGAAATTACCTTAAAAGCAGTGTATGTAATGTCAAATTGTCAGGAGGACTTTGTTAACAGTTGATTTAGTTAATACAGTATCGTAGTAGAGTTTATATAATAGCATTGTGTTAGAGTTTACATAATAGCATTACAGTAAAGTTCATGTAATAGCATTTGATAGCAGTTTAGTGTAATCATAGTGTTGTGGAAAAGTTTATGTAATAACATTGCAGTACAGTTTATATTGTAGCTTTGCAAGAGAGTATAGCAATAGCAATAGAGTAGCTTACATGTTTGCATTGCAGTAGGATCTATTAAAAAACTTCAGTAAAGCTTTTCCATCATAGAGTTTTAAAAGAGTTGTTTACACCATTGCATCAGCTTATTGGTTTGTTTTGGTCATTTTTTTTTTTTTTTTTCAGATTTGGCATTTCCCGCACACATAGCAGCAGCGAGTGGAGACCTCAGCCATCTCAGAATTCTGATTGAACAAGGAGTCGTAAATATCAACGAGAAAGATGACAAGGGATCGACTCCTGCTCACAAAGGTGAACCTCAGTCTGTGCCATTCTTCCATTTCATTTGTTTTGTTTCTTTTTGTGTAAGGCAGAAAAGTAAGAATGTTAAATACACACTCACAAAGTTGCACCATTGGTTGCCTTAAAACTGGTTTTGTTTTTTTTTGCCAGTTAAAGATTTTGGATGTAAGCCCCACATTACACGGTCACACAATTGAAGGAGACTTTTGATGACAACAATGTTTTTTGTTCAGTTGATAGAGAAAAAAAAATATCTGTTGGAAATTTCAGAACCCAAGGAAAACCAAGTCATTTTTGTTTTCTTTTATTCTTCATGCAAACTATTGTTATGTTGCAAATTACTTTATAATGTCACCACTGTTAGATACTTTTGTTGAGTTTGTCAGTAAATGTCAGGATGGGCATTAGATTTCAAAATTGTGACGTTTGGAGAAGCTAGATGAAAGTTTCACACTACTCCGAGGGGAGTTGTGAAGGGAACTGATCAGTTACGCCACTCGATGGTGACCTCAGAATCACTGTCTGCATCACCATGATGGTGTGGACTGTTGTCTCTAAGAATCAAAGATGTTGAAATGTATTTGGTGTTCTCTTTCCATGGTCTAACATAAGTGGATGATAAATATGTGGGTGTACTTCTAAAATATTTTACTTTTGGCATTTTCAGCTGCTGGTAATGGTCACCTGGAGACATTACAATGGCTAGTGGAGATGGGAGCTAACAGTGAGTATTATCAATGTTATCACTGAATGGTCTGGAGGGTCAGAACCAAAGAATAACTGAATGTATAATGAATAAAGCACCATATTATGAAGCATCTTTATATATCAGGGTTATTTTAGATCTATTTGTGAAAATAATAGCAAAGAATACAAAGAGGTTAACTAACTCACAACTTTAAAAGGACGGTATCAAGAAAAAAGAGCAAGATCTGTTGCACTATCTGCAAGAGGAACCTTTTTGCTATTTTAACCTGACAGAACGATTTATCTTTGCTTCTCTTTTTCCTTCTTACTTAATTTCAGTCCATATTCAGAACTCTGCCGGTGAGACACCAATAGACGTCGCCAGCAGATTTGCTCAGCTAGCCTGTGTCAAACTACTCAAGGGGGATGGCTCAGGTGAAGTACTGCATCACTTTTCTTCAGTGACATCTGCTCTCATCAGGGATGTTAAAAAACATGGCAAAGGAATAGTTATAAGTTTATAAACTTGAAGATTAAATTTGGGTTCTTTTTCTTCTGTAACTGATGATGATTCATAAGCACAGTCAAAGTCTATTCTTATGCATGACTTGGTCATATGCTGTCTGTTTTGTCTTTGCCTTTTTTCCTCATGTAGATCATCTTGTTACAGCTACAAGTCTTTGTCATAACTGACTGTGTTGAACCATTCATTCAGATTAACCTCTGATATCACTCAAGAGCAGGAGGCACTGCTCTTCGGTTAAAAATATTCTGATGATAAATCCCTTGAATTATACAGGTTGTTCAGTGCAGTGTGATATCAACAATTTGTTAACTGTAATGACTTAAGAGGGGTGCGGTGGTATTGTAGATTTATTGCAAATACAAAACTTGTCAAAGCATTTTGACGTTTTCTGCAGCACAGCATCCTTTTTTCCTTGTTCGTTCAATTTTGCCACAGAGTCCGATGAAGAAGCCCAAGACTACAACAACGCGGAGGTCCACCAGGACATGATAACCAGGCTGGCTGCGGACCATGGCTTGGAAGGAGACAATGTTCCTCAAACTGCTCAGCAGAAAGAAGAAGCCAGAGGGTAAAGTAACCACTCCACTCGGCATCCAAAGCGTCGATCGACGAATGACGATCCGTGCTTCAAAATTTGTGTGATACTTTTTGTTGCAAGGCAGTCGGTTGAAAAATTGTAAATCAGTCTTTTGATTAGTGAGGATAACATCATTCAGTTCTATCACACTAAAACTAATACACCAACCAAACTTTACAAACTTTGCAAAATGTTGAGTTTTGGTACTTTCTCTACTTCTTTTACACTTTTTTTCATGACAAAATATTTAGCCGAGCCTCTTTAATTGGATTGCTCATGATAAAGTTGTCCTCCAGGTGTCCTTGGAGATCACCATTGTCCACTGTGTGGGATCAAGTTGTCTTTTGGTATCTTATGAATTAATCATCAATTTACGAAAGTCATTTACCTAAACCTAGGATGATGAACGAGACTTCCTTTGCATAGAATGTGAGCATCCTCACTCAGTAACATACATACTGATGATGACTACAGTAATGTGCAGATAGGCATCCCAGACAAATATTACCATGCTACTAAAATAGCACACATATTATAGCCTCCTACCTCACTAATCTAAATATTGACATCCTACCACAGACAGCGTGACCTTACTTTGTTTCAGAGGAATCTCAGACAGATCCAAATATTACTGACTGTATGTTGGTGAGCTCCCGGGAGGGGGTAACTTACACTATGGTACACTGACGGTTATCCACGTGGCTCACCACCATACTGGCTTATGACACACAGTCACTTTTATTTGTACAAGTGCTTCTTAACAACATGTACACAATTCTGATAAAATATGATCAAACTTAACTTAAGAAGGTTATGCTACCACTCCTACATTGATTCCCTTTTTGAATTACGATAGCATATCGTAATCTAACGCAGCCATACTCTCCTTTTGCGAATTTCTTATGTTAAGCCTTTGTTTTGAGTGCGCTAAGTCTTAATCACTCCCTTGCCTCGTACGCCGTGAAAACAAAGACCATAGATTTTTCAACTGATATCACTAATCATGTCTGATGAACTCGTGAAATTTCTTTTGCAAATTTAGTTCAATATAAAGATTACAAATGTTGACAAATCAGTAAATACTGGCATTCGATTTTGAACTTTTGATACGAGCGCAGCGGATGGATACAGCAATTGCATGACGTGACCAGTAACAGTCTATAATCGACAACGTTAACCCTTGTCGATCATACTAAGTACATGCAGCAGAGTACGCATATATAACATGCACAGACCTGTGCATCGAGTAAGATACGCGTAACTTTTACGTAGGCTACATGCGGGTAGTAATCCTATAAATCACCGTGTTACATAAGGTCTTCAGTAATTTGATTATATCTTTAGCAGTACTCTTGCAGGATTACATTATTCCAAAATGTGGGTACAGAAAAAGAAAATTTAGCAAAAGGTTACTACAGACCCAGGCAACGGTCGGTAATTATTTTCATTAGGCGTCATGCTGTTCACGACATTGCGATTGGCTCATTTTGCGATATCAGGCCTATGTAGGATAAACTTAGTCACTGGTTGGCTATCAAACTTAATGTTAGGGTAAGTTATGCTTAAGACCTAATGAATGGACCCGTGTCTGTTAGAGAAGCACAAGTAGAGGGGTGTTTTCAGAAGGGGTATTATTTGAAGGTTTCTCCCAATGGAAGGTTAAACATTTGGACAAATTTGAGCTACAGTATCATCAGGTAGCCTACCGTTTGCCGTATAGGCGTAGCACTGAAAACTGAAAATTGTGTTGCATGCAAATCATGAGCCTTGTAATTCCAGCAATTGAAGCTGCAGCCTTACGATTAATTTGCCTCCATCAGCTGTATCAGAATCTCGTCTGTATGATGAAGCATATTGTAATCCTTGAAACCATCGGTTTTTGATTTACCATCCAGTAGTAATGATAGTAGTGTTAGCATCCTACTGTGTACATCTGCTGGCATCCTGCAAACCACAACTGACTACTGAACACCTACAGTAATACACATGAATAGCATTGTATTATGTACAGTAATATGTAAAATAAACCTTCTGCTCCAGTGAAAGACACAGCACTTTTTTCTCAATTTAATGACATTTAAGTCACATTTTGCTCCATCTCAAAAGTATGTACTGGTGAAAAATCAGATGAAAAATTTGATTTCCAGTTGATGATTGTCTTCAGCTTTTCAAAGCATTAAATTCAGCCGGCATCTCCACAGCAGGAGTAAGTCAGATTTCCTAATTCGATTTGATTTAGGCAGAGCATTGAAAAGAATCGAAGAACTGGAGCGGCTGATGAGCATAGCCAAACAGAATTTCAGGCAACTCGGTGGTCGTCTGGAAGAAGATAGAGAGCTGAGACAAAAAGAGAGGGAAAGTGAAAGGTATTGTCATGTTTTTCTCCTTCTGATCATTCTTTGCATGTTTCTTGAAGAGAAACCTTTGTGTTCAAGTAAGTTTTGCCGTGATGTTACTGCATTGCAAACAGTAGTTTGTGTTTGTGTTATTGGCAGGCTTACACTTAACAGTCTGTGTAAAATAAAAATGTTAGTACACTCACAGTACACTGATCTTCTCTTTAAGCTAAAATATTCCAGTTTCTGGTCATGAAAAGAGCAGTATCATTGTTGTTAATATTCTCGCTCAACTCATTACTAAACCACTCTTTAAAGTATTGAACAGGGATTTTATTTATAAGGTGATTTTATTTATAAGGTCTTTAGCTTCCATATCTAATAGTGTTTGCATCTGGGTACTCAGGTATCTGACCGACAATGTCAGGACCCGATTCTGAAATTGCCACCCCGGATCCTAAAGTTTCACCGACGTACACTGTACATGCAGGAAAAAGATTCAGCATGTATCTAACGAAGAACAATTTCATTTTCATGCCTGTATGAAGGATACATGGTATTATATTAGTGTGCAAAGAAAAATGTATGCAACTTCGCAGCAAGCTGGAAATATTACAGAAATCATATTTTCGGGTAGTAGGGCTCAACCAACTATGATCATCAGGCACCCGGGACTGAATTTTGGACCCAGTGCAAACATTAATATGTAATAGTGTTTTTTTTTTTCTTTTTGGTGAAAAGGGGAAAACCTATTTGGCATGATATTTCACATAACAAGACATGGAAATTTGCAGAGATCTAGCATTTTGTCTGCAGATATTGCTACATGGAACACAATTTGATTGTCAATAATTGAAGAAGAAAGGTCATCAAATCTGAAGAAAAAACTTTAAATGTCACATCCGCTGCAGAAGACAGTTGCAGCTTTTCAGGTTAATAATAAGATATCAGATATATTTTACGTCATCCTCAGATTTTCTTTAAAGGAAAACTGTTAGTGGGTATTTCAGTTTCAACCTACACCTAATATGTCTATCGACAAACAGTCACAACCCGTAGTGGTTTTATTTTCGAAATGACTTCTTCCCAAACATTACTTCATATTTTCCCGCCAAAGTCGTATAGCCTGTCGCCTTGTCAGAAAAATGTGACGTAGTGCAAACACCTGCAATGCTATATGACTTGTGGAGGTGTATGTGTGAAGTTACAATTCTGGTAATTTTGCAATAACATGGCGACTTGCGAGTGAAAAAGCATAATCATATAAAACTGTATTTTCTTCAACTTGTATTTGTACTAATAGAGAATGGTGTCTTCTTGTTTGAAAAATTGTATTTGAAGTGTCAGGTGTACTTAGAAGGCTGTACAACAATGTTGGATCATTGAAACCACAATGCATATTTGCACTGTGGCAAACCATTCATATTTTACTGCACCACATCTTGAACATGGCATCAGATGGTCAGACCACAGCATTCTCTCTTAGCCTGTTATCTTGTCGTGGTATTTGTGGTACATCAGTCATCTCCGTCATATTAATGATTCAATTAACCAGCTTAGCATATTATCTCGTCTGAAAATATGAGGTCATCCCCGGGTGAGGTTGTAAATCTGAATTTAAGGGTTAATACCACAAGGTTCAGTTGTAGGACAGCCACTCTTTTCTTTATCGTTCTCAGTTAATGGCTAACGGGTTGTTGTCAATTTTCCAAGTTCTGTGTTTGCTGTGCATGTTAGATTAAACAAAACTGGTAAATTTTGTGTTGGGGCATAAGACTTACAACATTAACGATGCAAGGTGTCGTCATAGAGATATCTGAAATTGTTTCATAGTTCACTCTTCAGCAGGTACCAGGTAATGCCCTTCATTTCACCTTTGTGTTAGATAAAAATCCATAGCTCTCACTGAATTTATGATTACTTCAGTCAAGTTTGTGCCTGAACTTTTTTTTTTGTACTTTTGTAATGAGAACTATTTGTTAGTCTGTTTCATTGTATTCTGTCCATGTAATTGTGTTTCATTGTTTTGTTAGTAATTAAGCTGTAACATTGTGGTGATCAATTTGTAGTTTATATCCCTGGTTTGTTTGCTCTCATCTCAACCAAGTTCTTCCTTGATCAGATTTAACATCTTTTTCCATATTTTTCACGCATAATGAATACATGGATCCAGCGATACCCAAAATAAGGGCTGTTTTCCTCTCATAAATCAGGGTAATGTTTCACATTCCAAGGACACTTTCCTCTTAGTGACTTTTTATACACTTCCTTCCTTAGTTTTGTACTTAGAGTAGTAGTACTTAGAACCTCAAAAGTGTAACTACTGATAAGCACATTGATAATTCTCTGGAAATCTGGTGATTTTCCAATTTTGATCATGTTTTTTTCTTTTTTTCCGATAAAAGTAGATTTAAGAGAGCATGCTGGGCAAGTATGTAATATATGTGGCATGGCAGGCTGTGCATTGAGCACAGTGCCTTGTGGGCTCTAATGGTTTATGATGTGGTATGTTGTATCCTCTGATGGGCCCTGTAAGCTGTCTAATAGTGGATGTCCTACCAGCGGGGACTCCTACCCTGGCTCGTCGCTCGTGGGTTACGTTGCTCTTTGATGTCGTACTTCCTCAGAGTCATCGGAGAACTGGAGTCCCAGTTGGAGTACGAGAGGTTGCGGAGGGAGAAACTGGAGTCACAGCTGGACGAATGCCGGAGGGAAATCAAACGCCTGAATGCACACATCGAAGAGATGTCAAACATGGGAGCCGTGAGTATCTGGTGGAGGCAAATGAACTTTGCAGAGACATTAACTGCCTAGAGATATCAATAATAAAATGAAAATGCTATGTTTCTGTTCAATATGACAAGAGAGTTGGTTAGAAGGTCTATCTGGATTTTGGTTGCTCCATTAGCCATAAAATACAGACACTCATAATGCTGTATCCACCAGTCATTTTATTGAAAGGCATTCTTCATTTATTGTCACTGCCATCTATATACTTTTGTTCAATTTACTTTATCAGGTCTAATTTCAACTGATAGAAATGCACATATCAAACAATAATCATCCCACAAATTACCTGAAATCCTTTCCTTTGCTGTCATTGGTGAAGTTATTTTGCAGTCCACGAAGGGGCCAACAGTTTCCATCTTATGTCCTGGAATGATGATGATGATGATGATGATGATGATGATGATGATGATGATGATGATGATGATGATGATGATGATGATGATGATGATCAAACAAGCAGTGATGGTGTTCTGCATGGTAGTCTTACCAAATAGTAACTCCCTGGCATTGCAGTAGCATGTAGTTTCAAATGGAAAACTGCATAAAAGCTGTGTAAGGAAGAATATTGGTGGGGATATTTGAGGTATTTTGAATTTTAATTAATCTCATTAGCCATATATTTTTAGGGTGAAGACGGATGTTTGTGCAGCCCGCTCCCTCCACAGTCTGGCCCCCTCCATTCACACTGTTTTAGTCAAACCATATTGATCACAAGGTTTAGCCTGCTTAACCGATTAAAAGATTTTGATGACAGTTTTTGGGTGGTTTGTGCCATCCAGATTACCCACAGGTGTTGTAGTAGGACCCATGGAAACATTTAACACCTTTTAAGAAGATTGCATATTTGAGATAGTTTAGGAGGTCTTAGATTAAGTAGGCAAAGATTCCAGCTACTCTATAAAGCATTTAACCATCTCATCACCAGACATTTTTCCACATAGGTTAGTATTGTACTATTCTCTGTGCAAAGTATACCTTGAAAATTTCAAGATACCCAGGATGGCACAGCTCTAATTCACAGCAATCCTTGGTTTGAAGCCAAAGCCTCTTGTTTTTATTCTGAAGCAAATGTGAGAGAAAGATGAAAAAAAACTTGCTTCAGTTATGAAATCCCTCACCCAAGTGTCTGCTGATTGACTTACTTTAGTTCCATAAGCAATTTCATTTTGACAGAGGGCATTTAAGAATTTTTAAAGTTTGTTTCATGGTTGGCAACATCTCTTTATTTTTTGTGTCAACTACCATGGATTTTAATAGCAGACAGCATTCCTCTGTCATTTCTTTACTTTTGGAGTGAATGCTAATTCATAGCATATGGTTCAGGCGTTATTTGCTGTGAGTTTTATTAGTTTGATGATCCATGCATGATGAATCTAAGAACATCCTCGGGATGTGTGCGCTTTCACCTATTTACTTTGTCCCTCATGTCATGTTGTTGTTTGTAAGATAGGATGATTACTCGCTGTTGAGTTTTGTCAGGGGATTGGTTAATACTTCCGTAAGTCCCAGTGTGAGAACAAACATTTGCTGCGACTGTAGCGGCATGGAGCCAGTCTCACGGTTGTTGACATAGCAACCGATATTCGGAGGATGCGGTTACTGCGTGTGCTCTGGTGCAGACTGCCTGCTGAGAACAGCATATCATCAGATACAAGGTGAAGCCTCATTGATGAGCTCTGCCAGTGAGAGCTTGGTCCATCAGCTTTAACTCCCACATCTACAAAGAGATGAGATGGAGGAAGGGACAGGGGGTAGTGTAGAAGAAACTAGGGAGAAACATAATAAGAGAAACTAGTAAAAAGTATGAGAATACATTAATGGTAAATGTTTCTTTTGGAACTGAGGGCACCTTTAAACTCTGGTAAAAGTAATGAAACCAATACCCTTGCTCCCTCCTCACCCCTTAGAATGAAAGCCTCAGAATGCTTCACTTTATCTAATTTGATAACTAGGAAAAACATTCGGAGGAAGAAGATGAATAGTTTCTTCCAGTGCACAACTTTACCCTGTTTGGTGCATTTTTCAAAGTCAGCACCTCATTGCAAAAAAGTTTTCAGTAAGGATGGCATTCTTCAGCATTAATCAGTGAACAATCATTGCTCCTCCTACCTTAACTCACAGACCTTGTAGATTGCACTGTGTAATCAAGTATACAAGCTCTGTGTAACAAAGTACTGCACACTGCTTGTCAAACTGTTGAACCTGTGGTCACATTTCATACCACAGTGTATCGATTGTGTCATTGGGGAACTTTCAAGCTATTGTATGCTATATCTGGTGGACCTGTACGTATTGTTGATCACTTTGTCCCACCCCCACCCATTATAAACATTTGCATATTAGTCCAGTTTTCAAATTGAATATTGTGATAAACAGCCTCAAGTTCATTTCAAAAGTTGTTCAAGAAAAGGTTTGGAAAAAGACATAAAGCTCAACTTTTTCAGTGTTATCTCACGGTAACAATACATCTGGCTAGCAACCTTTATTTGATAATGGTTTCAAGTCATTCATCAAAGACAGAAAAATCCTGAAAAATTTTGATCATGTTGGATGATCACATGTTCATGCATTAAGTACAAGTCTGGGTGATAAAATCTATTATTCCTACAAGCACGCTAATAATTTAGCAGTTGTCATTTCACAAAGATATTATTGGAGGGGAACATCTGAGTTTTGACAAAGGCTAAACGCACCGTGCTCTCAAAACTGGGTTAAGAAAAGTTGTAACAAACCTCAACAAGGTGGTTTCAGGATATCAAAAGTTTTCTCACTTAACAGATTGCATAGTTCAAAAAAGAAATATCAATTTTTCTTTTTGAAACTTTAAAAACAATGTGATAGCAATTTGAAAGCCAAAAAAAAAAATCAAAGAATTCTCATGTTTTGCCAAGTCATCAAGAATTGCAGTTCCTTTTTTTAAACATTCCTGACCAGGCCTTTCAGAACATCCCTGTCATCATATTCCATGACGAAAATTCTCTTAATGTCTCATAATTGTGACCTACATATTTATCAAGCCCTGGATGTCGTTAAACTATATCGGGATTCCATCGTCATTTTCTCCCTCCAATTAAGACATCATCTGGGTCAAACAAATTAAGGCAACTCTCTTGGCTCTTTGATTATGCTTTGCTGAAACTAATCAAGGGATGAAAGAGAAAAGAAAAGCCTTTTCATCTGACAAGGGAACTTGTCAACAATTACTATGGAGTATTCATCTTACTGTTTTGTTACCCTTGGGTTGGATCCATGCCCTTGTTAAATGCATAACTTTGTCTCACGTTTCATCTCCGGAGATGTCATTTTAAAAGTCTGTCGACGTGATATATTACGGTAATTACTGAGTTTACGTCAGGTTTTGGGTTTCTTGAGTTACAGTCTCTGTGGTGTGGGGCCTGCATTACCTGCCCTAATAAGATAGTATTTATCTTGATTCATATTTTTTTTCAAGCTAGCTCAATTGCTTACTATTTTCTTCAGAGGCTCTGCTAAGCCCATCTGAAACCTTCTTGGTCCTTGAGATTATAAACCATCCTATGAAGTCATCTTTTAGTGATGTCAGCCTAATTTTAGCTGCTTGTCTTAATTACCTGAAATGATTTTTACAATCTGCTTTTTATCAGAGTTATTATTCCTCCCATGTGGTCATTAATTCTCCACAACTTCTCTGAGTTTCTTTTTTATGTTTTGACAAGTTTGTATGAATCATGAGTCTGCTGGATAGTGGAGTGTTCATTGCAGGGTTTTCACTGATGAGCCCACACATGATATGGGCTGTCAGTATCAAGGATCAGCCATAAAATCATATCACCCAAGTTTGGGACCATGGAAGAAAGAGGGTCACTCTGGTTGACCTGCCATGACGGTTACCCTTTCTGAGACAAACCGGTCATCTGATTACAAGTAACACTCAGTATCTCTGGCCATTTATTGCACTGTTTTATTAGATAGTTAAGTAGTACCATCTCAGTGAAGGAGAATCTAATCACCTTTTAAAAATAGCTTCATACCACAGTTCTTCATCTTTGGTGTGTCTTGTCTCCAGGTATTTATGTGCCCTTTCCTCGCCCATTCCCCACCCCCCTTTGTCTTACTCTGTTAAATATCTTACAATGCAACTTGGGCTGCAGTCGCTCTAACACTAGGAGTTATTCTTTTCTCAAATTATTCATGTCAAGAAAAGACCCTTGCAGATTTCTACAGACATTGGGCAGCTCTGCATGTAATGTTTATATCCTGAGTTCTCTGACCAATTGTCCTCATTTCCTGTCTGCAGTTCAAAACCCAATCAAAGGCCCATACAATGGGTATTTAGAATGTGCTTTTCTGCAAGGGGACCATTTCGAGTCATGTTCGATGGCTAATCAGCATTTGACCATCAGGTTAACCAAGGCACATTCAAATATGTTAATTGGGATTAATTCCACAGCTTCTGATTAATTGTGAAGTGAAAGAAATTTCTCTGTCTCTTTTCTTTTCTCTTTATTTTGTAGAGTGAAGATGAAACAAAGACCAAGAAGAAAACCAAAAAGAAGAAGAAACCATTGTCAGGAGGAGAGGGAGTCTTTGTCAAACGAACCATCAACAAGTCGACCTCCGCCTCTCGAACGCTGGACTTGTTCTAGTGCCAATCAAGTCTTAGTCAAGTGTCTTTCAGTCCTTCCTTCCAGACTATTATCTATCTGTCTTCTCTCTCTGTAATAGCTTTAAGTGGACTGCAGATCACCAGATCTGCTAAAATGGTCACAAGTGTGCAGCATCTATTCTTAATGTAGCTCCTTATCATCTGCTTCACTATTTTCTATATTATTTTGGAGCCTACTGAGAATAATGAGGGAGTGGTTATTTTATGGGGTGGTTCCACTTTTGTCTTTTCCTTCTTATGGTTCTTTTCAATTTTCTTTTCTCTATTCTTTTGTTTTTGTTACTTCCTGTGGAGCAGACTACTGAGCAGTTTCTGTTTTTTTTTTAGAGTGATTTCTGTCATGATATCTTGATGTTTTTAATGTGCACTCTATTTTTACTCTCGTTAAGTATTCAACTATCATCCGATATTGTGAAGAAAAAAATAAATGAAAAATGAAATATTTGGGTCAGCAAATTGTTGATATAGCTAAGTTAGGCTTACTTTGATGTGGTAGGGTACAATGACTCACACATCATGGAGCAGTCATTGAATGTTTGGTACACTCAAGTAATTCCTTCTTTTTGAGATTCTTTTGTAGTTCCTTCAATTACTGCAGTGTATTAATGATGATACAATCAGTGCTATTACCTAGAAACAAATATTGTGAAATATACGTCTTTGATGTAAGTAGTGAGCTTATGCAACCCAAGGTGAAATGTACTTTTGAAGGAGGGGAGGGGGGGGGGGCTGTCGAGGGGAAAATGTAACAGAAAAAAAGTAAGGCAGAAAGTGACCATTTCTGTGGTTGTTTAGTTCTCTTTCAAAGATCATGATCTGATGTTTCAGCAACCCTGGTGGGAGATGAAATTATTTTATTTGGTTTCATGTTTTTTCTCTAGTATTCATTGGATTGGCAATAAAACTAGATGTATAATGATAAAGTGAACCTGGCGGTGCGGCAAGGGTGAAATTTATTACTTATGTTAAATTGCGGAGTTGGTACTAGATCTCTGTGGGAACTCTGTGCTGAAGGAAAAATTGGGAAGCAATTGTGCAGTTCACAGTGGTCAAGTTTGAGTCTCAAAATACTATTTTCTCATGTATTATTTAAAAAAGGCTCTGAAAATTAACTTGAATTCTGTTTTGCAGTTTGTGGGAGAAGATGAGGGGTTATGTTTTTTTTTCCCAGGAGCTTGTATTTGTCATTGTTAACATATATCAAGCATTTACATCCTTTACTTGGTGGTACATCCTTCTAACATGAAGAGAGAGAATGACAATTAACAGAAGAGCAAGATTGACCCACCACGAAGCAGTTCCCGTTTGCTCACATCAGTCACAGTCCATCAACAGTTTGAATCCAGAGTAACTGCATCAGATTGTTACTTTGTGCATGTAAGTTGTACATCCTGTTGTAACAATCTTGTACTGTGTTATGCCACGCTGTAATACATATTACAACATTGTACGCAACATTTGTCGTAATACTTTTCAGAATTTTTCATCACGATTTTTTTACTGTCATCATGTCTCATAGCTTTAAATTGAGCTGTGTCTACCTTCTTGGTATAAGCAGATTACCTTGATAGTGTTAAATGTAACTATATATTTACTTCTTTAAAAACTGTTCATTATTGTCAAAGTATTAGGAACTCTTATCAAAGTGAAATAAAGTTGTTTCATGTAAATGACAGCAGCCAGTGATCATCGCTAGTTTTCCATGTTACATCTTTTTCAATTCACTTCTCAACCCATCAGGCCTGCACACAGACTAACCTGTTTGGGGGGGGCACATCAGTGTTGAAGTTTATTATGGCCTGAGGGGTTAACTAAGGGGAGGTAGACACCCCCTCCCCTTAGCAAACTCTCCAGGAAGTTTTTTGCCTTGTGTATGGGTTCTAGATACAAATGGATGTGAGGTTTCCACCTTTATCCTTGTATTTTTATTCCAAAAAAGCACAGGCTTGTATGCAGCGTTTGTAGTGGGGTTCGATTTTACCACAAATGGAACAGTTTACCCGACGACTATGACCAACAAATCAAAACTCATTACGTATGTTGCTAACATAGGCCAACAATCATAGGCTGAGCAAAACTCCAGATCTGGTGAACCCACCTAGATACGGGCTGAAGCACAACCTTTCATTGAAAAATTTTGTGGTGCACATTCCCCCCTGTGACTACAACTCATCACAACACTTCCTCCCTGCATCTCTGTCACCTTCATAGTGTCCCACTCATCTTCCCTTCCACCCCTTCAAATTACCCTCACCCATCGGAGCTCATGGGCCAATTTAGAAGTCTAGTTGTTATTTTTTAATAACAAGGAAAGTACTGGAATCCATTTTCTTTTTTTCTTGGTATCCTTTCAAGCCTTTCCTGCTCGAAAAGAATTGATACCTAGATCATGGTGATCAATTTTTCCTCATACGGTCTTTTTGAGGTAGGACTGGACACCCCAAGTTTTACAATATTAAAAATCCACGACTAGAAAGTGGCATCCTGACACCCATTTCAATATTTCTTGAGGAGAATCGTAAGAGTCATGTTCTAAACTAAAATGCTAGAATGTAAATACAATGTGCTAATGCATGAAAAATTTCAAATGGTATTTCAGATTTTCTGACTGTCACTGCCCGGATATTTTAATAGGAGAAATTTCAATTAGTATTTCAAATTTATTCAGAAATCTTAGCCACAATTTGGTGCAATAGCAGGCATTTTCTGCCATAAAATGTGCTAGACTGATATGAAAAATTCCAACAGGTATTTCAGATTTTCCGACTATGGTCGCTCTGACAGACGTTTTTTGGGGGGGGGGGGGAGGGAGACACCCCTCCCCCCGCCGGTCGCGACGGCGCTGCTTCTCAGCCAGGTTCTGCCATTTAGACATCCACCCCAACAGCCACCAGAACACATATACATTGTTCATTTGAAGTGGCCTCCACAGAAATTGGCAGCCTTACCTGTACAGTTTCCGGCAACAAATTTGAAACTTCGTGACTAACCTTCGGAGAAACGTAGATTCGCTAAGTAATCTCACAGATGTTGTAAGAATATTAGGCTTTACTTAGGAGGTCAAAGTTGAGACGGCAAGACCCCGAGGTTACAGCCTATAACACCGTTGTTTCTATATTGTTACACTCTATCGGTGACGCCTCTTACCTATCGGGAAGACCTCTTCAGTTTGTTGTTATTCTAACTGGCAAATAACTTGGTGTTCATTTTGAAAGACGGAACGTTCGTCTACTCATCGTTGGCGGATATTTTGCCAATAAAGTAACCACATCTTAGTCCTACTTAGACACGCCTCGATGTGAACGATTACATTCCAGGTCTCTTAGTTAATATTTACACGAAAACCATCGTGATGCACTGGAGTAGTTTGGGGTTGAACACATCTCTCAAGTAGGCTACTCCTTAAAGTGAACCTAAAGTCAAAATTGTCAAAAATATATGTTACAAAACATGAAAAATGCATCAAATGTTCCAACTCCCATCTTTATTGTACATTCCTGAGCTGAGATATAAAATGTTGAAATTTATTCACAAAATTCGGAATCATTGATTGCGTAGTAGCCTGTGATGGCATTCTTGTACAACTCACATTACCTGCTTTTGTTTCCTTTTGAAATTAAAATGTTTGTTTGACTTTGACACAATTACTGTTTCTTTGTTAGCATGTTGTAAGGAGACGGCTATTACAGCCCAGTCACCCTATAACCATAAAACAATGATCGCATTTTGGAACAATGTGTGATGGCGTTCGAAGAAACAAAGTAAAACAAAGATGGCAATTTGAGTAGTACAGGAATGACATCACAAATTATTGCACAATCTACCATTTTGAATTTAGTGAATTGGCTTCAACATTTTATATCTTATCTCAGGAATGTCCTGTGAAGATGGGAGTTGGAACATTTTGATGCTTTTTTCAAGCTTTATAAAATATATTTTTGAAATTTTTAACTTTAGGTCAACTTTAATGTGAAATCTGTTTAAAAAAAGGGGGGCACCAACAGAGATGATATGGGTTGCTCCCCAATCCCCCACCGCCACAACCCCCCCCCCACAACCCCCCGCCACACACACACACACACTTAGCTGAAGTGACCGGTGACAAAAACATGTATATGTCTATTCTCTGTTTATAATCATAATTTGGCATTTACCTCTGTTTTAGGAAGTTCACGAGACTTCATTTCTTAGTACCCAAAGATGTATAAACCTCAGAGCTTCCCCCTAGACCCCAACAGGTTTTAGCTCTGGACTCCACCAGACGGGGTCCCAAGTTTTCCCTGAGTCAGAATTATTCACCCAGAAAACCAGAGATATGCTAAAATCTCAGAGCATCTACGCACTTTGCCCTTGAACCCCCACCTGGGCTTGCCCTGGACCTTATGAGGTGTCCAAAGTTTTCATCTTGTCAACTTAGAGGAATAATCGAATTAATTAAATCGTTTGAAATCGTTGCATTTAATGATGCTCCATGAATTTACCCACCCTGAGATTAAATTATTTGCACACAGATATCCTAAAGTCTCAAAGAGTTTTTTTTTTTTTTTTTTGAGGGGGGACAGAGATTTCTGTGCCGGAATATTATTCATTCAGTAATTAGTGTCTAAGTTGTCTAAGCGAAGCGCCACCATATTGGTGTATAGTCTACAAGAAAATTTTTAATGTTATACAACCTCCCCTAGGTAAGAAGCGACACATTCAAGGGAATTTGAGCACATGATTCTTCCACCTTCGCTTAAAACGATACATTTTATCCGAAAAATGTCGAGGTGAATTTTGTTCTAATTTTCAGTCCCCCCCCCCCCCCCCCCGTCTGATGTATCATTCTGTTAATATGTTATTCCTCTTAATAATGTCTACAAGAAAATGCCTACTAAGCAGTGGCAGATCATGGCCAAAAAATTTAGAATTGTGGAGGAGTCCTGTATACATTCAGTGCATGAATTGTGAGTCAAAGTATTTAGAAACTTTGTTATTTTTATAAAAGAAAAAAAATCAGCAAGTAGTCAGTAGAGCCGAAGGAAATCAAAAAAGGAGAAACAAAAAGAAGAAGAAGAAGAAGAAGAAACAAACAAACAACAAAACAAAAGTGAAATGTGTCAGGCAAGGATTCTGCACTAGTAGTGCATGGCTTCGTTGCCAACACAGCATGATTCCAATAACAAACAGAAAAAGGCTAACTGTACATATTCCCGGTCAGTCACTCTCCGATTCTGTATAGTGGAGGTTCGATTATTCCACCGTTATCATTTGTAAGTTTTCTTTTTCTCTGAAAGAATATAACACATCTTAATCAAGCTGTTAATGTCGAAATCTCTAAACCCTGTGAAAGATGAGGCCAAATCTGGCGCCACTTACCGTCCCCTCCAGTGACAACAAAAACCCTAACAATTCTTTGACGTGTACAATGACCGGATCTTGTCCAGTGGTTTTGGAATGGTAATCTCTATTAACTACTCTCAGCTCCAAAAAGTAAGAATCCCAGGGCCCCCGAAATGGCCATCGACTATTTCGAGCATTTGAATGCTTTTGTTGGTGCATGAAAACTAAAAGGTTAAGAGAGTGGTACAATTACGTACAAATCGTTTCGGCTATTAGCAGTATAAGGAAACAGAAAGTTAAAGTAGCTCTTGGCATTCGGAAATGTATGTTGAAACTTAAACGTGAAGGACTGAAGGCTGTACTATGTAACAAGGGACCGACTAAAAATCCTTATACATTTCAAGTGTCCGCTTTTACGGCAGGGATGCTGGATCCATAAAATGTTTTTACCCCCACAGACTGCGTGCTTTCTCTTCAGGAGCGCCGCTAAGATTTACTGATCGGGAGCACACATTGCGCCATACGTCTCTTATAGGACAGATATTGCCTGAGCGGAGCGCCACCATTAAAGGTGGCGAAGCGTGTACAGGAAAATTTAGGCTGAAAACACCTTCCAGATCATCAGAAATTGCATTTTCTAAACCATGCATTTTTCTGTTTACTTACATATCACCCCATCCCTACATATAAGTGTAGCTTAAATACATTTTCAAACTAAAGGGGAAATCAGGGTTTATTTTCACAATTTATTTCACCACAGTTCCCCACCGGTAGCGTACAGTGAGTTATAACCAACAAATATGATCAAGATTATTTCAAACCATGTGGACAATTTCGAGAAGAACTCCGAAAGTCTGTAACATCCATATTCATCGATCAAATATGAATATTCAATACTATCGCCTTTTCAAGGTATGAGGAGGTGTGGCTGAAAAGTTTCATATGTAGCCTACGTGTGCTGTATGTATCATCAACTATCACCAAACTCTTGTTTACTTAGCATTGCGCAATGCACGAACAGCATGGAGACCGTAAACATTCGGTGATGTTTATTCATATAACGTCATCTCAGTCTCACGCTGTGATTGGTCATCGTATAGAGGAGGCTGTCTTGTCTTGTACATGAACGTTTATTTTTTGTACCCGACAATTAGTAAGAGTTCTCATTTAACAGTAATTAACGCAATAATTACCGTTTCTTCTACCTTCAAACACCTCCCCAACGTCTATATATTTCGGTGAACAATCAGTTTAGAAAGAAAAATCAACTAAAGGTGAATTTTCTCGGTTAAACCCTGATTTCCCCTTTAAGGTATCCTTGGGGTCAAAGTATGATTCGCCCGGCAGGATCGGGGACTGGCTAGCCTGATGAAATCTGTTTGCGGAAAACAATTGCATTTTACAATTTCTCTAGGTTTCATATGCAGGCTTTCAAACCAGCTATCCAAATGTTCCAAGTCCCACCTCGTTAAGTTACATGTGTTTCAAGTGTTTGGAGAGTTTAACCAGAAAAATTGCTATAGCGAGGAAGTTACAGGAAATATCTCTTGAGATCCCATGTTTGTTTTCTTTCAGGTTTGGAGTGTCGAGTTAGTTATGACGCATGCTTCTAAGAGCCTCCCTTCCTTTCGAATGAGAGGATTGTTTCCAAAACTTCCTGCCAGTAATGTTTCATACGATATGCGTGATGGACGGTGCCACTTTATATTGCCTTTATTCAACAGTTCTTCAAACAAAAATGCATATCGATTCATTAATTCACTCTAAGCAGACGGGGGAGAAGGGGGGGGGGGGGATCGAATGGATACCTCCGCATTCGTCAATATCTCATTGTAAAGCAAAAGGCCTATATGAAACACATTGGTTGGTCTCCGAATCGAAAAACTGCAGTCCTACTGATGAGGAAGTGTATGCTACACCCCCCCCCCCCTCCGTTCCCCACACCCTCGGAGTATCACAACATTTCAACTTGCGCTGGCGCTCATGGTGAGCTTGGAAAATAAATCCACACGCTGTTATTAATTAAGCAGGTCTACACACCGATAATCCGAGGATGACGAAGGATCTTTTTCTCAATTTTGAACGTTTCAGGATCAAGAAGCCCAATTGGCTCATCTAGGAACCTATATGCTATGTTAATTGTGGATAAACGTTTGCGAAATTTTCCTTCTCTTTTCGATAGGTGTTCAGAGGGTATAGCAAGGCAGGAGGAGGGGGGGGGGGTGGGAGCCAATCAATGCAAATCATATATGCAGTCCCAAACCCGGGTTGACCGTGGAGGACTTGTTCAGTACAGTGTAGCCTTTCAGTTTTATCCAGCAACCTGAATACCCGCCTCTCGGCACCACTGCAACCAGCATTGCTGAACAATCTAATTTGGGGTCTCCAGAAAATTTCCAAGTGGTTCCATCGGGATTTTATGGTGTGCAAGAGGAAACTCTAACAAAAGCGACGTCACCGCATTACCTTTGTGTGTGTTTGGGGGGGGGGGAAGGTTGTTCATGACTCAGCCTGTGAAAGACGCAACCTGTTGATGGCTTGGCAGCTGTTTCCTCAATCAATAACGGTGTCCACCTATATCTATAATCTACGTTATTTTCCATTCATTTTAAGAACACGTACATTACTCTTTGGTAATCATACCACCTAATGTTTATGCTGGAGTTTCAAACGCCCACTAGGCCCCGGTGGTGTCCGACTTGGGTTAATTTCTGACCGGACGGAGGTGGGTGGGGAGGGTGTATTTTTCAAATCATTAGAAGACAAAATTAACCCACACTTTGTCCATTGTTGTTATTTCATTCTTTTCACATCCATATGGTATAGCCCACCCAGTATAGGCCTACCCATGTATGGGCATCCGCCTGTGGTATTACAAACCTGAACATTGGAAGGAAAAATAGAATCAACTTTCCGTAGTGGAGTAAATTGTAACTTTCTAAACCAGTGTTCTTCCTACTACAATACTTAACTGAAATTCACAAGGCCTGCAGAGACTGGGAAATGCTTATTTCCTGCAGTCTGAAGGCAATTCTTTCAAAATTTTCTCATGGTACGCCACACTAATGGTGGCGCTCCGCTCAGCGTCTAGTGTTCCTTTATAAAGAACTCTAATACAAAAAAGTGTCATGACTGATTCTACCACTTCAGTCCTACATCCCCATCACCCTATCCTCAACACTGATGAGTAAGGCATGGTTACGGCACTCTTGTGTACCAAAGCTGTTTTGGAATTGAAAGACTTAGCTCAACCCCCCCCCCTTTTTTTTTTTGTTTTTCTACGGTACACAGATGCCCATTGCAAACGAAGGTGGGTCCAGATATTCGAAGGTGGTGTGGATCATTCCATGTCTCGCATTGCAGTGCATCTAACACATATCCCTTCACTACAGATGACGGCGAGGTAACCCTAACGTTGATATATTCATTTCATCTCAACAAAAGATATCCTTCAAGCATGCAAGTGTCTCAATTGATAGTACTGACAGCAAATATCGATCACAGAGAGTAGTCTATTGATTTTGGTGCACTATAAGCAAATTCTCGGCTACTTAGTACATTCTTCAGACCATTATGTCAATAACTGGTCTATGGGCCCGTTCAGGTTAATGTGTTAAGCTTGTTCTGGTTGGTTTGAGACCAGAAAAATTCAATGATGAGACGTTATGGACAGCTTTGCCGATGTTACAGCAGGCTGTTGTTGAGCACACAACGCCGAAGTGACCATATGTGACCGTCCCATGATTCCATCATGAAAGGGGATTTGGGCTGAGAAAATGATCAAATTAGTTGAAACGATGGCGGAATATGGCTCGGCCAGTTTCATTTTTGTCCCTGGCACTGAGGGTTAAAAACACGACGGATGGAACTATGATAGGCTAGTTATGACGGTTTGGCCAAATGGTAGCTAGTGGCACTTATTAGCAGCTCCGTAGTGAAAAACGTTTAACAAAGCCAGAAATTACCGAGGCATATAGTTGTATATTGTATCAAAGTGAAATTTCAATATCGTTGCTACTACAGCTTGAAGCGGTGTACATACGTTGTATTAACGTTCCTTGCTGGTGTCCGTACCACCCGTATAACAAACTATGCTTTTTTTCTTCCTTTTTTATGTTTGCGATCATCAACACTAGATTTCAATAACAGGTAGGAAAGGTAGGTTATTCATCAAAATTGGTGACGCGTTCGCATTCGCATGCAGTGAATTTACTCAGTTGCCAGTAGCCAGCATAGTCAAAACGAGCTCCCCAGAAAGGACGGAATCAGATTTGAAAGTGTGAAGTGTGAGGGGTTCATGTCATATGTTCGAATTCTGCTTGAAAAGTTCAGTTTCAAAAGATTATTTTCCCTCCTGATTTCCCTCTGTGTCCAGTTTGCCCGATTCGATCCTCAGTGTCAAATCTGGTTAACATACAGCCAAGGAGTTACTATTCGAGACTGCCCGATATAACACAGCGTGGATAAGCAAACGTTGTACTGCAGTCTGCGTTCCTGTAAATATCTTGGAACACGAACTTACACTTATTTCTGATACCCTGGATGTCATGGCAAGCCGCAAGATGCCATTTTGACGACTTCCAGTCTGAGACCATTTTCTTCCGTGTGAAGCGGCGGGGTTGCTACGGTAGCGAGGCGAAAGAAGTAGGGAGTAAAAAGGGTAAACAGAACAGCCAATCAAACTCCGACGAACTTGAGCCGCTTCTTATCTTGAACTGTTGAACAGTAGTACGTACGAGCAACACAGCTCAACGTACACGCCGTACTTGTACCAGCTAGCTGAGTCATTGGGCATGGAAATAACCAAGACGACAGTAGCATGCAGGCAGCTACCTTTTACCTCATTTTGTTAATTTCTTGGGAAAAATAAAGTTGGGAGCTAAACTACAATGGATATACGAATTCGGACATCAGCCGTTAGTGGGTAACGTGAACTATTTGTTTTTTGCCGCCGGATTTTCCAATCATGAAAACTTAACCGCTACACGCAAATGAACTTTGGCTCGTGAGGAGAAAGTTTGCTGCCACTGTAGGAGAAAAGTTTGGTACTTACACTATCCCAGGGCAGCCTACACTAACATGCACGCAGATACTTTCTTCGGTGCTGTAGCAAGTAAACGAACCATACATTGCATCCAAAGTCATGTTCGCTGCACATTCGATTCATTATGAAATTTCGAGAAGTTTGCAACGTTTCACGATAAGGCAAATCGGTGTTCTAAGAGGATTAGTTTTACAAACCACAGCTGAATTGAACGACAGATAATTACCACATCTGACACTTGAATAGACCGGTAGGGATTTCAGCCTGTAAGGCTAACAATACGTACCTATTGGCGAAATTATACAAGTCCTAACGTAGTCCACCTGTCAAGGAAACGTTTGCCATAGACTGAAAGAGCATCAGATACTGGTCTTATTTTTTTACCAGTTACTTTGCTTGTTAAATTGTCATCACGCAGCCTGAACCATATCATTTTTACACTTTATCAAGAGACCACTGGGCATGGGAAACATACTCCTGCAGTTTTGGGATTTTGTGACAACACTAAACAGCAGGTTTATATAATTTTGTCTAAGTTAGCCTAAGTAGGCAACAGTTTCATACATAGGCTAATCACGACGTGTCATGCCTTGAACTTGGCTTCATCACTTTCATACTTGGCAAATACGGAACAGCTCCAAGCATCTTTTTAGAACTAAAGGATATAGGCCAAGGACATCACAGGGAGAGCATGTAATTTGCAACCCTGAAACAATCACAACATGTGTAGCCTACTCCAAAGTTTTTTTTTTTCAACTATCATAGTTACAAATGTTTTGAATTTTGGCAGTCCCTAGAAAGTTACTTGTATCCAGGTGAAAGGGAAACTTTCCCATATGTATTAGTCATGGCTTCTAGTCGGATCAAGAAAGGCTCAAAGACTAGGAGCAATTCATCGAAAATGAAGGAACTGCCACCACCTCAGCCTCAAGGAGAGAGAAAATACAACTTGCAGGAGTTTGATTTGCTCTCCACTGTCGGTAAGTTTCTGTTCCCATAGTAACCAATAGAATAATTGAGTACTAGTACATTGCATATGGCGAGTAATTGTTTAAAAATTGTACGGCAGACATTTTAAGCCTGTTCAGGATTACAAACAATACCAAAGAAATTACATTCTGACTTTTTCTGGACTAGCCTTTTTGGGGTATGTCACTGGATGGAACATGTAGCCATCATTCCTAAGAAAATGCTGAATCTTTGGGTGAACAATTTGGGTCTTTACTACTTATTGTAAGAGTAATTTGTACGGTCTTTTTTATGCTTGTATTCTTTAAGCTAGTATTTTTTAAGCTAGTATTTTTTGCATGTTTGGGACTAAGTTGTGCTTTGCAAGTTGTGTTGATATCCTTATTTCATAGCAGCTGTTTAAATGCCTCTGCTATGTTCAAATAGTTTTCTTGCGCTGTGTAATTGTGTGTTTTTTGGTCAGTCGACCTTCAATGCATCAACTCAACGCATCTCGACCCTGGAATATAATTTTTCTATATCATACATTGTTTAAGTCCACACCAGTCATCTAGAGCCGTGTGTTTTCTCTTTAAAGGCAAACCTTGCTGCGCATCCATATTACTAAAGGACTCGCCTGTCATTTCTTCCACCAGCATTACTGGGTGCACGACGAACGTTACATTATCTTCCCAAACTGTGCCCAGGTGGAATAGAGGTGCCTTACATGTGACGTCACAGTGATATATGTGAAGCACCCTTCCTGAGGATAGGCTACAAAATTTTACAAGTGCATGTTGTGTCTCTGGTATTCGATCACATGCCTAGATATGTAATGTTCGTTTGTTTGCCTCAGGGACGGCGCTCTTGTTTTGTACGTGTTATGTGACGTCAATGCAAGCTAGAGGTCTCTTGAATATAGCTTGCACTGTAACATCTGTTGTATGATACCATGGTACATTAGCTGATAAAACAAACATGAGCAGTTTGGAGAGGTATAGCAAAGCAGATCAGTTATGGCCAGAGGTATTTTGTATTATGATCCATTACATGTTTATAGCAATAAGGACATGTCCTATTTAGCTTAAATTTCTGTAACTGAGAGGGGCTGAAATGTGTGCAGACCTGCATGTGTGGTGTTAGCAGTGTTGATTTAGAGATGTAAAATTTGAATTTCATTCAGGAAACCAAGTTCCTTTGAGTTTTGTGTAATCAATTGATGCAAATTTATCACAGCCACCCTCAACTTGATTGTTTGTATTCTTCCATACTTCCTGTAGCCATTACTTAGTTTGGAAAGACATGCATACCTGACCAGCAGCTTTAATCAAACCTAGGTAACTCAGCCATATAGAGATCACGTGCAAGAACAATCAGCTGCTGACAAGAGTCACAGTAAAGTGCAATATACTTCAAGCATACTTCAGTTTTGTAAACAAATGTGTCCACATTTTTCTACATCATCTAGTTTTTTGCTCCATATTATCAATGGCATGCTGCACTTTACAGTGGGAGCATACATGAAGTTTTTTTTGTTGCATCCAATGTTATGTACTGTAACTGTATGTCATATGAAACATGGAACCCATGCTAGTTTCGTTCTTGTTTGGCCTGGGAGGCATATGGTGCATGTCAAAACTAACGTGTCGATGTGAAATTGTATACACACACCCTCTGTACATGAGTGAGTACACTCAATCCATAAACTTGCATTAAACTGCATCATGGATCTCACATTATCTCACTGAATTCATTTAAATTATTCTTCAAAATGCAAAGTGTGACATTTCTGTTGATCAGGCTGAATTGTGTGTTTGTTGGCAATGCCTCATTTTAGCTGCCAGGGATTTGTTACTTTAACTTAAAGGGAGGATGTAGGTAGAAATTGACTCAATGAACCTTTCTGTGCTCCTTCTTCAAAGTAGCCCCAAAACTTTGAAAGATTGTGAGTATAATATTTAAAAACTGACAGTTAACAGCCAAACTTTTGATGAAGACTTTCAAAGAAGCGATCGCTTGCCTTCATTGCTGGACCCACTCTTGAGGACAAATTCAGCTCTAGCTAACCGTAAATTTTCTCTCAATTGGAAGAACGTTGTAAAGGTCAATATATCTGCCAGTTGCAATGGCCGGTGTCTGTTTACCATTTTTTCCATCCTGTGGCTTACTTGGAAGAAGCTTGAGTGCATACAGTAGGAAAGTATGTAAGTTATTCTTGAAACTGTTATACAGGGATCCTCCCCAGCTTTAAGATCATCAGTGGGCGGTGATAATCCAGGGCAGGTCATTTTATTAATGCCTTACTTGTCTAATGCTGAAGGCTAAAAGGAATTAATCTGTGGAAGGCCTGTCAATGTGTGATGTTGATGCAATTAAATTGTGTACACTGTAGTATAGGCCTACTGTATGTGCAATGTTTAAACACATGTTTTTATTTTGGTTTCAGTATTTGGTTTGTAAAAATGACATGTAGTTCTCTGAAGAAGCTTGGGACGGAACCCCAGTTTTGATTTTCGGGGCCTGTTGTTTTTGGTGAAGTGATGCGGAGATGTCAATCACCCTCCCTGAATTTACTGGAGACTCAAGAAAATATACTCATCTCCTGACTTCCTACGTCACTAAACAAAACTCCCTGATTAGAGATAAAATGTTAGAAAAAAGTAAAGGAAATAAGCAAACATTCTTAGCAACATACACCGAGATACTGTATATGCCCCAAGTGTGCAGTATCAATTCTATTTCATATGCTTAGTATAAGTTTGCGTTCTGTTCATTATTCTGTCACATGATAGTCATTTGCTGGGTTTGGTATGTGCTTTCCTCAGTCTCCTATTTACTGCCAATGAGGGTAGGGACAGGTACTGTAGGTGTGTACTGTAATTGCCCTAGACCTCACCTGCAGGGTGCTCATTAGACTTTGATTGCTGTCTTCGCTTGCTGTCTGGGGTCTCTCTGATGGTGAAATCCCAATAAATGTTGGCGCATCTCAGTGACTAATATATAGTCCTGCAGTATGCTATAAAATGACTGGACCAGGCATTGATAGGAGCTGTACATCTAATGCAGAGAACTTCATGGGAGAGAGAGAGGGGGGGGGGGGGGTAGGGTCACTTTCAGCTGAAAGAAATTGTACAATCACTGAGTCAATCAGTCATGGGGTTTGTCTCTCGAGAACATTGGTCGAGATTTTGAGACCCTTTTGATAAAGCAATAGATGCATGCCTTGCACTTAGCAATTTGAGAAAGGGTGGGGTTGATTGGCTGGTCATGCAGATGTAAACTCTCCAGTATTCCAGAGTCAAGTGCAGCAAAAGAAAAAAAGGAAAGAAAGAAAAACAGGCAAAACAAGCTATAAAATTTTACCAATGCGCACTGTTCAAGTACAAATTCCATCGCCGATGCACCATTTTGTATCATTGCCAACATGGAACCTTTAAAATTGCATTCTCCTTACATGTGTACATTAATACACACTACAGGTGAAACTTCTCTGGCAGTAAATGTCCTTTCCCAGGCCCCAGTAAATCAATGCCTCATTAGAAGACACTGGCTGTCCAGTAGACGTTTAATGCTCAAGTTTGCCTGCTGTACAGTACATGATACAGATTGACAGTGCACAGAAATATTTGAAATAAAAATAAAGTCTCTTGCTATTTCTGTCTCAGTTATAGAGCAGCCTGACCCTACTGTGGTGAAAATCAGAGTGAAAATGTGAAAAATTTTGTTTTACTGTATGGCGTCATGAACTTTGACTGCCATTCGCGTATGATCTTTTCAAAATTTTCTGTTTTTCTTATACCTTGCTTTTCAAAATTTTCTGTTTTTCTTATACCTTATTGTTTTTGGACTGTTATTTTTCCTTCAACATATATATTTGAGTGATTTATGTCAGCCTTGTCTGCCTCCCTCATAGCATAAACTCTTTTGATAGCAATATAAACAAGAAAGGTCCCACTGGAATTTGAGAGCAGCTACAGTACAAGGAAATAGAGGTACACCACAGTACTTGCTAAAGTACATGAAGATGCATGCAGCATGAAGTGCCTTGTCACAAGTAGTGTACAGTCTCCTAATCTTGGAGAAAAGCTCTGAATTATGCCATGTCAAAATTAAGGACCTCCTCTGTCAAAACTTCGAAACATCAATTGCAGTTAAATTCAAAGTTGAAATCCAAAAGCTGGTCTTGTTTGATTCCTTGCCGCAGGCAGAAGGAATCTATGCAGTCCTGATGTCGTGTGTATGTGTGTGTGCGTGTGTGTGTGAGATGCTTGGTGTAAACACGATATCTCAAGAAGGGTAACCATGACTGATCTCATACTTACTGTGTGTATTGCATTCAGTAGAATACTCCCTTTGATTTTGGTGGAAGTCAAAGGTCATTTGAGGTCACCAAAGGTCAAACTGTAAAAATGTGTAAACACAGTATCTCCAGGAGTCTAACCGTGACGGATGTCTTACTTGATGTGTAGATTGTATATACTAAGTAGAAGACTCCTTTTGTTTGTGATGGAGGTCAAAGGTTGTTTGAGGTCACCCAAGGTCAAACCTTGCTAACACATTAACTGCAGAAGGGTAATGTTGACTGATGTCATACTTGATGTGTGGGTTGGCCATACTGGGTAGGTGATCACTATTGCTTTTGGTGGACGTCTAATGTCACGGTCATTTCAGGTCACCAAAATAAAGGTCATTTTGGGTTAAAGGCTTGTGTTGCGTCAAGAAAAATAACTGCAGTTGATCTTATACTTGTCATCTGGATAATTCATGTTTGTTTTAAAGGGGCTCATTGAGTTGATATCAGTAAAGATTGCGGTGATTTTGAAGTATACAAACACACGACAATACTCACAATTAGCATAATTAATCAAGTTTCACATCCAATAGTCATGAAAACTGTCAATTTTTTCGACTTTTTGACCAGTTACTTGCTCTGATTGTGTGCTTGTGAATGTACTAATGTGAAAATGTCTGGTCACAAAGTTTCAAAAACCAAATTTAATCGTTGGTTACTCACTCATTAATGTTCCAACGTATGTAAAACTTTGGGATCCTTTTAGTTTGACTGTTTGTCATTAGTATGTGAAGGAAACTTGACCCGTTTAGAAAAATTGAGTGAATTTCACAACACAACTCAATGAGCCTCTTTAATATAACCATGTTGCAAGGAATCACAAAGCCTTTTGGCTTTCTGGTTTCAGTTTATGGACCCAAGACCTTGTGTCATTCTTAAAAGTGAGACAAAACAATTTGTAATTACTGTGAAGGTGCCACAGATGTAGGGATGTGTTACCATTTCAATTACCGTATTCGATTGAAATTTTCAATCTACGATTCCTTGTGGGAAGTTTCATTTAATATTGCCTACTGCAATGTGGAAGTCCCATTTCCACTATTTGACTGTCTTGCTGGCCTCTCCCTTAGAAAAGCCCAACTCTATGTTTACTTCATTGTCATTACTCACACTCTTACCTGTCTCCCAGCATCAAATGCACTCTTTGATACTCTTCAGACTTTGAAGAGTGCATCATTGCAATTTAGGTCATAGGTCACAGGTTTTAAAAAACAGAACTCAATGTTATGTAGCACTATGTGGATATTAATATTTTATGAATAGACCAATAAGTTTGTTGTTCTTTCAAATGTAAAAGCCTTAAAAATTAAAATCCCTTTTGTTGCAAGTATTACGGCATTTATTTCTCTTTTAGGTTAGTGGATGCCCACAGAGGGTCTCTTTCTCAAACTTCATTAGGTGCTTTCGTTGTTCACAGCAAAGTGACAATTTTCTCGGCTTTCTGTAAATAATGCACACATGTATTGCTACTGTATGTTGCCAAGAACACATGTCACATACATGTGCATACTTAAATCCATCACGACTAGTCATGGCGGTAGAAACGGTGATCAGTCTTCGTTTATTCAAAGACTTCCATTCTTAGGATTGATTCAAGTTATTTCTAGTGTCGTGTGATCCGAGTGCATATCATTCAAGTAAATAGCCGTGGGAAGAGGTAGTGTTTATTGCACGCTGTCGTTGTTAATCAGGTGATTCAATGGCCTTGTTACTCTTCATTCCATTGTGCAGTAAAACAATCATGACGCTGGACTGTGGTTTCCACTACAGATCTTGTTGTCACATTTACTTCTCCTGCTTGGAAGGAAACAGCAAAATGTGATGATTAAATAAGTACTCACCTGAAAAGGATAATCAACAAATTAAGTAGAAAATTGTTCTGAAGAAATAATACAGTGAGTCACATTTTGTTGTACACTCTTTCTAAAGTCACTGACCGTTGTCTTGAAACCTTCATTACCAGCATTGTCCTGTGGCTGTGTTTGCACCTGAGGCACAGGATTGCTTGGAAAGATAACTGTATGCGGGAAAATACCACATTTTTCAGCAGCTGAGGTTGTAGCTGCAATTATAAATACACACAATACATTTGCAATAGAGTCTTTACCAAGTGACAACTCCCTCCTTGATTTTGATAATCCCTCTCAAATTTTTATTCAGGAGGGGAGGGATTTCCCTTCTAGGTCCAATTCCTCAGTGCGAACACTGTCTGGCGGTTCGCCTCTGAGGAAGACTTTAAATAAAGTTTAAACCCCACTTACCAGTTGCATGTATCCAGTAGAAAATCAGATAACTAAGGTCAAGATTCACTGAATTCCTAGGCCAACCTTTCAGAAATGTTTTCAGGTGGCCGTTGCTGGCACTCAATAGCAACCATACTACAGTCTCAGATCCCAAGTACTCCTAATTGAGCTATCCTACAGCTATCCATGCACTACTCATGTGTTCCCTGTGACTGGACAAATACCCACGGACAGATACGTCCAGAAAATAGCCACCTATGTTGGTGTTATTTCTACCGTTGGTAAAAGACCATTGGATCATTGCCGGGGTAACCGTCCAACGACCGTATTTTTCACTCACAATGGAGTCCCCATGCAATCATCATTCAATACCCCCAGTTTCTGATCCTAAGTTGCACATAGTCAAATACATTTCTTCACCACTACCACCAGGACATACATGACATTCAGGGACCAGCTGGCAGCTGGCTTGAATTAGTTGCGTCTAAAAATTGCAGTGTTAAACGATGTACAGTTTTCAATAGCTTTGCCATGTACCTGTGTAATTTCCATCTGTTGTGCAGATTAAGAGCATAAGTTCAAGTACCTCGTTCTGATGTGCAACTTATAGCTGTAGATTTTGGTTAACCAGCTGTCATACAGATAAGGTTAAGCATATATACGCAGGCCTATACTTAGCCTGCAAGTTATTTCAACAGTGGATATGATATGCAAATTAGGCTGAAAAGACTGCCGCCCTGTATGCTAATTTGTCACGCTTGCATTTGGACGATTCACCTGTAAGTCTGATGAGCCAGGTGCGTAAGTACTGAATATTTGCCAAATTTACACTAAACACAGATTCTGCCACTTCTTAACAGTGATAATGAATGCTGTGAAGGAAAAATTTTAACATTGCACACGTGGAAAAGTGTAGAATAAATCGCATTTCACATTTTGCATGAAGCAGACTCCTGTGCTAAAGCATATTCGTGCAATATGCATTGAGTATCTAGTAAGGCCTGGCCTGCACAGTACACATTAAATCTCAACGAGTGTAGAATACAAAGAATTCACAGTTTATCACAAGGCATGTAAAAATCAGCATCATGGTTTGGAATACAAACAACACAAGGAAGCTTCTGGATACTTGTGAGATGTGTATCCCCATAACAATGAAGAAAAAACATCACAAAAGTCTTAAATGCAACCGATCATCTCATAAATTGCGTGAATGCCTGACCGTAGCCTTGCTTCGCATGCACAGTTTAGTTCCACATACAGTACATCAAAGGGGAAAGTTTTTTGCATATATGTGTTAGTTCGCTGTTGGTGGCAACACGGTGATTCTCAGTGAACAATGCAGTACCAACTAAAATATGGAAGTGATGTATAAACTGATTCGGAGGTGCTCGATTCATGAGCCAATCCATTTTCTTGTGAGTAGACCTATTTAACACCATGGAGGACGGAGACATTGATAAAAAAGGGAAAAGGTATGGCTAGATGATTCCAATGCATGTTACATGTAATTGGCAAATATGAGTCGCTAAGTTGCTAGGGAAAATTATCATGTCTGGAAGAAGAGTCTATGTCCAGTCCTAAATAATCCTACGTATGTCGGCTAGTATGCGAGCCTAAAGAACAGAATGGTATAATGAGAATTGTCTCTGGTGTTGTAACAATGACCACAAAAAGCGAAAAAAATTGAGAATAAATTTTGTGATAATATATGTTGCCTTATAGCTACTGGATGTTAGTTAAATCCAAAATGGTTTGGCAGTTACATTTCTTAACGAGAGCATTGATGCAAACTTTGGCTAGAGAAGGTCTGCTCTTTTCATTGTGACAAAGCTAGACTTGCTTCAAGTGTCACACATTATCTCTCTTCTACTTATATCATTCACTCTTATGAATTCACTAGGCTGTACAAGTGTTCATGTTACAGTCCCCTGTTGCCCCTACCAACCTCTAGAACAACAACACTTGTTGCCAACGGTTCTTGCGCCCACCCACACAGACAGAGTGCAACAACACTGTTCAATCAAGTGGCTTTCTGCACGTGAGATGGTGGTTGATGAAAGTAGCACAGTGAAACATACAATGTTATTGTAGGAACCTCTCCACAGTTTTGCAATCAATCTTCACCAAATTCACAGAAATTCACAGAAGGTGTAAAATCTAAATGAGAGAATAGATCTTTTTTTTTAATTTTCTGTTTGATTTTATTAGAAATTAGCCTCATTCCAAAAGGACCTGTTTGGATACCAATCGGTCCAGAAAAATGACATTTTTACTAAATTTCTCTATGAAAAGTACAACTTTTATGTGAAAATAAGTCCAAAACACTTTGCTAAAAGAAGGCTTGTTGGTCAACAGTTGGAAAATGATCTCTAGTAAAATACTAAATCATTGATCCCTACCAAACTTTTTGACATTCGTTGACTGTACATGGACCACCGGTCTACCAGATCCATCCCGTTTGTCATAAACCAAGTTTATCACCCATGAATTGGTAAACCTTGTTTGTCAAATCAAGAACCAGGTGTATCAGCTGATAAAGCAGGTTCATCAGTCAATCAGTGTGGTTTATCGGTTGGGCATTTGGCATCCTGGTAAACCTGGTTTATTGATCGAAAAACCAAGTTTATCAGTCAAAAAACCAAGTTTATCGATGCCAAATGCTCAATAATTTGATGAACCCCATAAACCAAGTTTATTGAATTACTAGGTATTTGGCATCAGTCGATAGTCTGGTTTTTTAATTGATTATCCCAAGTTTATCAGCCCAAGACACACGTTGGTAGATGCTGAATGCTCACTAATTTGAGGAACCTGGTTGATAAACCAGCTTTGTGAAACGATGAACCGGGTTTATCGACGCCAAATGCTCAGTAACTAGATGAACCTGGTTTATTGGTTGATAAACCCAGTTTTATTCAACCTAGTTTCACCCTGCAAGTACCTGCATTGTTTTAGTAACTCAGGAGAGAAGTTTAAACATGTTGTGTTGTCTATGAGAAGTTCATTTCAAAACGTCAAGAATATGAATGAAAATGGCTTCAGTAAGTCAGAAGACATATTCCGTGCCTGGAATTCCTCTTTAAACCTGTGATATATTTAATCACCATAACAATGGGTGTGTTGTTATGTTGATTTCTCAGAAACCTTTCTTGTGTCTCATGCATCAGTGTATATCCCTTCTTTGGTAACTTATCCATATTGCTACTCAATTCCTGATCAATCCATCTTTGATTTCCAAAAATTCACATCGTAGACATATACTTACCCCTTGCCACACTACTGCATTAGTTTGACCTATGCTCTACTAACCTCGAAGTCAATTCTGACACCACGCCCTCTAAGGCCTAGCTTGCCCTCGTTTGCCTTTCGCTCGAGTGCCTTGTCAACGTGTGTTTTTGTCTCGCTGTTTGCCTCGCGCAAAGGCGGCTGTTGCGGGACTAAAACCTGAGTATTCTTGTTTTTTCGTTCCATTCTTAGCCTTGTCGTTCTGTCTGTTATATTTTTCCCCTAAATTAGCTCTCGCTTCTCTGAGAAATTTAGGTGTTAATATTTCAGTTTGTGCAGCGTGCCTTGGACCGATATCCTATCGTGCGTGTAAGTATATGTCTACGATGTGAATTCTCCACAACTCACTGGTGTGGGTATTCAAGAGTGACTATACTTACCTCTTACTACCTCCCACCTCCCACCCCTCTGAGGCATGGGGAACCACTATTGTTTTTCATGGTTTGCTGGTTCCCCTCAGAGGAGCGAGGGTTTTTCCCTCTTGTACATAGTGTATATATCTCCTATCGTAAAACCAAAAACAAAAAAAAGACAAGGAAAAACCTTGTTTGTTTTATTTCTCATCTGGGGAACGCCGAGCTGGAGGCTCAGGGGGGTCCCGAGCGCAGTCGCCATGGGAGGCGCAGCGGGGGGATGGTCCCCCGCGCGTCGGCACTCGGGTGACGCCTTGGTGGCTTTCGTGGATCCCGCTCTCAGGTAAGTGTTCACGGTTTTGTCAGCTTACGTTGAGCCCCTCACTCAGTCCTACGAGGGCGAGCTAGGCCTTAAAGGGCGCAGTGTCAGAATTGACTTCGAGGTTAGTAGAGCATAGGTCAAACTGATGCAGTATTGTGGCAAGGGGTAAGTATAGTCACTCGTGAATACCCACACCAGTGAGTTGTGGGGAGTCAAAAGGTCATGTGAGGTCACCATGTTGCTCAAAGTCATAAAACCTTGCTACTTAAGACAATAGTATTTGAAGAAGGTGAATGACTCCTTGATAATTTTACAGGGCCCAATCCCAGCCCCAACATCTCACCCCCCACCGATTTATCCTGATGGGTGCTGCATTTCTCCTGTGGAATGCATCTTCCTGTGTTTTCTGTCTTCCAAAACTGGAGTTGGGCCAAGTGCTTTTCAAGAAAATAATCAAGTGTTACTGCTCTAAGTTTTGTCCATGTTTGCTATATACACATCACAATCACTAGCTTGCACATTGAAGAAATGAATTCTTTTACTGTGTGTGTGTACACAAGCTTGTGTGGCTGTGCGTGGTATATTTTCACTCGGTGGTGGTGGTGGGCTGGATTTGTTTATGGTTGTTATGGTTCCTAGAAACATACCTGGGATTATTATCATATGAGTGGGCTCTGTTATTCTTGTTGCTCAAGGGAGCATGGTGATACCAGTTGACTTTGTGAAATACAGTACTAGAGAGCTGAGCAACTGAGCAGCTGAGCAAGTATTCAGTGTTACACAGATTGAGTTGCAGGTCACATGCACTGGATGTGCTTCAAAGGCCTACAGTACAGTAGTTTATATTACTATGTAAATTTCAACTGAAACTGTTTCACCTTAAACTTAATTCATAATTGATTTAAGATTATTAAAGATTCGAAGTACAATATTTTCCCCTCAGTTAGAGACATACTGTATTGGAGCATTTTTACCTTAGAACATTTCAATGATTATCGGTCAAATGTGTTTAACTTTTTGTTTCTTTTTCTTTTAAGTAATAAAGATGCAGTAATATGTGCATGTGTTGTTTAAACTACAGGATTGTTACTGAGCTGTGAAATGTTTTGTACAATAACAGCTCTCACAATTACCACCATACATTGCTTGAACAGTTTGCAGTGAGCGTGTAGTCTTTCACAATTCAACTACCATGCAGATCTATAGTACAAATGCCATTTATAATATACAGTATATCTATGACAGAGTTGGTGTTTTGCAGTGTTAATGACCTGTTTAATTCTGATCTAGATGATAAATGCTGCCTGAATTTTCGGAATACCGTGTGTAAGTGCGGAATAATTTTACCCAGTATCGCCTCACAATTTGCAAGGCATGAAATATACTGTATGATGAAGCAACTTTTGTGTCTAATACTTGCATTTTCTCCAATTACAAAATCCCCCAAATCACTTCCCAAAATCTAAACACTAAATTTCCTGTTAAGTACTCTGGGAGCAATTGTAGAAATCATAGAACAAGCTAAATGCTATGGTGATGGGTGTTGGTTGGGGGGAGGGAGGATGGAGGGAAGGGAACATGCCGCCTCCACTTTTTAGAGAGGAGGGGACACTAACATGTTTGTCCCCCTGACTTTTGGTAACCTGAAATGAAAAACAGTAGTATGCATTGTTCGTAGTGGAAGTATAATTTTACTAAACTATGTTCTAAGAAATGAACTAAATTTTGCAGAAATTACAGGGCCATATAGACTGAAAAGTGCCATCTCCTGCAATATGAGAGGGAACATTTTTGGTTCCTTGAGTTAGCAAGAGGAACCTATGCATTCAACTTGGCGTGTGTGTGCGTGTATGTGTGTGTCTGTGATGCAGCTTGGGTACGCTCTAACTCAATATGGGCAAGTTGGATAAAACTTATACTTGGTGTACAGGTCCGTCATAGTGCGTAGAAGTGCCCTATTGTTTTTGGTGTCCAAATCTTGCATATTAATGAGGTTATGGGGTCAAACATAAAAATAAAAAACTGCCATATTTCCATAACCGTTGGTCAGAGTTGTCAAAAACGTGATAAGGTTGTCTGTTACTGATTGGTCAACAACCCTGTGAAATTTCATGCTTTATCAATAGAGAGGAAGGGATAATTTTTGACTCTAAAACAATAATAATAGCGTTAACACCATTATTATGTTTATTATAAGCTACCGTACAAATTAGTTGCAAAGCTTATGGACTACAGTGTGTAAAATTCCCATTGGCAGTTTGTGGTTTTAGGGACACAGTTAAGTCAATGGGATTTTGGTCGTTGGAAACTTTCTGCGCTGTTTTAGGGCTACGTTAGCCTAGGAGGACCATCAGTGAATGTATGTCATGTTTGAATTAGCATTTTCTTTATAGGTTTTCTTAGGTTGGTGTACTGACCCATCATTGTGGGTATAAGTGCCCTATTGTTTATGGCATCCATATCTTGCATTTTAATGGGGTCATGGGGTCAAACATGAAAATCTTGAAACTGCCATAGTTCCATAATTGTGGGTCAGATTTGTTTTAAACTTGATACGGTTGTCCGTTAGTGACAGATTCACATCCCTGTGAAATTTATTGATAGAGGGGGGGAAAATTTTGTGGTTTTATTTTTTGGTCATTGGAAAATTGGTGCTGTTTTAGTACTTTGGTAGCTTAGAAGACATCAGCTGATGTATGTAATGGTTGAAGTTGCATTATCTTTAAAGATTAAAATGGGTTGGGAAACAGTTTCAGTCACTGTGTCTAAACATGGTATAGTGAGTTGTTAGTTTAGCAGTTGGTACACAACTACAGTATGGTAACCAGTATAGTCAATGTGTGTACCAATTGAATTTGCATCCTTAAATTTGAAAAAATTGAAAACTGTTTAAGTCATTACATTTTAACATATTTAGTTGTTTGGTAATTTAATGGTTATACTGTACATGGGCCCAAAATGTTTGGACCCAGTTTGAGCTGAATTTTTGGGCCCCAATTTTTTAAATTTCATCAGCTAAGCATGTGATATATTTCTTAATTCAATGGGGACACTGTACAGATAGGAATACATATTTGGACCTGATTTGGACTCCATTTTTGGGCCCCATTCTTGATTGCCCAATTTGTGGGTCCCCACTTTTAAGGACCCAACTTTTCTTCTCAAGGAACCACAGTGCCCATTGGGCTCTTGTTATCATTTTTTTTTCGGTACGCTATCCTCGCCCATATTGTTTTTCGTTCCACCAATTTACGCCATGACTTACGCCACTTTAAGGAAAAACAATTAAGGCCAGACGTTCCCCACGCTTCAAATTGAAGCCCATTTCATTGTGCTATCAGCATTTGTCTGTGGTACATTGGTGCAATGTAGGTACACTCTACACGGTGGCGGATCACATGATCAAGAAACTATTTATAAAAAGTTCTGTTCAGAGGCACGTTCTGCAGGTTGGGGTGAATGAAAACCGACATGTGATCTACTGTACAGTTGTTTGAGGAATACAGGTATTAGGCGATACGTACTGTACTGTCGGTTGCAGATTTGCAGCACTTTGGTAAACTTACCTCAAGTTTACCTGTTGTGTGAAGTCACTGGAGAGATAAATACACTGCCCACTCTATGTTGCACTGTTACACTTAGCAAGAAGCTGCATACAAGGATATGAATCTTTCTGTTCAGATAAGAAGATGACAGTGATGTAAAAAGCAGATGGAGAGGGTCAGGAGATGAAGGGAAATCTGTCACATGACTTGAAGATTAGATCAGACCATGTTATGAATGGTAAAGTACATTCAATTATGGAAAATTCAGTGACAAGTCCCAGGCACTGTAAGTCTGGTCACAATTTTGCATTTCAAATGGCAAGAACCCAGACTACTTGGGTTTTTTTTGTGCAGATTTTTGAATCACCTGTTTCCGTGTTGGGATTTCTTTTCACCACATTGCAAGGCTTTCCCCGTGATTCCTGCTATCATTATCACAAATGGCTACAATTAGATGAAAATGCAGAAATCTTTAAATGGCACCTACTGCACTGATGATGAACAGACTCTTCGAAGCTTGAGTTACATTATTTTAATGAATGCATGGATGTGAAAGTAATGTACTGTTAGTGGACCTGCCTCTGTCTTGTTAAATGTAGTGTTCAATTCATGTGGAATTTTATTCTAATGCACTGATATATGAGCTGGGAAAAACAAATACTGTGGCAATATTTCTGTGTACATCAATAATTTACATACTTGCTGTTTGTTTTCTGTTATTGTGCGAGTAAAGCACTGCAGAAACACTGTTTGCATGCTGATGAGCACGAGAGCTTGCTTTACTTGTCTCTGCCTATTTTCTGTACTTTTGACAGTTATTTATCGTTTGTAGGCCTGTTATGCCAGCTCCAGATGGTCTCTCCGAGTGATTATTAAATGATGACAATTACACTCCTAGTGTGTGCTTTTGGGAGGCAGGGGCCCCTGCGTAATCCATTATGTGGAAAGTTTAACACCTGTCTGTCTCCATTACACAGTTAAATTTGCAAAGCCATTTTGCAATAACCCGAGGCAAAATGCCATTTTACTTCTCTGTCTGTAGTAGCCTGTATGTTATCGCTAGACACCCATGATAGTCCTTGCAAGTTACATGAGTTCCGATTCAAATTAAAGACATTTTGAAGGTCAGTTTCTGCATAATTTTTAATTGAATCTATTGATCTTGCATGTGCAGCATTTCTGAATGTCTCACAAACTTTCCAATACTTAATATGTATGAGTATTTTGATACAGAGTAATTTAGATGCATGTAAAGCATTTTCTTGTTTGGATGGATTGTCTTGTGTTCACATGGTCAAGTATTCTCAGAAACCAAGATAAATCCTGATTAGGAAATCTGGAAACTTCCACACTCTAGGTGCATCAGGAAGGCAGAATGGGAAGGAGGGGCTAGTCCAGTATTAGTCTGGATAGCACCAGGGACGGTGTTAAGGTTCACCAGTACTCTTGGCACCGTAGAGGGGAGTGCATTTGTTGCAATGAGACAGGTGAGTGGTTCGTAAATAACCATAGGAGGTGAGTTTGGGGATTTTGGATTGATTGTCTCGTGTTCACTTGGTCAAACATTCTCTCAGATGTTATCTTCATCACCACTATGTGATCCCTTTTCCTTTTCTCAGTCCTCCCCTCCCTGATTCCATTCAGTCCTCAGCTGTGTGAAAGGTTGTTCATTGCCAAGTCACTAGTAAGTCCACCCCTTGAAGGTATTATTTGCAAATATTTTGTGCCCGTTACCTGTAGACTGCCAACTTATACATAATGGTTGCATTTATGTACAATGCAGTGCCAGTATTACCTTATCACAAGTGTTACTTCTGACACTGTAAGCACTTTACTGTAGTATGATTGTATCTGTTGTATTGAGGAAAGTTGTTATTGTGATAGTTTTCAGGAGCGAATAGCGAAGTATAGCAGTCGTTTTTCAGCCTCTTGAGAGCTTTTAAATTGTGTGACTCAAAATTGCTTTCAATTTAACCTAAAGAAAATTACTTAAAGAGAACTTATACAAAAGAAGTATTGTATGGTTTTTAGAACAGTTTATAGACTATTGTTGTGCTATAAAAACAAATGATTTTGAGGTTTTGCACAACAAAACGACTGTTAATCATCAATAGCACCATTTCCAGTGTTTTGTAAATGGCTGTTCCAAATGGAAACTTCAACCCTTCACTGCCGGTATTCTGAAATGTTTAAAATACATTGTTGTCGACTTTGGCTTCTTTTTTATTCAGATAGAGGGGACAAAATCTTGAAATTTGGTTGTCAATGTTTCAACTAACAGCCGGTTAATACTGAACGATGACGAACTTGTTTGTTTATATCCCAATAAGAAGAAAGATGACAAGTAGTAACATGTCGAGAGCTCTGCAACTTTGCATATTTAGCACCATAATATGTTTAATTGAATTGTGTCATGATTAGAAGTTTACTGGAAGTAAGCCAACGCATTAGTGAAGCCAAGTGGTAAGTATAATCACATGTGAATACCCACACCAGTGAGTTGTGGGGAAACTTTGTGGTTCAAGGCCCAAAATGTGCATTAGGGCACATTCTGCAAAATGGTAATTCCTACAGTTGATGTTGAACACAGCCTGTCATAATGATGTTTGGTTTGTGATAGTTCTCTTAATGGTTTGGTCCAAGGTCCCATGTAGACCCTATAGCCCTTTCATGAAATTCTGCAAATTAAGTAGGTCTCACAGATTCTCTTGTACAATGTTGATGATTTGTTATTGATACTGTTACTTAGTTCATATGAATTGTCGTCAGGGTAACTTGTTACAGATCTCGTCTTGGTGTTCAGGTTTGAGCTTCTGTATCATTAGTGCTGTAGTCTTGTGAAACTTAAAACTTTGGTCAACTGACAAGGCCAGCCAAGTAATTTGACCCATGGTTAATAGTGATTGGTGCTGTTCTGTACCTTGCAATTCTGTGGTACACCTATCCTTGCATATAGATTTGATGCCCATGGATAACCTCTGTTTCCTCTTATACCAGCATATTTACCTCCAGATGTCAATCATAACTAAAGAGGTGGCTCTGTTAGGTCACTTTCTCTAGAGATGCTTACCTTTTGAAGATCCATTGATCCTGTGTGTGGTGTAGCACAGGTCTGCGTAATTCACAGCTTGTTTGTGTCCTATTCTTGAAGGAATGTGTTTTTGTTTTTTTTTGTAATTATCTGGCATGATTTAAAGAGGTAATCATGGTTTGCGGTCTTTGCATAATTACTTGTCTTTCAACAGTTTTCTTGCCTGTGGATAAATATGATGAAATGTCTTTGTAAAGCTTTCTCAATATAAAATTGTCCTACTTTATAGGGACGAAATTTTGCTGACCTCATAACACAAGTGCGTATGAAGTGATTGTCTTTCTCTCCCAGGGAAGTCCTGAAAGTTGGTATCATGTATACCATGGAGCTCCGTGCATGTACTTAAGGTGCACTTCGGTAGGGTGACTAAATTTCGGATCGATCCGTCGTAACAAAACTTACCAAAGAAGTAAATGCACTTGTCAGTTGTAACCACAACCCCCCATACCCTGGCCATAGCCAGGCTGTTGTAACATTTGCAAGGGACATGTGTTTAAGTTTGTCCCTGCTTACAATTGACAAGTGCATGAAAAGCCAGATATTACTAACCTTGGCTAGTACATACTGTACCAATGGACTATTGTTTCATAGGTAACCTGGGTACGTGCCCAACCTTTTACTATCCTGTTTCAAATGAATATACAGTTCCTCATAAATTGAACCACTGCACATACACGTTTAGGTCAAAATCTATGTAACAGTACCTTTACATGGTGAAACAGTCGATTGAGAGGGTAAGTGTACCAGTTACAGCAGTAACACCTCTCCACACTGACTACAAGGCAAGGTGCCTTTGAAATGCTTATGTCAATGACAGGTCTCACATTTTCATTCTGCACCCTAGTAAGCGAAGGATACGAGTCAGAAATTAACAGGTTCTGATTTTAGGAAGTGATGAAAAGCTGTGACATGGATATTTTAAAATTTTATTGTTTTCATCTGTCACTAAAGATCAGAACTGGGTAATTTGTTCTCATACCCATCAGGTACCTGACCAAAACATCTATATCGTCAATGTTGTTATTCCCGCATTACTGCTGTATGTCACATTTTTATGGAGGGATTTTAACTTACAGTTTATACACCCACCTACACTAACTCATCAATGGGATCACCGATTTCCACGAAAAAAGGAACAAACTACTGTTTTGATCTATTTGCTGTGCATCATAGGGTAAATTTGACAATCTGAGAGGGTGTGTTCACACAGAGGTTGTGTAGTTTTTCACTGTATGAAGAAACAGGTTCATAATGTTGGATCATGTAGTGAAATACTGTGTGGGTTAGCCAAGAAAACTCTAGGAAAATTGTTACATTTTAAATATCACTGACATTGTCTCAATCCCCTTGTAGAATAATTTTAACCTAGATTCCCCCTGTTGACATTTTTCTCTATATGGAAATGTTAAGAATTAATCTGAACTTTATACTTGATTTACCCCATCCTTTTCATCCCTTTGTGCTACATGATTTTCACTTAAGTTTTGAGGTGTAAAGTCTTCAATGATTTCTTAATGTACTCCAGCAAGTATGATTAAAACATACTGTGTGTATCTTGACAATTTGAATTTTCTTGGAGGGTTGTACTGACTATAAATTATCAAGACTAACATCCTTAAAACGATACTCTCCATCCATTGGCTGTATTCATTCCTTTCTGCTGTTGAAATGTTCTAAACTAAGCTGCCTTCACTGCATGTTTTTTTGTTATCATCTGGAACCTGCTGGTAAATCCATGCCAAGCATTGGTGAAGTCATTTGAATAGGCAAGCTAAAGCGGAGGATATACCATAAGGGTGGAAAAGTTCAATGCAGAGACATCGTGGGGGGACCCAGCCAGTCATGGGATTTGAATGAAGTCATCACCAGCGGTGGTACAAATGCTTATTGTCACCAGCCAAAGATTGTGTTGATTTCTGTGACTGTTTTACAGTGGTGCAAACAAATTTACTACCCTCTTGTCTAGGCAGTGATTGGTTAATAGCTTACTCAGCCAGAACAAATTCCATTTCAGCACTCTTGGCACTCTTCTTTTAATTTTCTGTTTCTTTTCTCCGCTGCAAGAAGAGACAGTAATGCTAATTAAGACTGTTTGGAATCAACATTCCTGACATATTTCAAACCAAGACTGACCCTTTGGACCCTTGAGATAATCAAACTGGAGGGGAATTTCTCAGTAAAGTCTGTATCTCCTTTCCCTGTCAGAAAGTTCAATGTAAAGTTTGTTTGGATAAGTCATCTCTGGCTATCAAAACTGAAATTTGGTCTGTGTGTCTTCAGGGTATTAGTCTTTTTGTGCCAGGCACCAGTTGCAAGGAGGGAAATGGATTAATACAGATAAGATTCAAAATGAAGGGATGCACAGCTTTTGTCATTGTGCTCTTCTGTGACTATTACAGAGAAAACGGACTACTAGCTCCTTTTTTTTTTTTTTACTCCACCCTCTAAACAATCCGTTTTCACACCCTTCATTCCTGCAGTACAGGTCACAGATGCTGGACATAAAATCTCTCCATGTCACACATCCGATTTTCAAGTCTAGCATCTGATGAATTACTGAAATATTACTCCAATCCTAGCCATAGATGGAAAACAGGAATTATGGTTGCTGCTGTAGTCGACTCCCTTTCCTTTCTAGGCCCCCTGCATCGTTTCTCCCTCCCAAGGTCTGTGGCTGCACTCAGGACACAGAATGTAATTAGTCACACATATGTGAACATACATTCTCCTGAGTGTGATCACCTGTACTCTTCTCCTTGGTCTGTTACAAGAAAAGTTCAGTTATTTGACTCTTAACTGTACAGATAGAGTTCAACAGATACAGTTCAAGGTTAGCAAGTTCGCAGACTCTGAAACACACTCCTCACTGATCTCAGACCTCTTTCATTGGTCTCAGACCTCTTTCACTGATCTCAGACCTCTTTCACTGGTCTCAGATCATCTGCTCAATGTCTCCTGAGATAACTCCTTTTATAGATAAAAACAAGGACCACTGAAGTGTGTTGCTCTGTACCAGCTCTCCAATGCCCCTGCCTCTTCACCTTTTCTCCTGTAAGCCCCCACATGCCATCTCCCCTCTGCAACTTTATGGCAGGTCACAGGACTGAAGTAAAAAGTTGATGATGTGAAAGTGCCGGTAATAAGAAGAAAAGTCACTATATGTGAACCTAATTGGCCAATTACTCCTCATGAATATTAATGAATGATTCAACTTGAATAGCCAATCCTTACATGATAAGGTTTCATCGAAGGAACAAACATTAACCATTATGGTGTATGTCTCGTTAGCAGGTCGTGTTCTATCATGCAGAAAAGGGTCTTCTCGAGACAGTGATTTTAGCACATTACAGAAATTCTGTTAGGACTAGGTGACTTGACTGAACATACTAACTGTACCAAACTAGGGAATAGTCTGGTATTAGCCATTGACATGTACTTCAATTGAGTCAAAGAATTATTGGGGTAATGTGATATTAAACAGAAATCATGTCACCCAGAACTGTAGGTTGGATGGTAGAATGAGATGAGAGGAAGGGAGTCATTTGGCTAGAACTAACCTTGTGTCTATGGGTGGATTAGGACTATTTTTTATTCCTTGCTGAAGGCAGGCCAGGAATCTATGCAATGGTGATTTGGTTTGTGGAAGGGGGGAAGGGGGAGGGGAAAGAGTGTGTGCATGTGTGTAACAACAATCTTGTTAGCACTCTAGTTTTTGAACGGAATTTACATGATTGGTGAAAGTTGGTGAGTGGGTAGAGCATATCAAGGTCTTGGCTTGGATTGTTTTTGGGGGTGGGTCAAAGGTCATATGAGGTCACCAACCTGCCAGTATGTAGACAAAGTATGTTTGCAGTATCTCAGGAGCTGCATGTTGCATGAACTTCAAACTTGCACGGTATGTACTCCCCTTTGATTAAATAACATTGTGATGATTTTTTTTTTAGGTCATATGGGGTCATCAGAGGCGATAATTTGAAACCTTTTGTACGTTCATTAATGCTCTAACTTTTGAAGGAAAGGTGCAAGACAGATCAAAGTTGGTGTGTGGGACATGTAAAAGTCTCAGCTGGGATTGTTTTTGGTGCAGGTCAAAGGTCATCTGAGGTCACCAGTAGGCAGAATGTAGAAAACCAATCTTTGCAGTATCTCAGGAACCACATGTTGCATAGACTTGGAGGGTGTGTACTTCCTTCTCAGTAAATGAGATTGTGGAGGTTTTTTGGAGGTCAAAGGTCATATGGGGTCATCAGAGGACATAATGTGAAAAGCTTTTGTGTGTTCATTAAGGCTCTAACCTTTGAAGGAAAGGTGCAAGACAGATCAAAGTTGGTTTTAGGGAGGACATGTAAAAGTCTCGGCTGGGATACATTTTAGTGCAGATCAAAGGTCATCTGAGGTCACCAGCAGGCAGAATGTAGACAACCAATCTTTGCAGTATCTCAGGAACCACATGTTGCATAGACTTCAAACTTGGAGGGTGTGCACTTCCTTCCAAGTGAGTAAAATTGTGGAGGTTTTTTGAGTTTAAAGGTAGTAGGGCGATATTGAAGGTTGTGCAGTGAAAAGATTGTGAACACACTACTTCCAAAGGGAGTAACCCTGCACTTTACAGGTGATGTTAAGGTGCAGTGCATAACCTTTTGGGGGTTTAGTTTTGGTGTAAATTGAAAGTTTTTGGGGTCTCTAGGAGGTGCAAAATGTTAGCTCTTAGCTGGTACTTTACTCTTCTCTAGTAGTGGGTATACAAGTTTTTCGAGTAATTAGCTTGCAAAGACCGACAATACATGAAATGTTTTATATAAACTTCAAAGTGTTTTTGGTCTAATAAATTTGAATTTGAAGTCTGTGACTTTGAATGCAGTGCACAACAGAAAGCATATCTTTGTCATCCTTGTAATGTAAATCTATTACTATATAGTGAGCTATTTTGATAGTTACAAGTACATAATTCCCAAAGTACAAACAATTGGGTTTTGATTGTGCTTTACTAAGATACAATCCCTCCTATGCAGAGAGAAGTTTTCTAGGTGATAAGTTACCCTTGACCTCTGAGGTCACTGAGACAGGCATTATCAATCCCAGAGAGATCTTTATCCAACAATCGGTACTTTGGAATATAGTCAGCACATTTAGAGAGAAGAGATTTGTCATGTCAGGTTGGATTACCTATGAGAGATTTTATTTTTTTTTATTTGGGAGGTACGCACTTGGTAGTGACATTTTGTTTATTTCCAGCCACCTAAAAAGTGGCACCCTGCAATGGAATGAATTCAAAGGTATAACTTTAACTGTATATATGCTGACTGCAAAATTCTTCGCAATTAATTTGAAACCTGGAAGAATATTCAAGGAAAGGTCTGTGAATAATGTGAAATTTCAAACTTTACACTAGAGCTAGAGAAAGGCTAATATTGTTCAACCTGTCTTACTGCATACACCACTTTCAAGTAGTTATTATGATTCAGTTTTGCCACATTGCATGGTATACAGTACATACATGTACATACATACATACACACACACATACATACAGAAAAGACCAGTACTTGAATTGAGATGGGGGATCTCACAGTTAATTTCTCTGGGGCACAGTATCTTAGGGGGGGCATTGGGACATTCAAGTGTAATAATGGCAAGGAATCACTAAGCATCTTATTGGTAACAGATTAGACAAGCATTTGAAACTACCCAAAGCCAGTGAGTTTGGAGCTTATAAATGTCACTGCCTGCAGTGGTTGTTGCAGTAAATGTGAGTGAAGGATCAGATTACCTTGTCAAACATAGTTCATTGCCATAATATAAGCACAGGTTGTTATTGTTTTGGGATTGTCTAAATATTTGTATCATTAAAGTAGGTGTTGTGACCTAGTCATCTAGGTGGAGCAGTTGTTCAGTAAATGTTAGCATTTTTAAGGGATTGACAAAATAATCTTGAGTTGAGAGCTCGTTTAGAACTTTTTGGGTTTGAAAATGCATCTACTACAGACCCTGGAATCCTCATGAGAAACATCCACAATGATAACTAGGCATCCTTTCTAAATGCAAGGTTAGGAACAGCAAGGTTACGTGTTAAGAAGTACTTCATCGTCATCGTCATCCTTGTCGTCATAAATCCAATATTTCATAAAACTCTTTTTCAGAAACATTTACGGGAAACATGAGTGAAAGTCAATGACTAGCAAGGTACTGTAATGCAGTCAGTGCGTTGTTCTTTTTTAATGAGGCTTTTGAGATGCCAGGTAGACTAGCCACTCAGTGAACCTACACATTTGAAGAAATCCTTTAAGCGTTACTTTTAAACTTTGAGCATGTGAGGTTGTACATTTGCCAGTGGTGACCAGGAGAAACCGCTCTTTCATGTCATATTGCAAGAAATGCATCAAAGTGAAAATATTTGGCTGGTTACATGTAGTGTGAAGACTGTACCCGGTCATGTCAGCGAAAGACTATTTGAGTTCGAAGATCTGAGAACCTTGCCAACTCAGTGTCACAATAAATGCACAGTCTGTATTAAGAAGGATGGCTGAATTTAAACTTGGTGGTACAGTTTGTATTGTCAAGGTGAAGATTCTAGTATGAATCTGGTTAGAGTACAATCACATATGTCTTCAAATCTGCACAAATTTGCTAGGTAGATGGCGTGAAGTTTTAGGAGTGGGCACTCATGGGAAGCCCCGTAGCCGCCGCAGGTGTTATATGTTGGGGTGTACCAAAGTGATTGATGGCCCTCTCTGAGGGAGTTGTATTGGGGAGGTGGCACCCCCCCTATTTTTCTTTGCCCCTATATTGCATTAAGAAATGGATCCCCAGCCACACTAAATGATGAAAATAAAATTGGGGGGCATTGCATCTCCCTTCGTCCCGATATCCCTGTTGCTACAGTACACTGTAAATCTTGCTCGTAGGAAAGATGTCAAGTGCTGACTATTCATTGCAAATGACCCATTAAACATCTGTCTCGCAATTGTCACTGGAGTGGGCATTTCTGGAAGAGGTCCTAAATGAAAAAGCAATTTTCTTTTCTTTTTTAACATGCAGTAGGCAGTTCAAATCCCATACCAGCATATTGTTGGTAATTCAAGATATTGGTGTTTGAAGAAATACATGCTCTGGTCAAGAGAGATCCCCAGTTGCCTCAATGTTCCAAATGCAATGTAAAACTGGCAAAATAACTGCTCAGAGTCTGTTATGCTTCTTGAAAACCTTTTTTGTATTTTTTCATAAATTTCTCCTTGAAATTTTACACCAGTGAAAATTAGATCACATCTGTCGTAGATTGACTTTAAAATGATAAAAAAAGGACAGTCTTTAAACTAAATTGTAATGCTTCTTACAATGCAGTGGAGATTGTAAACAAATACAAAGGATCTTCAATTAGTGTGTTTTTACATGACATCTTCCCATAATGTAATTCACCACTGTTAGATAGAAATTGGTTACAAAATTATAACTTCCACCAGAAAATGCTATTGCAGTATAGTTTTCACTAGCAAAGGAAAGAATATTCTCCTGGTTTAATTTATGAAATGTCAATATTTTCACTTGTGAAGTCCCTCAAGAAAGTACTTAACCTTCTTTGAAAAAAAAAAAACACCTTTCACTATTTTGAAATAAACCCTTTTTTTCACTGAAAATCCCAGATATGCATGACTTTTACTTTTTCATCGCAAATCACAGGTTGAACATTGGCCCGCAGATGTAATAAACTTGACTGACAGGACAAATTACTGTGTTTCTGTATGAAGTGAGCTGCTTGGCAAAGTTTTGACAGAAATTTTTTCCTAGTGCACTTTTTTCTTCCCCCCTCAAAAAGAGGGGGTGGGACTCTGCATGGTATTGTAAATTTATGATCAACCATAAGGAAAAGTCTGGAAAAGGGAAACAGTGATAGAACAGTCAAATGATTTGCGTCTGGGTCATTGGATTTTCTAACAGCTCTCCATTCTCTGACTCTTTAGTCATGCAGATCATTTCTGTGTAGTATATTTGAAAAATTTGATTGAAGTGCATCAACAACAATGGCATATAGTCATCTGCTGTTGGCTTTAGTCCTGTTCCCAAATTTAGCCAAGCTCTACATCTTTTAATTGCTTCAAAATAATATAAAAAATTTTCAAGCCCTAATGGAGGCATTGTGAATCTGTGCCGTCTGTTTCCAACAAGATGGGATTGTGTTTGTTCTGTGGGTGCCACTTCCACAATTGAATGTTTTGATTTGGTACCAAAGGCCCTTTTCTCAGCTTTTTCAACACACGCAGTGTTTGAGTAAACAGCTGCTACTGTTCTGTCTCCCACAGTTTATGCATGGTCATAGCACCATGCGTGACGATAGATGACGAAAGCTGCCTGGTAGTCGCTCAAACCCTGCTTGGCTTATATACAAGTCTTCATGCTCCCAGAATGGCAGTGTGGGTTAATGGCAACATCAATACCAAAACTTCTTGGGTTTGCACATATTTGTACATGTACTAACCATTGCATCATACTGCACATTTATTGAATCTAAGTCTAAGTGAACATGGCTTCATCGAAGTTCCCATGTGAGAAATTCATGGGTTCCATACATTTACATGCCTATAAAGACTGTATTAGGTCTCAAAGACCATACATTATCATTGCTTTCATACAGTAATTAAGGCTCCATACTTACTGCCCGTCTCATTTACCTGTCTCAACAGAACAACTGCACTCCCATCCACTGTGCCAAAAGTACTGTTGTTACCCTTTAACACCGCCTGCGACGCCATCTTTTGTAATACAAGAGAAAGAGCCCCTTTCCCATTCTGCCATGTTGCTGTTTGCATGCTTGTTAGTTTCTTCTGATGTAATATTTACTTCACTCTTCACTTACCTGTATCAACACAAGAACTGCACTCTGATCTGCCATGCCTAGAGTGCTGGTAACCAAACCATGTAACATGTGGACAATGCTATTATTTCATGTAAGTCCCTATGAGCGCAACTTTTATTCTCATCTGCCAGGATGGCAATCATGACGATGGTTCACGAAACTCTACAGTACAAGAGGAGTATCCAACTGTACATTGGCGAGTTAGTATTTATGGGCAGAAAGTATTAAGACTGACCAGCTTGGGTTGATAGAAATCTTCACTTGGATAGTGCCACTACATCGTAACTGTGTATTCTGTACCAGGTCTTCATGCTCGAACAAGTTACTTTCCACTCTTGAAGATTTCATTCTACCTACTGCGTCGTGCTTGTTCACATTTCAGTCTCCTTGCTTGCTCGTAAAGTCTCTGCGAAAGGACAGGGTGGATTTATAGTCTAATTTCTAGTGCCAGAATATAAACAGGATTCTCCCAGTCCAGGATAGGATAGAGTTATACACAAGTCCACATGTCAGGATAAGATGGACTCACATCACCAGACAGCATTCATAGATTCTCATTCTCAAGGATAGCAGGAATCATCCCTCTGGACACCTAGAGATGAGTTCACATCCCAGGACTTGGCATGGTGCTGTCAGACAGTTTTAAAGTGTTGTGTCATTGATACGCATAATAATTTCGACACTGCTTAAAGGTGTGCAGTTCCACAACTTACAGTGATCTCCCGATGGGGTTCGTGTGAGTTATCTTAAAAACATCAAGTTCACAGAGTTGCTTTTTGAGTAGGGTGCATTCGAGCGGAAGGCAATGAGGGCGGGCTATAGGTCTTAGAGGGCGCGGTGCTGGAATTGGTTTCGAGGACGATTTGAGCATAGGGTTCAAATGTATGCAGTAGTGAGGCATGGGGTAAGTATAGTCACCCGTGAATACCCACACCAGGAAGTTGTGGGGAGTTCACAGAGTTGCTTTTCAGTAGGGTGTTTGCATAGGAAAGAAAGACGTACTGACCTTCATGTAAAAATGAAAGGAAGTAGAACTGCCATTTAGAAGAAAAAAAACAGGTGTGTGGGAGAGACAATGGCCCCGCTCGTGTGTGTAATGAAGACATGTATCCACATGCAATGAAATGCATACATTCACTATTAAATCACAAATGCTCAGAAAAGTTAGCACTAGGGGAAGTTTTCCTATGTTCACAGATAGTAAATTTATCCTTACTATGAGTGTGATATATATGTGTCCTGTTACGACATCACATTTTGCATTTTCTCCTCAGGCACTGGCACATTCGGAAGAGTGGTCCTGGCGAAGGATAAAAAGACCAAAGAATATTTTGCCTTGAAGATTCTCAACATAGCTGAAATAATCAGGCTTAAACAAGTGGAGCATGTCATCAGTGAAAAGGCCATTCTCGGGTCTATAAACCATCCATTCATTGTAAACCTGTAAGTGGATAATGTTTTATGCCTCAGTTGTAATATCTATTACCTTTTTTTAAGTTGGTTTTATAGTTCTTTCCTCAGTATCTACAGCCATTCTATAGATTGTGATAGTTCTTCCCCTCGCTTTAAATGTCAAGAATACTTCCAGCGTGTGCACAAGACACATGCACTTGCTGCATGCAGTTAACCCATGGATGTAAACTGCAAATCCTGATGTAAGAGGCAGACGTAGTGGTGGGTCCACCGTCTTATTAACCGAGTGGACAATGCAAACCATTCTCTTGAGATCTCTACTTTCTCCCCCTTTTTGTGTGTTTGACACCAATGGTGAAGTAAATTTAGTATTGGTGCACAATACCCTGTCATTATTGCAATCATAGGATGGGTGTGTTTACAGGTGTGATTAACACCAGTGGTATTGCACAGTACCTCACTGTCATAGTGAACGTAAGGTGAGTTTTATTAATTTGTGTCCCATGCCATTGGTATATGCACAGTTACCCCACTATTGTTGCTATCATGTGGTGGGTGTGTTTTGTATTTTACACCAATGATGTAGTCCACTACTTTGTAATGCACATTACTCCTCTGTTGTTAATTGTAATCATTAGGTGGGTGTGTTTCGTGTGTTTGATACCATTGGTGTATTCTTATACTTAATGACGCATAGCATCCCACTGTCAGTATAATAAAAATGTGGGTGTGTGTGTTTTAACCATTTTCCTTACTTGTTTAATGCGTCAATGGTAAAATATTTCACTAGAGTTTGCCTGTTTAAGTTATTCCTGGGAGATGTGACTCTGCATGAAGGAAATTAGAAATCCTAATAAAAGTTTCAGCATTTTCCAACAAGTTTCTTTTCTCTCCAAGTTATAGCTTGCTGTTAAATACATGCTAGATGCCCCCTCATCTTTTTGGTAAAACATGTCTCTTTTACTGATGACCTCACGGAGAGAAGTCATCTTACGATAATTTTAGACATCAGGAAAAGGTGTTCAGAAGTTTGCAGTTAATTTGCCATGGTTAATTTACCATGATAAACTACTGAGGGTGGTGTTCAGTTCAATTTATTTTTCTTATGTACTTTCGCATCAACAAGATTAAGTTCAACAATGATGGACACTGGGAAAGACATAACTGTTCATCAAAGTTAGTAACCATGAAAACAAAAGAAACAAAAAACAGACAATGGGGGAAAAAAGAAAGAATACTATGACTTGTCTGAATACAAAAATTTGCTGGCATCTGTTGCCAATTGCCACTCCCAACAAGTGAATTTGATAAAGGTCACTCAATTGTGTGAAAATCTTCAAAAAACTACCCCTTGACACAGTAATTTCAAAGAAGATAATTAATTTAGGAAACTGTCAAATTCTGAACAAGTTTCTTGTCAAGAAACACTTTTGAAATAGGTTGAAAGAGCACTGCTCTCAAGAATGTGTGAATCTTTGCATTACTTTCAACATGTAAAAAGTGGGTGACTGGTTAACCATTGGGAACTCCCATTGTGATGCTGAGGTAGTTGTTTGTGGACTGCATGGGAAAAAGATCATGTTGATAGTGCAGCTGGTCAAAAAGTGATGTGTGCAACCTACAGAACACTATCATTTTTTTTTGTGTGTGTTCACTGCAAGTAACACTTAGTCGTCATGGCAACTGATGTTTATGCATCCACTTATTTCCTGTTTGTTGATCACCCATGTAAGATCTGATTTTCTGTGAATGAAGTGCGATGGCAATCCTGTTGATTTACTTCACTCCATCCCTGCTTACCTGTCTCAACACAACTGCACTCCCATCTACTGTGCCAAGAGTATAGGTAACCTATTGACACTGCCTCTGTTGCTGCCATGCCTAACATCATACTAGTACTGACTTCACAGTCTGCTAATTGGAGTGTGGATCTGAGAGAATTTCTGAGTGTTTCTGCTGCTCATTAACTGTCAATGCACAGCTAGCAGCATCTCCAACAGAAGCTCTCTGATTGTTGAGATTTTTATCCTTAGAAGTATTTTATAATATTGATCAAGCTGTGTATGTTTTGCTGAACTCATCACTTACCTGTCTCAACATAACAAGTGCTCAATAATTGGCAGTTTGTAATCTTATTACTTAGCTCATGGTTATGATATTGTTTTGTTTACAAAAGGAAACGCTCTTGTGGAATTATATCGTTTCTTCCAACATTGCATCCCACATCCACTCTGGATAGGAGGTGGGGACTTACAGTGAGCGGGTAAATCAGCAGAGCTGGCGGACACTGAATGTATCTCTACTTTCAAGTGTAGGATTTAGGGATTGCAAATTGGTATGAGGTTGCTAGTCTGAAATAGTAAAAGACAGCTGCTTAGGACAGGGTTGTGGTTGATGAGAGAGCAGTTGTTCTGCATAAACTTAGAGAAGTAAAGGGAGTTATAAGTTGTAAATAGCAAAACCAGGAAAGAGGTGGTATTTGTTTAACCTTCCAGTATTCCTTAAAGTTCAAGAATTTGTATTAGATTGACGAATATAATATCATCACCTATGTGGACATATGATGCAACGTGGAACCAAAGCCCAGTGCGTGCCCCAAGCTCTGCGCCAACAGAAATGTCAACATAATTTTAGTTTTTAAATAGAGATGATTGCATACCTGTTCCTTTGATGTCAGCTTACACTGAAGCTCTCTTCCAGACTTCGGAAAACCACCAGAATGTTGTCTTCTGGGAAGTACATTAGATGGTGAAAATATACATTCGGGTTTGGCCATGTATCAATAGCGAAAAAGACTCATCGTAGTGATGTCTGTTTACACCAGCTCTAGGCATAATCAAATTTTAAGCAGATTCTCTTGTTGTTTCAGACTCTTTGACCTCTGGAAATATACAAGTAGACTAATATGTAATGGCTTGTTTGGCTGAAGGGGACAGGGTAAAAGAGTTTTGCCTGTAGCTACTGAGTGCAGTTTTGTTTGTTTAACCCATTACTGGTGGCTCGTGTTGGATAAGGAGGCACGCATCCTACTTTAGCGTGAATCTGCAGTACTTTCGAACACTAGCACAAATATTTGACAGCCTGTAGATCCTCTTGTGGCTTTTCTTTTTGTTTTGTTTTGCTTCTTTTTTTTTTTTGAGATACAGGAACTTTTTGATGATCTTTTCGGTTTTGAAAATTCTCTGGAATGGTGGAAAGGAAAAATGTAACAAAAAAGAAAAAAATGACAACCATCCCTGAAATTTCCCTTTAAGATCACAAATAACATTGACAGATTTGAATAATCAGCTTAAGTTATATCTTGGATCTATTTATAAGTGGCATCTTTGAAAGATGCATGTAAAAGTTGTGTGCAGTTTTCACAAGGCATACTTTCCTCCCAGGCTGAATGGTAAGTTATTTGTGGGACAGGTCAAAGGACATAAGCAGTGAACAATTTGGGAGTGCTTTTCTCAGGCTGCCAGTAACTTATGTAATCCAGTTTGTTTTGGACACCCTAGCAAGGTGCATGTAATACCCTAAAGTAGTTATTTCTCAGTTCTCATTTGACAAAGTGCTCTCCTGCAATGGACACAAGAACCCTTATGTTATGGATCAGGTCAAAGGTCAGTTTGGGCCAGACCTTGGAAGAAAGAATGATTTTGGAAAAAAAAAAATAATACCAGTAAATATCACAGTACACCACATATATGCCTGACTGCGTCCAAATCATGTGACAGTTCTGTACAATGTAGTTAAGGTCAGAGTTCATTACATGTCACCAAGGGATCAACACCTGAATATTTATTGAACTGTCTGAAATCTCATGAACATATGGCTTCTCAACAAGCAGTGCAAAATCCCTCCTTGTCTGATGGAGGTCAAAGGTCATTGGATCATCAAATCATCGGCTACTTTTCCAGTCATCTAAACAAAATGTTTAGATGAAAATTTCAGATCTTATGTTTTGGCATATATACTGTAGCTTGGTTTTATTGCATCATCTCGATCATGACATGTTTTGTTCTCCATCCTCTCATAGTTGGTAGGATGATTCTTACCAGTGGACGGGTTGTCACTTCCTCTCCCCCACCCTCTTCCTCGATGTACAATGTAAATTACGTGGATAATGAACAACCATAATGAAATCTAGAGGCTCACAGTAGAGAAACCCTTTAAGTAGCTATGATGGTCCAAAGGGTTGACTTGATCTCTGAAAAAGAGCAAAAGGTTGTATGAAAGTCTAGTGTAGTCTAATCGAAAACTTCAGATAATAAGGTCTGTTTACCTAGTACTTTCATGGTCCAGGTGTTTCTGTCAAACTGTTGAAGTTCATGCACGGACTTTGGGATGCACTCTGAGAGTATATAGATCTGTCAGTCATATCTTTAAGCATGATGGACATTGCTTCTTTCTTTGTTGGCTAATTCTTGTCAGTAAACCTCAAAACTGAAAAGAAAGAAAAAAAAAAAGAATGAACACGGTGTCACTAGAAGCAAGCATCCTTTGCACCAAAGCTTGTAAGATCCCATACTGAGGTTGAAGTGAAATTTATCTTTCCACTGGTGGTGGTGTTGGAGCATGAGTGAGTTGCACACATGCTTGTAAATACTATTATCAGTGAGTCAAAATTATCGTAACTTTTCAATTGTTTTCTGATCATTTCTTTTCAAATTGTTGAGAAGATGATCCCTGTTGCTGTCCATGGATTTGTGGAAAGGTTAATTCTGGTCATCAGAGGTCAAAATCATGTGACAGAAAGTTATTAACACTGTTTGTCAAGTAGGAACACTGATTGCATTTTAAGATTTGTAGCTCAAACCCTTGTGAGTACAGTGAATAATTTATCCAGTATCATCTCATCGCAATTTGCTGCACAAACAGAAGAAATTTCGACACAAATGAAAAGTGTGTAGCTATCTTTTGTATACATAATCCTTGCATTTTCACCAATAGTTTCCCAAAGACTTAAAGAATCCTCGAAACTGCTGCACTAAAATTGATGTAAATTTCCTCCTGGAGTGCCTTGTCGTTTTGGAACAGTCTGCAGAGCAATATGGAGCAGTGTGTGCATACCATCAGGCACAGAAATATCTTGTTAAGAACAACTTTATCAGGAATCTTATAATCAAAGCAGATTTGAATGCTTTATATAGTTCAAATGAGTTTGTAGGTTTAAATCAATTGCAATATATTATAAATTCTTAAGTCAGGTAACTTCAGCTGGCCTCATTCTGTATTTAAAATGTGGCAATTCAATAAGTGCAGTCTGTGGTAAACAGTGTACATTTGCTGGAGTAGCTCAACCGCAACAGTTTTACTTCTCATTGCACCTTATGTGTGATCAGGTGGTTGTCTGTTCCAGCAACCATTCCAGGCTGCTTTAAGTTGCCTCCATGGGTAAATTTTACATTGTATTGATTACAAAACAGATTCATTTTGTTTAATTTGTTCTAACTCACATCTGTAGATTGTTTAAATATCGCCTGATTTGTTTGCTCAGTCCCACAAGGGCAAGCTAGGCCTTAGGGGGCGCGGTGCTAGAATTAGTTTCGAGCACAATTTGAGCAAAGGTCAAATAGTGCAAGGGGTAAGTATAGTCACTCGTGAATACCCACACCAGTATGTTGTGGGGAATACATTGCCTGATTTGGTTGCTGAGGGTGTCTATAGCGATCATGGTGCATCCAAGGCAGCATCTGACTGGGATTGTTCAGTGTAATGTATTAATGCCAATGCTGACCTTTATGCAGCATCAGCTGGTTGTCCCAGTGATAAGGACAGTATGAAAAATGCAAAATGTTGTTCTCCTCAATTAAAAGTAAAAAAACAAACTGAAATTGTAAGGTGTTTGATCAATACTTGTACAGTAATAAAAACTTGAGTGATTGCATGTGCAGGCAAAAAGTAAAAACATTGAAATTTCATCTCCAAAAGTTTGGTAAGGCTTTTAATTGCACCGTTCAGACAATCTGGGAAAATAAATAGGTTTCAGTTTGTTAATTCTGGAACAATGCCAATGGGAAGTATACTAGTTTTGAATATTCAGTTAGTCAAATCAACTCAGGATTACTGATGCCTCAATGTTGTGATCAGTTCGTAGGTTATTTGTAAATTTATACAGTGCGTCCTTTTACCATATACTGCAATATATTCCAGATAGTGACCAAGGAGCGATGAGTCTTATGTTTTTGATACACCAGTGAGACCTGTGCTGTTGCATTTTCATTATGTAGGCCCTTATAGGTAAGAACCTTTAATTTTCAAATATGATTTCTGTTTTTTACTGTTCATATGTCAACTCCCACTGCTTTTCAAAGTAGTAAATGTCATTTTCCTTCATAGAAAGAAGTAGTCAGTCTATGTACAACCTCACGTGTAAATTTAAAAAATAAAGAAAAAGTTAAGATCAAACATAATCTTATCCCTCTGGTTTTTCATTACACACGCAATCACTGTAATGTCTAAGTTGCTATACTAGCATCCGTGGGAAGTTTGCAGCTCAAAATGTAAGTAAGTCCATATGCAGAATGCAAATTTATTGCAACTTCACATACTGAGTGAGATGAATGCAAGGCACCCAGTTCTAGAAATTGTCCCAACTAAAATGTAGTTAAGTCTGAAGGACATGTGTTGGTGTATAAACATTCATTGGAAAGTCAGAAGTACCTTCCTCAGAGCAAGTGTTATGATGGGCGTTGAAAAACAAGGAAGCAGTTGTTGATAGTTTTATGGACTTGACGACAAACAGTTGCCTGTGATGTCATTTGTCAGGATGTCCTTTAACTAATAGTCTTCACAACTTTCCTCATTATAACCACTTCCAAGGTGTTATGTACTTGATAGTGAGTTGGTAATCCTTTTAAATGTCAGAAAGCAAGTTTTGTCAGTCCATTTCCAAAGTGTTTCCATCAATTCCTTAAAAAAAAAGGAACTTGTATAATTTGTTTTATCATATCTGTGCAGGTACCTGGGTACCCTACATTCTCCTTACATTAAATATTTTATATTTTTCATGTAATATGGAGACAAATTTACCCATTTTGTGGCATCGGTGAACAGATAGTAGAGCTAGAACATTCGCCCTGTGCAGCTATGATCATTCAAGAACTTTGAGGGTATATTGTTGATTTGCTAGGCATTTACGTGATGTAGTTTCCGATGTAAGTATAGTCACTCGTGAATACCCACACCAGTGAGTTGTGGGGAATTCAAATCGTAGACATTTACTTACCCCTTACTCACACTATCACATAGTTCGACCAGCTAGCTCAACACTGACCCGAAACTATTCTTGCACTGCGCCCTCAATGACTTTCGTTTGGACAGCTCACACGTGGTTTTTCAACTCGAGGAAGAGGTAAGTATAGTCACTCGTGAATACCCACACCAGTGAGTTGTGGGGAATTCACATTGTAGACATTTACTTACCCCTTGCCTCACTGATGCAAACGAGGGCGGACTAGTTCTTAGAGGGCGCAGTGCTAGAATTAGTTTCGAGGACAATTTGAGCATGGGTCAAATGTATGCATTAGTGAGGCAAGGGGTAATTATAGTCACTCGTGAATAGCAGTGTTGATTGCAAGACAAGCCTATTCACATCGTAGACATATACTTACCCCTTGCCCCACTACTGCATCAGTTTGACCTATGCTCTACTGACCTCGAAGTCAATTCTGACACCACGCCCTCTAAGGCCTAGCTCGCCCTCGTTTGCCTTTCGCTCGAGCTAGGCCTTAGAGGGCGCGGTGTCAGAATTGACTTCAAGGTCAGTAGAGCACAGGTCAAACTGATGCAGTAGTGGGGCAAGGGGTAAGTATAGTCACTCGTGAATACCCACACCAGTGAGTTGTGGGGAGTCCATCCCATTCAGCAGTATAATAGTAGTTAGGACAGGATGGATACATTCATCTTACATAGTTTACTGGTTAACCTTGTTCCATTCATTCATTTATATTTTCTTTGATAATACCAATAAATACATCTTTAAGGTTTGTTGCATTCTGTGTCCTTCCTGTGCATTTTGCTGATATACAGTATGACAAGTACTGCATTGTGATGTAAAGTAGTAAAGCTCTGATGAAAATCATTAAAAACCAAGGTTGCCTATCATATTCACAGTTATCAGTCTTAAATCATTTTGTTGTCGTTTGCATTTGATTCTCATCTGTTTGCCTCAAAATTGTTCTTTTTTATATAATTTCGTGAAAAATGTCCTTTGGAGGTAAGCTCAAAGAAATTTATAGTTTTTCCCATTTTCTTCTTGCATGATGCAGTATCTTTGTTTCCACAGTTTATATTTCTAAATTGCATAAAACATACCTACACTTCTTTTCAGTTGATAGCAATTAATGCCTTTAATTGGGTTTTCATGTGTTTTTCAAATAGTGTCAAGCACTTTAATTGGTATGAATTATGGTAATTAATGCCCCTTGAGATCCGGGAATTTCCCCAGGTACACCTGGTTATTCTGCAGGGTTTGAAATTGCTTTTTACCGCTTATAAAACTGATTTTTACTCCGACTGCATCGTCCAACAAAAGGCACGCTTTCTCGCTCCCTCAGAGTTCCCGACAGTACTCAAGAGCATAGTTACAGTCTCTGTATAAAGGGAAAGTAGCTTTGTTGTCGCTTTGTCAAAGCAAGTGTATTTGGGTGAAATGAATGCCATGCAGGCATTTCTGTATCGCTGTTATTCAGTTTCCACCGCGCTGCTCAGTGTATTTGAATTGAATCACATCGATCTACAGATTTTTGATGAATGAAAGTTGTTCATGTAAAATTCTGGAAGTGCTCTTTATGGGCAAATTGTAATGTGATTATTAAATATACTTTGTCTTGTACTAAAAGCATGCAACGAACAGCTCCATGACAACTCACCAAAGGTTACATGTATGTGCAATTGAAGGATTGCAGGTATGTGTGTGTGTGTGTGATGGAGACATGAATTGTCAGTGAATAATTTGCTGTATGTATTGTGAAACTTCTAGGTATGTTTGCAGTAGCATATGTAATGTGTACATGCATACAAGTGATAATGTTAAGACGACATACAGCCTGGTTAGGATATGATGAGATTATATCTCGTACAAGCTACATTGTTGTTGATATGAGCCCAGATTTATACTGTAGTTAAGGTACCTGTTGATATATCAGTAAGATTGTGTATCTGTCTTTGTGTCCATCTGTCTTTCTATGCCCAGGAAGAATTGTTTAATGCCCATTGTATGTTAGATTCCTGGCAGACTTCAGGGCTGTGCTTACAGGTGTCTCAATTATGACAATCAGTGTAATTATCATGGGATTGAAAAATTAGGTCATTAGGTGATTACTTTGACTCCAGAAGCGGTGGACCTCAAAACAGAAAATAGCATCAGAAATAATAAAAATGATCACAAATGCTAAAAAACAAAGGACAATCTTACATGTAAATGCAACAAGTCAATGAAGCAATACATCATAAAATGAAAATTTGATTGTCTACCATTTCATTATCAAATTTTGAAATCGTGTTCTAATTGAAGTGGTGATAGGGATGGTTGCGGCATTACATGTGCTACTAATGTCCTGCTTACATGAAACGGTTAATTCACAGCGAGTACTCCCTCACCTCATATGACGGTTAGTTTAGTCATTGCTGGTAAGCAGACTTTGAACTCGGCTTGGACTAGTGTGGGACAGCAAATCATGCATTTTGCGTAATGAAAGTGACGTGAGTTTAACAAGGAAACACTGTTAACTCCAGTGAAATTGATGGTCCTCTTGTGATGAAGTGTGTTGAAGTATTGTAGTGTTGTAGAGGGATCAGGAATACTTTCTAAACCTTGTCAACCACATTTCAATTGTGAGTCAACTCCCACATATTAAAGCCAATATTTATAAGGTCTCATAAGGGTCACATATAACCAGTATACTCATAAGAAAACTCACCCCAGAATTTGCCATAGATTTTCCTCCTAAATTCTCAAAATTTTTGGATTCTGCTAATTTAACTTCTTGGACTATCTAATTCCATAAGTCCAGGATAGTCTGTATTGTCAGATGATTTCTGCAAGGTTCTAGACTGCCATATATGTCAGTATGAACTGTAGGGTACCTGGCTGACACAATGAGTCAATGGATTTTGTATGTTTCCTTTCATAGTTTAGATTATACGTAAATTTTGTTAGCAAAGTAAGCATTGTTAGGGGAGAAGGTTATAAAAAAAAAGCCAGTGGTAGCAATTCCAAAGTGTGCATTCCCATTTTACATCAGATTTCATTTTTCAAGATCTACCACGTGCTGACATCGATCACCTCCTAGTGGAGCCTATAATTGGACCTTAGGAGTTGATCATAGCCCGGCAGTCCTGTGAAGGGAGGTCAATTGGGTACATGAACTGTTAGTTCATTACCATGACAGTCACCCACAGGTAGAAACTATGTCATGAATACTCCATCTTCCATTCTCACACTAGACCCATGTTGACTTTTCCCCATTCTTTGTTGATAACTACTGTTAACCCCACGGTGTTGTTTCCATCTTAACTTGAATAGCCCTCAAGTTATTGCAGCCATTCTTCATCTGTATCAATGATCCCCTTCTCTTCCCTAACTCTAATAATGAGCTGCAAAGATGTCTACTCCCCAATGGAGTGAATTAGGAGAAATCAATAGATGTTCATGGAAAGGCAATTGTTGACACAAAACCCGCTAAGACCCTCTCTTCAAGGTGTACCAAGACTGAAGTCTCTCTCTATTTACTCAGTAAAAAAAAAGTTTAATTCAATCCCGACAGCTGTTCCATTTAATTGTCTCCCTCCATTCCTTGTGACACTGCATTATTTTCATGTAGTAGCCTATGGAGTAATGTATTGTTCAACTGACAACCAATGCACAGTATTGCATTTGCCCTTACTTTGGGGTTCAAAGTTATTAAAAGCTTGTTATAGCTACATTGACAGGGCTGTAAATATTTTTAGGATTGAACAGTTTAAAATGTCCTTGTTTCGTTACAGCTGAGGTTATCAGTTGCTAATTCTGGCCTGGTGCAAAGAAGACTTGTAATATTTAGATAAACTTTAGCTTTAATCCATTATCTTCTCTCCTGAGTTTTTGCTCTTACTTGCATCTTTTTCTTTCATCGACGAGGTAAGTATCAAAGCCACAGAGTGACTTGAGATAACCCTGTCCCCTTGGGCTAGAAAGAGATACATGAATTCGTAGCAGTGACGTCAGGTTTACATTTTGTGGCTAGTGGCTAGTTGAATCTTTTATATACATATGACATAAGAGTATACTGTGCTCAGTTAGTTAAGCAAGATTAAAAAATTTAATGTATTTCCCTACTGACATGGTTCAATGTCAGTATTCAGACATATGTACAGTATACGAGACAGCAACATTTTTTAGTTTAAAAAAAAATCCGATCTGAGGAAGAATAGATGATGGAATGAGAAAAGGACTGCTCTTGATCCAATTTTTGCCAGATGGCATTTCACTGGAGTTGCCATGTTTGCTAGCTCTGATGACAATGCAGTTGTGCTCTTCTAGCAAGGAAGTGAGTCTGTCATAGTAAACTAAACCAGGTAATATTTTGGTATTTGTTGCTATTGCAGCTGGGTTTTGATGTTGCTTGTTTGTTTCCTTTTGTGTGTTGTCTGAAGTGTTCTTTCTTATTTACTTCTTTCTTTATTTTATTATGAGCAAAATTTGAAATGTTGTTCCTCATACATCCATTTTTCTTTACTCTTCTGTTCTCATTGTGTTTCTTTTGCAGACTTTGGACCAGTCATACGGATACTTTTCTTTACATGCTTTTAGAGTTTGTCTGTGGTGGTGAACTGTTTTCATTTCTGAGGCATGCTGGACGTTTCTGCATGGCCAAAAGTTTGTTTTATGCTGCAGAAATTGTTTCTGCATTGGACTATCTCCACAAAGAAGATATAGTGTATAGAGACCTTAAACCTGAAAATATCTTATTGGACAGGGACGGACATGTTAAGTTAACAGACTTTGGATTTGCCAAAAGATTGAAAGACAGGTAACTAAACTTTCTCATTTTCTTGTTTGACCAAATCTATTAGTCATTTTGTAAATATGTAATTCACATCGTAGACATGTACTTACCCCTTGCCACACTACTGCATCAGTTTGACCTATGCTCGAAGTCAATTCTGACACCGCGCCCTCTAAGGCCTAGCTTGCCCTCGTAGGACTGAGCGAGGTGCCTTTCCAACGTGCTACGTATGCCTCGCTGTTTTGCCTCACGCAAAGGCGACTGTACCGGGACAAAACCCTGAATAAGGGGTAAGTATAGTCACTCGTGAATACCCTCACCAGTGAGTTGTGGGGATTCAGTGTTCTCTACAAATTTTCAAGAGGAAGAGGACAGGGGCAGTTGCACTTGAAATCTGCATGGAATAAAAGCAATTACCTGTTTTGAGGAGAGAGAGTTCAGCCTCACCTCCAGAAATTTTGGTAATTGAAAGGCTAAATGATGCAAATTGGTGCTACTTTAGACATGTGGCTAGAAGGTAATAGCTCAGTTCAGCCATAGATTTTCAATCGGTCATTCATCATTTTGTAGAGATGTATCATGCATACAGTGTAGTACCATGGTGGAATGTGTACAAGCCAAGCATAACATTATACAATGAAGAGATTTCATGGTTTGTGTACATCATACAGTGGATAAGACGCTGATTAATTTTACCCAACAACTCACTGTTTTCCCTGGGAACTTTACTAAATAACCGTGTTTGATTCTAAGCAGCACAGTGATGATTTCTTGCCCTATTTGAAATGGCAGTAGCCTATAGTTAACTTTTGTTCAAGACTGTAGAGGTTTTTTGGGTGGCAGTCACTATTTCAGGGGGGTGGTAGGTTTCACGCAGTGGCCAAACCACCCCCAAAATTCCCATGAAGAACACACATAGCTCAGATTATGCATGAGCTATTAGGAACACATGTTAGAGTTAGCCGTCTCCTCATTTACATGTCTCATCGTAACAACTGCACTTGCATCACTCATCCTCAGAATTCTCCTAACCCTCTTAGCTCAGCACTGTTCAAATCGCCCTTCTACATTTCTGGGACCCTGCTTCAATCAGTAAACCTCTTGCACATCTGTTCATGTTCTGATTCTAAAGACCGTTGTCCCCGTAATTTTACGTTCAGAAGGCAGACCCATCTCTCCTTGGACATTCTCAAATGCTTCCACTAATCAGAGAATATTTGGCAAAAACTATACTGCTTTGAGTCTAATGACTGCATTCCTCAATCCTCATCATCTCAGTGGATGCTTTAAGATCCTCAGTTAACAATATTTTCATATTTGGACCATCTCCTCAGCTCTTTGAATTGTGTTTTTCCTCAGTATCGTTTGTGTATCCCACTATCTGCTTGCCTGATCTCAGTCTCTGGCTTCTCAGCTGCTTGCCTCAGCTTTCATGCCTGCTGGTGCCTTTCCATTACTATGTTTTCAACAGTCATGGTACTGCAGATACACAAGGAACTACCTTGCTGATTGAATGATATCAAGTATACTGTACATTTCTTTGTGATAAACACTTTTGGTAGAAATGAGCCATTTTACTGTTTGTTTATGTGATATCAACCTATATTCTAGGTCACTGGTGCCTGTCTCGGAGGAATGCATTGTTTGGATGCCATAACTGATTCATATGTACCTGCTGGGTTTTAACTCCTTCACATTCATGGAGGAAAAGGTTTATGGCCTCTGCATTTAGTCACAGGACATCCAGCATATATTGCAGATGTAAATTTGTATGGTGTCTGAGATGCAGACAGGAATCTTCTGTCTGGTAGGATAACAGAAAAGAAGTATTTGATGAAGACAGCTCTGTGCAAAGGCATGCATTTTCATAAACTATTGGGATCTGCTTTATTCCCATGATCATAGGAGTCTGTATGTTGCATTTTCATCTTCAAATTCAGTTACAGTAGATTTTCGCATTGAGTTATTGACTCTCGGTTGGTTGACTCAGGGGTTATAGATAGGATACCCAGATATGAAAGACCGAGTATCCAGTTATGACCAGTTATGTTTGAGGCAGCAGCTATGGCTGTTGTGACAGGTTGTGACAGTTGACTCTGGCAGGAAGTGTTATTAGTGGCAAGTTGAGCAGCTTTGGCAGTTGCCATAACTACTGTAGTATGAATGCTGTGGAAGTCTGGCAGGCTGTTGTGGCTGTGTCAGATTGTCCTACTTATGAAAGCTCCATTGTAGTAATGCCAAGCTTGCACCAATTATGACTTATAATTTTTTAATTGTGATTGTGGCATTTCATGAGTTGCAAGGGCAAGGCTGAGATCCGTGTAGCATTTACATTAAATGGCTATGAAAGTAATGATCAACAACCTGCCTTTGTGTTCCCTCACTTAAATCATTTTCTTATTTGAACAAACATGCAACAGTTTGCCTGTTTCGCAGAAAAAGTTACCTACAGTAATGATTTAAATCTTAGTGTTTGTACTTGAACCAAAATTCGGACTTTGGTTCCTGCCGTTCGTAGTCGGTCTTGTAGTTGATCTCGTACCTGGGTGCGCAGAAGTGTACAGTAACTTCCCATTCGATATAGTTCATTATGAAGTCATAATGCAATAGTTTGCTTTACATGTTAATATAACACTTTATATCTTAGGTATGGATATGAAATGTTCTTAGTTGCATCCATGCCAAATTTTGGCAGCACACATACAATGTAAGTTAATGCCATTGTACAAAAGAACTATCTGGATATTTTTTTTTCTTTTTTTTTAACAGAATCTTCATTTGTTCCCACCACTCACTTGTCATCCCTTAAATAAAACTCGCCTCGCTACCTTAATTTGTCAAAATTACGACTTGTTGGTTGCATCACCGTTAATGCTCTATTTTCCCCGCACATATCAAGCTCCTAGCTGCACTACAGAAACTGCTCGATTTGCTTTCGGCGATGTTTGTGTGACGAGCGTTAAACACTAGTCATTAATGACTTCAGCGTGAAGCATGTGTGGTATTTAGAGTCTGACAGAATCAGTCCACAGACTTCTACATACTGTACACAACTCCTTCGAGCTTTTCATCAGTACGGAATGTGCTGAATAAGAAACAGTTCTGAACCATCTAGTCTGCGATTTCTGCTATGTTAACTCTGCTCTTCCTGAAGGAAAGATCTCTAAGAATCAGGGTAGTGACCCCTTTTCCTCTTCCCACACTCGTCTGCTTCCGTGAAAAACACATGTAAGTTACAATTTGAACTGCGCGATGCTGTTAAAAAGCTTGCTAGTTTACCCTTTAAAACCTACAGTACCTCTGTATCTAGCAAACCCCCCATCTTTTCAGGACCCTGGAAATGAAGTTGTCAGAGTCGAACATTCCTGTTGATTAGAATAATTATAGCCTTTAAACTTTGAAGTAATAAATCTGTCTACAGAGTGTTACAGGCAGATACAGTAATAAACTATCTGACGTTTGACGGTAGCAATTGAGGCATCTAGTGTATTGAACGTAGTGCTCGGAAATATCAAGGGACTTCTCAAGCCAGCAACTAGAAAGTACAATGCCTAGTAGTCTCGTGTTACAACATTAAGCTGATCCACTCATCACATATCGCCTTGACCTTGTCCTCACCCTTAATCATAACATACATGCTTAAACCAAAACCAAGAAAAGGTTTTTGTGATCATTGATGTGCGACGGTCTTAAAAATTCCACCTAACATGACTCCTGCTCTGGTGCTCGCTGTTTCAGTGTATGCATTTTACCCATTGATTTTGCACTGTGCTGATCAGCAGGGAAATGACACAGTTAAGCCAGTGCAGTTGTTTGACACCCTTGGAATTTGGGAGCCCTAACATTGGAATTGGGGACTCAGAGCACTCCATTACATGGGATTTTTGAGTGCTGCAGGTTAGCAGTTTCTGTGACAAAATCTCGAAAGTGTCAGAGAAGACATTTCTAACAATTAAGGGTCAAAAAGAGATCAGGATAGTTAATTTAAAGGGAAATAGGGCGTTTGTTTTACAGAAAACATATTATTAAAACCAATGTTTGTGGACGCAGAATGATAGATTATTCAAAATAAGGGAGGACAGTAGCCTTCTTTTCAAGAAATAAGTTCCTCACAGATTGAAACTCGGTTGTTTGTTGCTCAACACTAATTTGTTCACCCAAACTTTTTAAAATTCAAATGATGCATCTTCTTACTCATCACATTCATAATGTTTTGAGGAGATGAAGCTTTGGCAGGTGTTTATTGATGAGACTGGATGGTTTAACAATGACTAAAGCTATTTCTTTTGTACATGTCATGTTGGTGTATTCTAAACACCCTATTTCCCTTTAACCTTTAACTTATTTGTTTCAACATAACAAATGCACTCCATCTACCATCTCAAGGTTACTGGTAAGCTTATACACCACTGTTGGAGTCATCTGATCTAATACTGGACTAGCGCCCCCTTCCCATTCTGCCATCCTGAGGTGCCGAGAGTGTGGATGTTTGATTAAAACATTTATCACCATTTTGCTATTCCTTTTGGGGTTCATTTGGAGGGACTAGTCTGGTGTAGAGAAATGAACACCAAAAGGAGTAGCAAAATGGTGATAAATGTTTTAATCAAACATCCACACTTTTGGCACCTCAGGATGGCTAATGTGAGTATTCAAGGTTATTAGTGCTCTTGGCATAGAACACTGGAGTGCATTTGCTGTGCTGAGGTAGGTAAGTGAGTCATTCGTAGTTAACCTAAACCAGGGAAGTCTTGGGATTCACAGGACGTATGCCCTTAACTCATATACATCTCAAGTTAAGTCCCAAACCAAGAAGGTTTGGTCAATATCTGGTACTTGGTGACAGAATAGATTTTTGGCACTGGTCTATCAGTACATTGGGAGTAGCAGAGAGTGAGGGGGAAAAAAAGTGCTTGCATGTAAAGCAAGTAGCTTGCAGTAGCTGTTTATTACAGGCAAGCAATACTCATTACCAGTCTTGTCTCCTAGCAAGGTGAATAGTGGTGTAAATGCTAACATGGTGGAGACAGGTAAGTTCATCACTCACAAAATGTCTGAACCTGCTAAATTTTGAGGATATAGTAGACTGGATGGGAGGCTGCTTTGAAAGTTAATTAAAACTATTGTAACAAGACTCAACTGCTGAAATACTTTGTAACCAGTCAAAGGTTTATATTATTAATTTAATTGGGAGGAGGAAAAATGTCAACAGCTGTGGAAGAAGGTAGAAGTGAAGTTCGCTTTCAGTTCAGTCGGTGGAATATAAAATTTATTATGGTCGTTTACATCCTTTGTTTTTTTTTTTTTTTTTGCTTTTTCCGCCACAGGACGTGGACGCTATGTGGAACCCCAGAATATTTAGCACCTGAAATAATCCAAAGTAAAGGCCATGGAAAAGCTGTGGACTGGTGGGCATTAGGAATACTTATATATGAAATGTTGGCTGGGTAAGATGTTTTCTTCTATTCACATTCTTCTGTCTGCTTGCCAAGAAAAGTTTATTGATGATAACTGAGCCAACGACCTCCAAGTGACTTTTCACCAGCAACTAAACATTGAACAGTGAAATGAAAAATTATACCGAGGGCATCCAGCTTGCATTAAGTCTATATGGAGATGAGATTTGGAATACTTTCCAGTCTGTGTGGTTCGCAGTGGTAGCTCATGAGATCCTATCAGGATTCATGGGGTACCTTGAATTCCTGGAAAATGAGGGGAAAGTAAAATATGAATTCCCAAGCCTGGAATGACAGGGAATGCGATCTCTCTTCCCAGTAGTCCTGAAAAAGTCAAGAAATTTAAGAAAGATCATCCCTCATCATTTACTGAGTTGACAAGAAAAAAATCGTAAAAAAATATTAACAAATAGTTTGTTTAATCTATACTACTAGTGGTATTTTACCAGTGTGCTCATTGCAATGAATACCCCTGGCCCGAGCAATCATTATGGTGTGCTGTATTGCAAATACAACTGAACCTTTCAGAAAAAAAGAGGCAGCATGTCCCCCGCAGTCAAAGCGTACTGAAGTTTTTTCGTTGAGGCTCTTGAAAGTCATGGAGGAGTTGGTGAATCCTGCCAATTTGAATGTTTAGGAACCATTGTCTATGTATGTCAAGCAATCTGCTTCAGAAGTTGTATTTTAAGGATAATTTGGATCGATGCCTTTTACGTTGGATCCTGGCTTCGTTCTTTCTTTCTTCCTGAACACTTTGTCTGATTATGGTTTTTGTTCCGTTTGTGTTTTTAGGGGACCAGACCAGAAAAGTTTTAACTTATTGCTGGTTCCTCTGCTTCCATCTTCTGTACTGTTTATTTGATAAATATATATATTGATGTATATTCTTTGTACTTCCATATATGGTATTTTTTAATTATTATGTACTTAACTGTGTGTGGAAAGCAGAAAATAAACTTGAAACTTGAAATCCTGCTATGTTGCTCAGATTGCATCTGGAGTACCAGCTCTTCTTTACATGATCTGCTCCAAAAACAACTACGCCAGATTGAACGAAGAATGAGAAAGGGGGCAGAGATGGTGATGGACATTATTTTCCAAGTTCAAACATATTTTGCCTCATTGGAAAATAACTGTAATTGCCCCATGTGGAATAAAGTGATTTCTTGTGTGAAAAGTACTCAGTGAGTGTTACAAATTTGTGTAAACATTGAAATCTGTGTAATTGAAGTTTTGTGTTGCGTAAATATGTCAGAGTTGTCACTTTGCAGCTTAGTTTAAGAGAATGCCCTTTACATCATTAGGCTGTTGTAAAGTCATACCTAGAACAGGGTCCATCACTTTATAACCAGAGAGTGTAGTGCAATATTTTGGTAGAACCCTTTCGAAGTTTGCACTCCATTTCCAATGCATCCCAGATCAGACGAAATTCTAAATTACTACTTATCACAATTTCAGTGTAAAATTTTGCACCTGGCAAAACACAATTATTATTTTGTTTCACGATTTTCACCCACAGTTATCCACCATTTTTCGATGACAATCCATTCGGTATTTACGAGAAGATTCTTGAAGGTCACATAGATTGGCCCCGACACTTTCATCCCAATTCTAAGTAAGTATACAATGCCCGTGTTAATTCTGTAATTGCTGAATAATGTTAAACCTCCAATGGACTGTATAAGCAGATTCAGTGGGATTTACAAGATTACAGGTTTCTTTGAGATAGATGCAGCCAAATGGGATTAATACTGAATTGGTTTTCAATAGGAATACCAATTGTTAAAGAAAAGCAAATTTGTTCAAATTGGCTTACATTGAAAACTTTAAATATTTCACGTGTGAGGTAACTTCTATTGAATGAAAAACATCCAGGTTGTGAATTTGCTGACTTTTTGGGGTCTCATGTAATGTTGTCATGCAAGGGAAACGATTCCATACTAGCAACTATCGGGGGACTTAAGTGTCACTAAAGGCACAGAATTATGTGTGATATATTATAGAGCACCCAGTATGAATCATAGGTGATGTACAGGCAACACATTAAATCATTACTGCATGATACTGATGTTAGATTTGCCTTTTAAGCATATAAAGGAATTAAGGGGTTGGCAGCACAGAATTGCAGTGATATGTCTTTTTGTCATTAAAGAGAATTGTATGGCTTGGCCTTTACCCTTGACAGTCACTCTGCTCCTCTGCATGTTGCCTGTTTCCTTTCAACTTCGGTAACCTCTCACTACCAATGGTAGCTACGAAGGACCGATAAGCTAGAACAATTCATCCATGCCTACATATGCTCTAGCCTTGGTACCCTCTCCACCTGCACCCTTTCAGTTGCTGCTACCTTTTTCAGATGTGATTGATCAACCAGGACCAGCTCTTTGGATCTCACCATCAGTATGGATCTGATCTTGCAAGGGATGTGGAGGTATCGCATGACAGCCTTAAATTTGTATGAAAATTACCAGTTTCCTTGAACTTGCCAGTTACCTTGGCAACTGTAATCAACATCATATGCAGGCTGATCCCTTGTTCTACCAGTCCTACCAGGGCAAAATCAAGTACAAAGTGCAGATTTCATGAAACAAAACCCTCTTATCCCTCATGACTTTAATACGATGATCCACCCATAGGTATTCAACAGTTTGAACAAGAAAACATTCCATATAGCTTTTAATAAGTCATACAGGTTCTTTCAAATTTATTACAGGCATGTATATTGTGTACCACCTGGCAATGAGGGCGTTCATATCTTAACAAAACAGTATGCATATATGTGAATGCGTAAATAGATTTGGATATGAGGTGTTTGCATTAACTATGTTTTGTGGCAATATCAGATGAGGCAAAAGTGTTTGGTACATTTTAGATGATGTAAAAATTATTCTTCTCTCCAGGATATTTTGAGAGACCGTCTATGTACAAACTCAGAATAAAGTAACGAATCACAGTTTGATCAGTTTCTTTCATGGTCAAAGTTGATTAGTACCGTAAATAGTGCATTCAAAAAAATATAACTCATCTCCTGTTCTGCTCAACTTTCGCCTAACATGTTTTGTAGAATTGTATTAAGGGATTGATTATTGGGATATTACTTTGAGGGAACTCGCAAGACCTTTCCTGCTGCTTTACTGCAGAAACTAATCTTCAGCTATTTAAAAACCTCCTTGTGTGGTCTGCATACATAAGGCAATGAAAATACCTTCCCCTCCAAAAAAAGAAAAAAAAAACGGTTTGAAATTGACTCCTGCATAGTTTTCTTGGTAAGTCCTATGTAGGCTAGATTTTAGAGCCCCTTACAAATGACCAACATCACATTGTAACATTTGCTGTATCGCTAAGTGCTAGATTAATATGTACACAGTATGTCTTGAGTATATGTTTAAGTGAGTTTGTTGATCCCACATCAGGCATGCTATGATTTATGGGGGTTTGAAAAGGCTATGGGTTAAAGGCCATCCAGATGGGCCTATATGGAATCATTTCATCAAAATCTGCTTCTACATCAACAATGAAAAATTCTAAAATACCAGCTGTTTCCTCCAATGAAGTGCAGTGATCCTTCCCCCTGGCAGGTATGGTTTTCAGTCATTAAAGGTACAAAGCATCCTGGAATATTTGATGACTGAAGTTTTCCAAAAGAACTGCCAGATAGCTCTCATGTCTGATTGACAGAGGTGTGTTCCCTAATCTCTTATTTTGTTCAAGTTCAACATGTTGGAAATTTCTTCAATGAAAGTATAACACTTTTTAGGTAAAGAAAAAAATAATATTGATGGAGAAGGACAAATATACACTTCTCGTGTGAATTGCTGCATCATTGATACTTGAGTCAACAAATTTGTTTGATGGAGACTCTGAAACTTTAAGGAGGACATTTAGTTTTGAAAAGGAGTTCACATAACTTTTTTGTGGAGTTCTCCTATGAATGAACTAGCGTATCTGTCGTCCCTGAACTGTCGTCCCTAACCCAAAAACATGCCTCACATTGGTTCCCTTTATAAAAATGTTGGGAATTTCAGTTATGTTGTCTGTTTGCTTTTGGAATTGTTTGGCTGAATTTTGGAACCTGGACAACCTAAAAGTCTTGATATTATGCACGTTACACGGTCCACCGGTCGGCCAGTCCAAATCACTTAAACTTGAACACTGCTGTACGTCTGTCACCATTCTTCTTTATTACCCTGATATTTCACCATCTAGGGGAGTCTCAAATTGCCAGTGGAAATAATGTGGGTCAAGTTATTGTGCTTCGAATTTCATGTAGTTTGTTTCACCATGGGGATGTGGCACAAGTGTGCAAGTGATGCTGGTTGTGCCTTGTCTGCTTCAGTATGCCAGTGGCTGTCGGTATCACTCGTGCACTACTCGTTGAATTGTTTCGATCAAAGCAGCGAACGTTCACAGAATACAATAATCTGTGTGAACATGTCAAACCTTTCTAACACTCTGCGTGTGTTAGATTGAAAGTGATATCAGCTGGCTTTTCATTAAATGTGATTGCAATTTCCAGACGTAAATTCTATTTTAATGAGCATCAACTTTTCTGTTTTGCAGGGATTTTGATTCAGGACTGTGTATCGCAGATCTGTTAATCATTTCTCTGTGAACCTGCTTTTTCTTCTTTATAGAACGGTCCCAATGATTATACATACCAGTCTTTTGCAAACTACATTTTGAAACTCTCAGTGTTCTCACATTTGATACATGAAAAAAAAGAAAGAAAAAGAAATAGATAAGTCTTCATTACATAGTATGCTATATGCTCTGCTTATTAGAGAGGTGGGGATGAGGGGTGGGGGTCCAAGTACAGTACCATTCATAGTGACTGTGTGTCAATGCTTGACTCCTCTCTTACCAGTCTCCTCACAACAAGTGCACTTTGTTTTCATGTGCTCATCACTATATCTGACCTATTCATTCTGTTGCAATACTGCCCTCTTTGTTCTTGCTTCCATACCAAAAAATGTTTAACTTATGTATTTTTTAACTCTAAAATCTTTCAGTTTGGATTAAATTTAACCCTCTTTTTTTGGATTACCTATCTTCAAGGATCTGGAAATCAGGGGCTTGAAAGTAGCCTGTGCCTAGGTTGAATGAAATTCTCATTGCATTTACAATAACCCACAGCTTGTAACTGTAGCCAGATACAAATGATCATTAGCAGAATATAATTACATGTCACCAGGTCTACACAGATCCTGTTACCTCATTAGTCGACCTTTGGTAGCTAGTCTTTTGAATAACTATGAACAAAAAAACAGAAAAAAAAAATAGTTAAGTCCTGTAATGTATTAAAAAGCACCACTGCCCATGAACTCTACATTGTGGATTTTTGTAAATTATCCACTTGAATTTTTTTTTTTTGTGAGAGTTTCTTTGTCACAGACTTTGTACGTGTTCAATCTTTGGTTGTGCTGTTGTAGTATCCTTGACATTGTTTCCTGGGTCGCATTTGCTGGTTTAGATATCTTTGAATACATCCTTCTGTTTGAAAGTTTTCTCTTGTTGCAGATGGTTAGTCAGACCTATCCGCTATCTTCTTGATGTCTCGGTATCCGTTTCCATTCTCTGTAGGCGACTTTTAAAGTTCCATCCAGAAACTTATACCACTCTTTTCAAAGGGCCATTGTTTAGGTCATCTCTGTCCATAGTCTGGCCTCTGCCAGGGAGGATGGTTTTGTTTGTTGGCACTTTTTTCTGAGCGTGACTTACACATCTGTTTTCCTTCGAGGTGACAGTAATTGAAGTCAGTAGTCTTCGCAGTAGCACAGTTATACTATAAAGTTGGCTGATACTTCAATTGTTCTCATGGAAGGTTGCATTGAAGTTTCAAGTTAAAGATTTTGGTTTTGATTTTGATCGTAATCTATGCAATCATGGTGGCGTGTGTACAGTACATTTGTGTGTGTACATTTGTGATGCCCACCTTGTAAACACAGTATATCCAGATGAGAAGCTTGGACAGATCTCATATGTGAGAGGTAGGTGTACCATGTTGAGTACATGAATCCTATTGTTTTTAGTGGAGGTCATTTGGGTCCAGAGGGGTCAAATTTTTAAAACCTCATAAACAAGATATTTCAAGTAGGGAATTCACAGCGCGTACTCCCTCACCTCATATAACCTATGCATTACCGTATTGACCATGGGAAACTGGGACAAATCTCATATTTGGTATGTCGGCTTACCATATTGAGTACATGAACCATCCCTATTGTTTTTTGCGGTGGTCAAAGGTCATTTGATACACCTGCCAATGAAAATATCATGCAATCATCAAAACCACAATGCATTTGTGCATTCTGGTTCTGCATTGGATTTGGTCCCAATTTCTGGCAACAATCAACCGCTAGTCAATTGCTAGAAGTTGTTCAGAAATTCATTACTGCCCAAGATAAATGTATTTCCAGATTTTTGCGAGACTTTGGGAGTGAACATTCAAGAGAACCGAAAGACGTTTTGCGGGGGAAGATGCGGGGGGGGGATATCCTCTTAGTTTCACTGTAGATTCATTAATTTTGGCAGAGTGTTCCCTCCACAACAATGTCCATTGGGTCAAAATAATGAATTATGAGCAAAATTAACTCGCTCAAATTTCAGCAGCATATAAGTGTGCACTGTGCCCATAAACATCAGTGCATCAAATTCGCCAAGTCACATAAGTGGAAACACTGATCTTTACAGAAAGTAACCATAATCTGAAATCTAGCGTATTTGGGGCCAATACAGGTAAGTATTTTACACACCAATGATGAATAGTATGCATCCTTTGATTTAACCTTTTTGTTCTAAACTTGAAAATTTCTGTGCACTGTTGTCAGAATTTTTTTTTATAAAATTGCTGTGACATCTGTACTCCTTAAGAATATCACCCTTTAAAAATTTCAGAAGCTCTTTCATAACATGTCTGGGTTTAGTACAGGCTAGCATGTGAATACCCCTGTGCTTAGAAAAAGATGGAGGAGTGACATCCATAAACATTTTCCTTTCCGAGAAATTATGGCTTCCATTTTAATCTCATCTTTCTTTTTTTTTCATACTGAAAATGCAGTGCATCTGTAAATCATGAAGAATTAACAGGACATGGTCTCATTATGCTAGTTAAAGAATACAGTGGTAAACCAAAATACTTTTGTCTCAAGTTCCTTCCATACTTAGGCTGATTAGAATTTGCCTCCATACTAAGGTTGATTAGGAAGTGTACTCTATGTGAACTTTTCTTTGAAGTGGCAGACATTTACTTGCAGATTTCTCAGGAGGAAGGAAGAATGTTCAGCTAAGGGATCAATCATGAGAACTGGGAGATTTGAGTCAAAGTATAACAAAATTATGAAAATGTGATCAAATTTCGAATCATGTTTCTTTTCTTCGTCTTCCTCTTGCTGTGGATTTAATTAGTGATTGGATATTTTGATGGAGAACAGCCTTTGCTATAAGTCATGTCTGTGAGTGAAATGTGCACATAGGCTAGGCCTACTTGTTTATTGATGTATACAGCATTTGTTTGCTTGTATATGAGTCCCAAAAGAGTTGCTCCTGTCATCCATGCAGTGAAGAAAACTGAATTCATTTTGAGACTTTGAAAAACATTGTGGTGTCGAAGGATTTATCGCTGTCGTCAGTTGTAGTTGTTTACTACCATGCATCTTAGTAGTGCTTAGTATCCTGCTATACATCTTGTATGTTTACAGTATGTAGAGCTACAGTGAATTTTTTGTAAAAAATATTACAGATACTGTAGTTGGGATCTGAAGAAATTTGATGTTGACTTTGTGAAATGAATACTATAAAGTCAAACTGAAATGTCATTCAGATACAGTAACTTGCAATTTCTTCTTGAAAGTGCGTGCAGACTGAAAAACAACAAGGATAACATTTTTTTGTATTAATTTTTCTTTATTGTTAAATGTACACACAAGGTTGTACATAGACGGAATACATCTTTCAGTAAATGAAAACGACAGTGACTTCTTTGAAAAGCAACAGGATTTACATGACAATAATAAAAAACAGAAATCATTTTTGAAACTTGATGGTTCTACTGAGAGCTCGCTCAGTCCTACGATTTCGGGCTAGGCCTTAGAGGGCGTGGTGCTAGAATTAGTTTGGGGGGACGATTTGAGCGTAGGGTCAAATGATGCATAAGTGAAGCAAGGGGTAAGTATAGTCACTCGTGAATACCCACACCAGGAAGTTGTGGGGATTCTACTAAGATCTCCTACATAATGCAACAGCACAGGTCTCATTGGTGATTCAGAAATAAACTTGTCAAGTCAAACTTGTTGCTCCTTTGTCAGTAGTGGAAATTGTAGCATTTGGTGAAAGGACCCACTGTATTTACAAATAACCTACAAACTGATCACATCATTGCGGCATCAGTTATCCTGAAGTGTTTTGACTATCTGAATATTCGACACTATTATTATACTTCGGATTGGCTTGTTCAAAGAAGCACACAGTTGATTTGAATGCAAACTGTCAACCATTGCATTATCGGAGTTTACATTTGTTGTTGTCAGCCTATGCCTGAAGAATTTGAGATCATATGTCAGAATTCACCACCGGAAACCTACTTATTTTTCCAAATTGTCTGAATGGTGCAGTTTAAATCCTTACTTAACTTTTGGACATGAAATTCCAATGTTTTTCCTTTTTGCCTACGCACGCAATAGTTGAATGTACTGGCCACATCATCCATCTGCTTGTAAGCCAATTGAAAAGTAGTTGAATTCAGCATAAAAAGCTGATACTCTTGTATTGTGAAGAGGTTATCTTGAAGTTATTTGCAGTGACTTGGTACAATTTCATCATGTTTCCAGGAGTATGGTATGTGAAGTTCAGTGACATGTGAACTTACATGCATGCCTCCATAGTAGTTCCCTCTGTAGATTCCAAGTTTATCTATAGTCAACTGGGTTTGATGTCAGCGAATGTTGTTGTCACCTATGAGGTCATGTGACCTACCTCTTTTTATGAACTCAGCCCCGGCTCGAGCCGTACTCGTCCCACTGGTGTGAATCAGCATGGTGCCACCTGAGGTTTCCTCTCTGTTGTAAGGTTAAAAATAGTTGCAATGGATGTCTTCTACATACCCCGGTTTCCGTGGTGATTGTAGGTGTAGAGGCACTGGTCTAGGAGAGTTCGAGAAGGATATGTACTGGAATGCCACAAGTACTGCGGCAGGGCACTGGAATGTGTTTACACAGCGGATCTCTGTCAATAGACCCATGGGAAAGTGATCCAAATGTTTCTCCCTGACATTCTTTTTATGTTAGTGTGCTTTGAACTAGTTGAAACGCATCATTGCTGGGCCGGCACGTAAGCGGAACTTTGGAGATATGCACGCAGAGGTTCAAGTTCAATTGGGATAAACGTACATGTGGCATTCAGGACCAGTTAGATAACGTAGAGCAGAGAGACTGCAGAACAAATGGTGACAGCTATTAAAAATAGTGATGGCCGAGTTCATTGCATTATCCTCACTATCTTCACATGTTCTCACAAGAAGATCAAAGGGTTAATATTTCTTTTGTTTGATCTACACTGAAGACTGACCATGATGATTCATAATGGCAGAGATGACATGCCCTTCTCTGCAGACCATTAGCACAGATAGTAAACCCACCAATACCCGTGGATAAATTACCCACCAATGACCACAGACACACCCATTAATACCCACAGATGAGATCCACATCAGTACCTCACAGGTGACATAACCTTCTTGTTCCTACCAATCCCCACAGGTAGTTTGTTTCCCTGTGACCACCAATATCCACAGATGACGTGCCCGTCAATACCTCACAGGTGATGTGCCCATCAATACCTCACAGGTGACATGCTCTCTTTATGTCTACCACCAGTTCTGCAGGGGATATGTATTCCAGTGCCCACCAGCGCCCATAGATGAATGCCCACAAATACTCCACAGGTGCCATCTTGTGCCTACCAGCACCTACAGGCTGCATGTCTTCCCATAACAACTTATAGCTCTAAATGAAATGCTCTTCTGACTTCATGATCATTCAAGATTTGCTTCTCTGTGTACCTCTCATAAATGTCATATTTTCCCTCAAATGCCTGAAAGTGACATACCTTGATACGCTTTTACCACAGATGAAATGACCTAGCTTTTATATTCACCACAGATGACATGCCCCCTGTGCCCACCACCACAAATGAGTGACCTTCCTATGCACGACCTACTTATCCTCCCATAACTTCACAGGTGACCTATCACCCCTCCCTTAACCCATTGCAGTCGAAATGCCCCCGTTGTATGTGACCAACTGCTGCAATTTACTCTTGTCTGTTTTCTTTTCAACAGAGATCTCATCGCAGGGTTGTTGACTATTGATCGTACTAAACGTTATGGCTGCATGAAGAATGCAGCCGAAGATATCAAGAACCATGCCTGGTTTGCCTCCATTCAGTGGGAGGATGTACGAAACAGAAGCCTTCAGGTATCCTAACCAACTGCAGGTGTTATGCGTTTTGTTGGTTTGTTTTTTGTCCTATAGAAAGTTGTGATAAGTGCTGGTGTTCTGGCTCATTTGCCGCAGTTGGTTTTACATAACTTGACCGTATGCTACAGTATACCTGCATCTTTTATTTTAATACGCCCCATCTGAAACCTTTCTTCTTCTTTAATTTGAAGACTTAGAGACTAAATTATTGGTACTATACATGTGCTGTATGAGTGTCATGTTATCTTTTGACTGGTGTTTACAAGGGTTGCCACTCTCGGCACATCTGGACAGCAGAATGGGAAGGAGGCGCTAGTCCAGTACTAGGCTGGACGGTGCCAAAGACGATGTTGAAGGTTACCAGTACTCTTGGCACAATAGTCTTACCCACAGAACTTGGGTAGGTATAGTCAAGGGGCACAGAGCAAGGGTTAAAGTGATTGTGTGTGTACTGAAAAACCAAAAAGATAAGATTTTTATCTTAACTTTTTCTTTATTTTTAAATGTACATGCGAGGTTGTACATGAATGGACTATGTCTTTCAATGAAGGAAAATGACAGTAACTACCTCAAAAAGCAATGGGATTAGCATAAAAACAGTGAAAAACAGAAATCCTTCTTGAAAATTGGCAGTTCTTACTATCAGCGCCCACGTAATGAATATGCAACAGTACAGGTCTCGCTAATGTATCAAAAACATTCTACTCAAGTCATCACTCCTTGGTAGGTGTCACTAATTATAGTATTTGGTGAAAGGAAGCACTTTATTTACAAATGACGTAGGAACCGCACACAACATTGCAGCGTCAGTGATCCTGAGTTGTTTTGACTAACTGAATATTCAATACTAGCATACTTCCCATTGGCTTGCTCAAAGAAGCACAACGTTGATTTGAATGAAAACTGTCAACCACTACATTATCGTATTCTACACTTTTTGTCGTTATGTTGGAAGAATTTGAAATCATATGGCAGAATTAACCAACTGAAACCTATTTATTTTCCCAGATTGTCTGAATGGTGTAATTAAAAGCCTTACCAAATTTTTGGAGATAAAATTTCAATGTTTTTTACTTTTTGCGTATGCATGCAATCACTTTAAGTATAGTCACTGGTGAACACCCACACCAGTGAGTTGTGGGGGATATCAGTGAGAAAAAGTTTATTGGGCATTGTCAGATTTCACCACAGTTCAGGACTAGAGCCAAGCATCTTGACGTCCGTCTCAGGAGCCATCCATTGTAAATGTCACAGTGTCTGTCATTAATGTGATATAATATGGCAGTCTCAGTGACGAGCAAGACCAAGATGTGCATCGCCAGCTAGTTCCTTGGGTGCCTATGCAACTGTAGCTTAACATGCACTATTCACTAAGGGAAAATTTGCACAGTCAAAAGGAGACGAAAACCTGCAAATAAACAAAGTTGTTTTCATGAATGAAAGCATTGCATTTCTGTAGCTCAAAATATCAGACACCTCTTCAGCATCAATATATATTTACCAAGAAATAATTTACCTCCTAAGTGCCGATTGATGTAGTACGCAAATGCACTCATATTGAAAAAAAGAAACTACTCTTTGGTATTGTGGCACTTAACCAAAAATCTTGCCAGTACAACAGTGGTGGGAAAATGTGCAGCCGTTCAGCGTCTGGTATTTGTAATTTCAGACCATTCATGTGCTAAGATGAAGAATTTGTTCAGCAGTCATTTGTGGCTGTGAATTCCTGTTGCCAACTTTCTAAAATGTAGACCCAACAGCACTAGACAAGATCAAAGTTTAGAGAGCGAGGGTATGGATACTTGTGAGCACTTGTGAACATGAATGCTAGTTCAAAAATGATATGTTTTATTTGGGTTGTTGAGTTTGGCATCATACAATGTTGACGTAGTGACACTCCTGGATGCCGTGAAAGTCGTGACATGATGCAGTATACTGTACTGCCTTTAGAGGAAAGAGAAAACTCGGTAAAGCCGATATACAGCATGTTGTTTGTGGGAGAGATTCATGGGTTAATCCGAGCCGCGAGGTCTGCTGCGAAACTTGATCGTGTGGGCAGATCAGGTAAAGAGAGTAGGTTTGGTAACAAGTGAAACTGATGCAAGACAGCGAAGTTATAAACATACATGTGTGTGATTTCTTTAAAAGAAACTATTTAAACTACTGCAATTCATGATGTCATATTGGTCACAAATCTCTTGCTAATCATTTTTTGCCAGTTTGGTAATAGTGCAGCTTCTTTTGAGAAACTGCATTTTGGGTCATCGAAATGGTGGTGGATATGAATGCTTACCTTGCTGAGAATAAATACCTGTCCTATGTGAAGGAAAGGATAACAATGTTATGTTCATAATGTCATGGCAACCACAACGTTTACCTTCGGAAGGAAATGTTATGCAGAACGAAAGCAGTCATGGTTTGTTGGTGTAAGGCGAATTGTGGGATCAAGTGTACTATTTTCTCACAGTTCTTCTATTTCAGCCTTTAAGAATTCCACTAGCAAAATACTTGGATTAATTTTGAATGTTGTCTACTAGTGTCTAGTGGCCAGTCAGTGTGTGGTTGCAGTGTTGCTATAGATGCCTCAGTGTTTGATTTTTAAACTATCATAGATAAAATCTTCCAACTTCAACACAGCTTTCAAAGGAGAAAGGTGTTATCTAGTTCACGAAAAGGTGATTTTGAGATGACTGGTATTAAAACAAAAAAAAAATGTCACAGATGCAGCGTGATATTTTCAGCAATAGTTTCCCGGTAGTTTTCATGAAAGTAAAGGAAATAACAATATGTTATGAATGATGTTAGGACTGAATTGTCAAGTCGTTGCTAGAGATCTTTCAGTAAAAGCTTGACTGTGAGTGTGTGGTTAGGTTCCACTTGATGGATATAGGACTCACTGTATCAGGTTCTTTGCTAAATTTACATCCTTTCGTTGTTAAAAATCCCAAGCATTGACAGATATAATACTTCAGTAGTTCTGAAGAGACTGCACTTTAACTCCTGTAATTTTTTTTTTCTACAGAAGGTTTTGATTTGTGTTCCTTCCCAGTAATTTGTTGATCTCATATGCAATAAAAAAAAAAGGTGGATTGTTAATTTTTTTTCTTTTGTTTCCTGTTATCCAGCCGCCAATAGTGCCAGTCGTCTCTCATGCAGGAGATACCAGCAACTTCGACGAGTACGAGGACGACAATTGGCAAAATGCCGCTAGTGTCGGAGAGGAAGAAATGAAGGCTTTCAAAGACTTTTGATGTAGGTCGTCAGTTGTTGACGCAGATAGTTATGGAGGTCAGGTGCAAGAAACATACCGAAGTCATTGGCAGCTAATTCATGTTTAGATCATGTGTCTTTGCATATGAGACCAATTGTCAGCATGTACCAGTAATGCCTGAGTACATGCAGATCACATTTGAGACTATGCCACTGTGTGTCATCCATAATATGGTTTACATGTCGGCATATGTGATAATTTCATGTTACATGCCAGCACATAGTACTAAAATCTTACATGACTGCAGGTATGTCATATTAGCATATGTAGCACACCAGTATGTCAGTTTATGTAGGTCTTACCATGTGTTTACCCATAGGTGATATGTGAGTCGATTTAAAATCATGTGAGTATATAGTGATCAAATGGGATATATCAATTGAATACATGTAGGTGATATTTCGGTCCGAATATGATTCATATGTGAGTAAATGAAAGTTTGTATACGTGAGTACATAAAGATTGTATATGTGAGTACATATAGGACAAATGTGAGTACATATAGGGCATATGCCAATGCTTATAAGGCATATACCAATACATAAACATCATGATGCGAGTATATGCAGATCTTAGACCAGTACATAAACATCACATGTGAGTAAGTGTCACATGTGAGTACTTACAGAAGGTATTGCAGTATTATGTACGTCATGTGTCATTACATAAAGCCCATATGTGGTTACAATCGTATGCTTGTACAAGTTGATTAACATGTCAGTGCTTGAATATCGTATGTGAGTGTATGTAGATCTATCGTGTTTTTCTCCTTGAGTTACACTTGTGACCTTATTCGAAACTTGGTTCACAATGCAATAGTCCTTGATGGTACAGCACATTGTACCATTTTCTCTACCAGTCTAGAAAATTTCATTGCCCCAACATACAAGGTTTTCTCTTCACCAGAAGTACATCCAACAGGTACTTCAGGCTATGTCCAAATAAGCAGGAGAAATAAAAATGCAAAAGAAATAAAAAGGCAAAAATTCACCCAAAACACCCAGCACATGAAAGGGATTCGGATCCCCACTGTAGTGGATTTTTCATTTGAAATTCGCCCTAACGTTGCTTTGTACAATTAAATTTAAGTTGGTCTACCCCACCCCCACCCTCCTCCAGTAACCTTTGTGTTGGTTTGATTTCTCGTAACTCCTGGAATTGTCAACCATAAGAGAAGTCTCAGAAAACCAGAAAGGTCTTTTACTTTTGTACAAAGAGAAGGAAACCTGACGTCAACAATTTGTCTGTTGTGAAGATTATCGAGAGTGCAAACTTGTTGGACTTTCATGTATCATTTTAAGTTGATAGTTGATAATGTTGATCTCTAATCTGTAACATGAGTTGGGCTTTTCACAAAGATGGAAAGTCTTTTCCATTCTTTGTTTGCAAAGGGAGTGCTATTATTTACCAGTGGTTACTGACATAAGCAGATACTTCGAAGCCAGTAGAACATTCAAATTGGTCTTCAGTATCTACTTGTGGGTGGAATTAGCTTTCTTTTCATAGTTTTCAACTTTGATGCCTTTCATGTTGACTAATATTTGATTTGAACTTTTACACATATTTCATCAGCCAAGTGTTTTCATGTTTACTTATATAGCAACGACAGGAAATCAAGTTTACATTGCATTCTGAATTATTTTCTGGTGGTTTTCAGCGATAGAATTTTTTTTTTTTTGTTCTCTTCTCTGGGATAACTTCAGTGAAAGTGTAAAATATTAGGTTAGCATGCTACGTATACTAGTCAATGCTCTATGGACATGACCATAAAGAAATTTTGGTTAAACTGCAGTTGGTCTTGGGTTTTCTTTCTTGCAGATGTTTTTTACAATGTTTCAACAAATCCTTATGATGTTGACTCTTTTTGGTGAGGGGTGGGGGGGGGGGGGGCAGGGAACATCAAAGTACATAAATGCCAGAAGATAGGAATTTTTGACATAATTCCAAAGAACCTTAATCATTTTGATGTTTGGTTGTAAAGTGCCATATCTCAAATCTGGGAATGAAAGATTTTCACATTCAGAAGGGCATTTATCAGTTATTTGTCTTGTACAAGACTGTACTATTATTTTTCATGAAAGAAGAAACCAAAGTAAGGAGACAAAAGAAAAAGAAAAGAGAGAATGTGAAGGGAAAATAGTGAAGTGATATAAGTGTGGAAGAAAATGTGGCATTCAAGGGAAGTTTGGTCAGCTTAATACATGCAATGTTAGATCATGTTTCAGAGACATGGCAACTTGTTAGAAATCCAGTGTTTTAAACTTTTCATGATTTGTTTGTCTTTAGACTGCACGGCTGAAAATCTTTAATTTTAGCAGTAGAATGAGTGTGGGAACTGGTTCCCTCATTGACACTCAGTAATTTGAGATATATATATACAGTACCTGACCATGAAAAAAAGCATATGACCAGTCTTTAAGTGTACAATGTGTAAAGACCTAAGAAAAAAATAATTATGCTACTCTATGAAAGTGTACAGAAGTCATTGCAGTGTCATGCCTACCAATGGTGTGTGTGTTCCATGTGGACCTCAGTGGTCATCCATTTTGTTTCTATATTTTTTTAATGGTGTAATGAGGACCTCTCTCAACATTCATTGCTGCATATAGGGTTTATGTGTAACTGTGTGTGTGTGTGCATATGTTTATGTGGATGTGTGTCTCTGGATATGTGCACATATTTCATGACCTCATTGACCATCGACATCAGTGTGGAGGGAAAAGCAACCTAGTTTATTTTGCTCTTTGAAAACTCTATGGTAACCCTCATCCTTCCCTCTATCCATCCTCTTTTCCTCTCTTTCAGCCTTCTGCCCTCCCCCCACCCTCAACTGTGCTGGCTTCCTTTTTTCTTAGTAAGTTGAATAAACGTCATCTTTGTTTAGTGAAAGGGAAGAGTGAAGAAGGTCAATGGCTTTGAGGGAGAAAACTCATTCCCATGAATCAATTTATTGTTATTACATTTCTCTTAGGTATTGAAATTGCTCAGATAACAAGATCTAAAGCAGGGATGTAAGAAGTTTGTCGAACTTAAATTTTGTATTCAATTGGATATGGCATCCATACTATAATTCATGTAACAAATCTGGTATGACATAATAGAAATGACCAAAGATTGGACACATCAGGAAAAGTTAGACATTACAATATGAATAACCAAACATTGGATATGTCTATGATTACCTCTTTCCCTCCTTACCTCTCCCACTTCTCACTCCCCTTCGTTCAACCTGTCCTTTGTACCCCCTTTACTCCCCTTCCCTTCATACCCCTTCCCTTCATACCCCCTCTCCTTTGTACCCCATCCTTTGTAAGTCAGATAATCCGCAGATCTATTTGGAGGATGGGAAAAACTAGGGGTGGAGATAGGTAATCATTTTGAGGGAGGAAACACGCTTTTGCATCAGTGTCATCCATTGATTAATTGTTACTCAGTTTCTCTGATTAAGAAACTGCAGTTATGAGATCTAAATCAAGGATATAAGGTTTTTTTCTTTAATATTATTTGTATTCAGTTGGCTGTTCCATTCATGCAACAAATCATGTAGCAAATCAGGTAGTTACAATATGAATGACCAAATATTGGATACATTAGGAAAAAAATTAATCACCATGAGATACCTCTCTGCAACTGTCGATGTTGGTTGCCTAATGGTGTCAGATATGCAGGCAGCTGTGACAGCCCCCTCCCATCACTCCTCCCCCTACGCTAACCATCTCGCCCATCCCATAACCCCCCTGGCACCATCCCATAACCCTGGCACCATCCCACAACCAAGCATCATCCATGTTCACAACTGAGCACCATCCATGTTTTAAGAAATTAAAGCAGCAGAACCTTGCTTTCAGTGTATTCAGTTTGTTCTTAAAGATCAAATTTATTTCTTCCTTATTGAAAGATGAAAAGCATCAAATACTTCTGTTCTGTGACAAATGTGATAGCGACCAAGCAAAGAATATTTCTCTGGAACAATAAGATACATTTGCCTTGGTACAGTTGACTTATCAATGTAAGCGACACAATTTCAATCCAGTTGTTTTCAATATATTATTCAAAAATTAATTATTGACATTTTCCTACAGAGCATGTTGTAAAACACAGTTTAATTTTGTGAAATTATTTGAATACCAAAGTTGATGTTTTTAAAATGGGGTATATTCATGAGCATAGAAATTAGTTTAATACACCTGAATTGTGCCTGAAAAGTTAGACTGACATTCAATGCAGTTTTTCACTTTGAGACAGCAGATATTAAGTCTATAGAATGAAAAGACTGTAATTCTTTTTTTTTCCTTTTTAGTCTTTGAAAGGTTTTTTAATTTTTTGTGTGGCTTCTTTATCTTATTTATTGTACATATGTAAAATTAACACAGATGTGTGCTATGGTGATCTGTATATATTCTTATCATTATGCCTTGTGTGTTCCACTGAATGGTAGTATTATGGGACATACAACAGACTATGCAATAAATTTGTACAACTTTGTATAACTTAACTTTCCATCATTTGCCATCTCATTTTCTCTGTATTTTTGTCCCTTCCTTACCCTGGCGATCAGTTTGCAGCACCCTTTTAGATGAGGCCTTAGCTACTGTAGCTCTGTAGGAAATGCAATAAATATTCTAGGTTTGTAACAAAGTGTTTGCACAAAACGTATGTGTGACGTGTTGCAACGCTCGTAGATGCTTCTGAATTCTTTGCCCAGGGGAAAAAAAATCCATATTTCATATCCCATCTGGAAAACAAATCATTGAGAATCTTATCAACTTGTTTGCACTGAAGGTGTAAATAAGACGAGAAGTGTTTATGATACTTTGCCTGCTTGGTAATTCAGCTGCTCACAGACAATAAATCGCCTCCCATCTCTAGCTATGACAGTTGCTTTGCAATCTTCTTTTAGCCTTTGTAATTAATGGTGTCTGACAGTCTCTTTGTATTCTTGTAAACTAAAACATCTACTGTCAAGACAAGTAAAATGGGTTATTGGTATGAACAGATATGTACCCAAACATTTTTATGTCACTTGATACAGGAGTAACAAAACAAGCCAGAACAAGGGTGGTTTGGCTGCTTGGCAACAAAATAGTAACTTTTGGCTTCCTTGAAATGGGGGGAGGTTAACATAGGGTCAGAGGTGGGTGTTGACTTTCAGTTTTGAAATTTGCTGCGAGTAAACATCTACAAAGCTTGGCAAAGGAGCAAGGCTCCAAGTTTTAGTTCTGTAGAAAGAAGAATGTTTCAAGTACATTCTAACAACCCTGGAATTCCCGTCTTCTGGACGGTGACGGTATCACTGTGCAAGAACTGAGGGAGAGGTGCATTGAAACTGGGAAGGGGAATGGAGAATAGGCTCAGTTTAGATGGAGCATTTTATTGAAAAGGGGAAAACTGGAGGATGCTGTAATAATCTTTAGAACAGTTTGTATATGTAAAATGATTTGGAAAGTGCTGCCATCTCACGACAATTAGTATATGTCCAATGGATGGGAAAAGTAGAAATGTTTGAAACTCTTCACAGCAGCACTGACTGTAATATTAAATGCAGACAGTCCAATCACTGGATGAAATCTAGGCTTTGCTCTTCCTTGTTACATTGCTTTCACATACCTCAAAGACTAAACTCAGGGACCAAGGAATCATGAATAGCTCGTTCTTTGTGTCTAAAGGTAAACACCTTAAAATGAGTCAAAAGTCAGCATATTAGGAAAATAATACATATTTATTTCCTATTCAAATTTGCTAAAATGTAGACCTATGTTCCATAGCAGAGGTCGCTGCTAGATAGACTTTGGTCTCATTCTCTTTCAATTTGCGGAACATTTTGCATGCCATTTTCTGTGCCAAACAACCACTTAACATAGACTTTTATCACTTTTTCTAAGCCTTCAGAAAATTTCCCTGTTTCCACAAACTCCCTGTCAAGATTTACAGAGTAATTTGTTGTTTTAGTCACAGTAAACACTCCCTTGGGAGGCTTTGTTGACTTGCACAATTTCAGGTTTGTAACCAAAATTTGGTGTCACAAACTTGTGTAATTACCCAGCTCCTTCATGACCACATTTGTCATCAGTGCTGAGTGAATGATATTACTCATTCATATTAGCACTTGGTAACATCAAACCCATAAGTGATACAGAATGTGGTTGTCATTCTTGCATTTTGTTTTTCATTTTGATATGGTTCCTTGCCTTCTCCACTGGTAGCTTTTGTTTGTAAGTGATTATGTGTGTGTGACAAAATGAGATATCAGCAAGGAATCACAAAAAGTCATTTGACTTTCTGGTCTCACCTTTTTTCACAGCATCGCAGTTAAGCCAACCTGACACAACATAGGCATGAAATCTGGCAGTCGTTAAATGTGACTGCCAGGAAAATTTCACCGCTTGTTGTGACCAAAGATCAAACTTTGGTAAAAGCAATTCTATTTGTCTGTTCAGATTTGGCTGTTCATACAAGGCTCGAATGTTGCAGAAGAACACTGGTGGTCTTCAAAAGGCAGGTTTGGTGCAGTGAACTGGAAAGCTTGATAGTTCACACATCTCAGCTTTAAATCTAGTTGGTGTAACTGTCAACATCTGGAGGAGGTGTCACAATGTTTAGAAAGCAGAATGATAAGATACCCACTTGGGAACTTGAACTTTCCTCATCGTGGGTTCATTTCAGCATCATAGTAGGTAACTTTGTGAATACCGGTCCTTCTTATAAGTTTCAAGCAGGAGCTCATTTGTGACAAAGTGCACTGCTGCCTTTATTCTGTGTAGCTTGAATCTACTCTCAATAGCATTTGGTGGAACTTCAAAGAATTTCTGAGGTCTGAGCTCCACATTGCCCAGCTCCCACAAAGTGGTGTAGACAGGATGGTTTCGTCACCACTCCCATTGTTGAAAACATTTGCAACATTATACACACTTCTAACAGTTTTTTCAGTCAATATATAAATGACACCCTACCAAATCAACTTAACAAGTCACAAAATTTTCCAAGAGGACATACTAGTGGTCCTTCAACCATTTATGAACTTTATTCATAGTAAATCACTAAATTTTATTCTACTGAATTTGAAATTCTCAGTTTGCCCAAATTGTGATATACCTTTTCTATTTACTAGCAATTATGCATCATGAACACACTTGGAGTCAACAATGTCTTCATAGTCATGATTTTGTAAGTGAATTATGAATGTCTTGCGTAGGAAACTTTTAGTTCAAATATTTGTGTCACAATGGAAAATCAGTGTCACAATTATTGACTAGAAAAGGACAAGTTATAAAAGAAAAGAGTAAGATTGCATATTCCTAAATAATCCCTGACAAGGACATGAAGTACCCATCAATATACAATACCGGTAAAATTGATATGTGCAGTACCATGATCTACCTTAAGCTATTTATTCAGCAGTGTCACGATATTGTCTGGAGAGTGCATAAAATGAGCACCATTTTCTCAAAATCCCAGAAAACGTTACTCTTGTCTGCCGCCCCAATTATGTGTAAGAATTAAATGATCTTACAAACTACGGCTTAATAGAATAATTGTCTGACAAACTTACTCTCAACTTAGCCCTACTTTAGATGTTTGACACGATCTTACATTGCAAAATATCTTCATTTTCTCACACTTATAATACTATTTTCCAAATTTTCCATACGAGTTTTCTATTCGACTCTGTATACCATAGATTATGTAAGGCTAGGTATTTTCTATATGATCAGTAGACGTACGTTATTATTGCAAGTGTTGATCAAAATTGTTTGTGAACTACAAAAATGAAATAAAAATACCATCTGAACATCTTGAAACAATTTTTTCCCATCAAATCAGGGCACTAAGGAAGAGCACTCCCGCACTCTTGCAATGCCCTGGAGTGTCCCTTAGTCCCTTTTTATCATCTCGAAATTCTCCAAACCTTAAATGGATCACCTAGGATAACAGACATCAAAAGCCATTCTCCTAATTCAGAATGTCCAGTATGTTCAAATGGAGCCTAAAATGTGATGTAAACCCAGCCAAATACGTAATAAGTAAAGTGGTAAAAATAAATGCAACACATATATCTGTGAGGACACACATCAGGAAGATTTGAAAATGAAGCCCTCTCTACTTAAACAGGCTTTAACTCTGCATCTATATTTTTGACATTTGCATCAGGGTCTAACTGATACAATTAAAGTCAGGAGTAATCCTATGAGAGAATACTCTCCCCTACCTCAGTTTACAGGTATACGTCTGTGAGGTATGTAGCTTTCTAATTCCAAGTTGTGAGATATGTGAAGCTTCAATATACAGTCAACATTCAGGAAGCAACAGTTTCCAAGTCATTCCATTATGGTGGGATTTGCATGAAGGGATCATACTCGTTAAAAAAAAACAGTGGCAAAAAAAAAAAACAAATGTGGCATACATTTAACATGCTGGAGTTGCATACATCATAATGTTATATGCAGGACCAGAACTTTGTGCTTTCTACATGTACCTCATTACTTTACAACAAGAAATATTTAAAAAAAAAAATGATATTCACATTATAACCTTACACTGAAAACCTGGAACTATTATAGCTTAGCTTACACAATAGTAAGTGTTAAACATGGCAGCCTCACATGATCAAACATCAGTAAAGTTTCCATTCTTGCAATTTTTTGTTCCTTGCGGTACCAAAGGAACCTATGCAGTCACTGTGACATGTGTGTGCATGTCTGCGTGTATGCGACGGATAAGAATGAGAGGTATGCTACGCACTAACTTAATAACCGAGTAGTGAATGTTTTTCAGAGTTGGTGTGTACATGTGTGATATTGAGTAGATGTGCCCTATTGTTTTTGGTGGAGGTCAAAGGTCATTTGGGATCACCAGAGGCACAAAAAGAGTGAATTTCTTTGAGATGCTGTAGCTTGGTCTCCATTGTTCAAATGGTGACACAATTTCAGGCTAAGATAGATTGGTAGGGGGAGAAAATACAGTAACATTAATCTCATTTATATGAAAGGATGAAAAGGTCGGAAAGTGATGTTTTATTGACATCTCTCCAACAAAACATTTTAAGGGGGTGGTGTAATGGAAAATTTTGTTCGTCTACGTAGAGTGAATATGATGTCCTCAGTTGACCCCACTTGAACTTTGTGACCTTTCTGTGATGTGTGGGTAGGTCTTGTTAAGACAAACCAAAAATCCATTTATACTACTCTCCCATGATGCTCCTAAGTCAAGTTATTGACATTTTTAGTGAAAACACATGAAAGTGAGTGCAGCAGCACAGGTTGTGCTGAATAAGGACTCAGTGCGGTATATGCACAGGTATGCAAGTTGTGTCATTGCTTCTACATAAAAGGTACACACACAAAACTACTGATACTGTACTTTTAGTATATGGGAATTTCCATCCACATCATTAGGGCATGGTTGATCTTAATTGATCATTGCCTCCCCCCCAAAAAAAAATACTCTATGGTATCAGCAAACTTCGATATATGATAGAGAGGCTGCTAAATGACCTCCTTGTCTGAGTCTGAAAATAATAGGGAAATAAGGCATTTGTTTTACAGAAAACAACAATATTTTTTAAACCAATGTTTATGGACATAGAAGGATAGGTTATACAAAGTAAGGAAGGACAGTGGTCCTGTTTTCAAGAAATAAGTTCCTCACAGATAGAAACTCAGTTATTTGTTGCTGAAAAATAAATTGTTCACCCAAACTTTTCGAAATTCAAATGACGCATCCTCAGTTACTTATCACATGCATAATGTTTTGAGGAGATGAAGCTTTTGCAGATGTTTATTGATGAGATTGAATGGTTTAACAAGGACTCAAGTTATTTTCTTTGCACGCCATGTTGATATTCTAAACAACCGACAAATTTTCCTTTAAAGATAAAGCATCTTCACTTTTCTTTCTTACAAATTGCCATTTTTCTATATTCTACCATGAAAATGTCTGAATTCTGTAAAAATCTCTGAAGTTCTGAAAAGAAAATGAAAAGTCTTGACGCTAATTTAAATGGTTTTATGCCAAAGTTCTTCCCTGACACAAAAACTGATTACAGGAGATGAAAAAAAAAAACAAGAAAAACAAAGACATCTACGTGAAAGACAAATTCATTTACAGGAAACAATCTGTTCATTCTAGCTTGAGCAAACAGTGAGCTGGGTAATTGATATCAATGAGACTACTAGTATTAATGACCTATTATCGTAAAACCAAGTCTACCTTTTTATGCTGGTTCACGTCCAACTTGATGTCAAACTTTCATCAACATTATTAAGTACCCCACAATAACCAAATTATTTTGCATATCCCCTGTGCTCCTTGCCGACGATGAAAATATTACCGGTGACGAAACGGAGAGAAGCAATTCTCTGTCATAACTGGAGTTGCCATTTTCTTTGTTGACCTTTCATCTGGTATCCAATTGGAATTGTCATATTTAAATCTACCCACCAGGTGATACGCTTGTACACTGACTTTGATAGATTGAGTTCAGACTGGAAACGGCCCTCCGACACTAAATGGCATAAGACAACGTTGAAGTTTAATAGAACAGTTTCCTGGCTTGAAACTTGCTCCATGGACTGCGTGGAAGAAAGGTGTTCATTGTAGGATGCCATGTCTTGCCAAAGCCAGGGTGTTTGGATTGTAACTTTCTGGAAGCTGGAGGGTATAAAGCAAAAGTGAGCCCTTGGTAATAGAGATGAAATTCACTTTTCAAAAAGTATTTTTTCCAAAACAGAGATTGACAATTAATATATTCAGGTACTGCAAACAAAAATAATAATAAAATCTTGTTAAAGCAAGGAATAACCATGAAAGAAGGGATCTACTTGCCTTATCACATTCAGTGCAAATGAAACTTTGATATCATGTAAATGAAATACAAAACATCGAAACTGGAATGACGATGGCTTGATGGGACAGAGAAATGTTTGAAGTGGAAACAATAGCCTCCATTGAGCTAACACCTACAAATGAAATCTTCTTCAAAATAAGGTATATCTTAGACCTCCTCCCCCCCCCCCTCCCACCACCACAACTCCAGCAACTTGTCCTTGAACCCTTGACAGTTTTGAATGTATTTACTGCCCCCTGTCATCCTTCAATCGATTCCAAAGAACAAACAGAGATTATTTTGCTTGATTTTGATACAAAACGGTGATGCTTCTGTTTGGTTGTAATATCCTGTTCTAGCTGTCATAACTTTGGAAATAAACATACAACCATCATCACTGTTTTACCTTAGCTCCAATTCTAGACAGGTATCTGTTTCGGAGCTGGAATGCAGATCTCGGAGTAGTGTCGTACGACGGTTCGTTTTCCTTCAGTATCCGTTCCCTGACGATGAAGGGCGAAAAGGAAAGAATGCATTCTTGAGTGCAAAAATAGTAAAATAATAACGATTACAACGAAAACTAAACTGGCAGATTGATGGTGTTGATTAACAAATGATCCTAAGATGGTTAGAATCCAGTCATGCAATGAATCATGAGTTCATTCATTGGTTTACCAAGTTAGGACATGCTACTATGGGATATATTTTTAAAAATTTAACCTGCTGAACCATATAAGCTGAAAGACTGGCACAATAACATTTTAAAAACACTGCTCGAAATTTTGTGCTATTAAAGTTTAAACAAAATAGTACCATACTGCTAATTATATCCATCCACTTGGTCTCATATTTCTCATTCGGATTTGTATCTTTGTTATTTCACAGCGAAGCAGAAAATTGCAAAGTTATTGGGAGGGGAGGGGAGATGCATTAAGTAATTACAAAGCAAACAAAATAAAGTAAGCAACCTACCTTCGCCCCTTGCAACCCTCTCAACCATCAATCCAAAGATTGGACTCTACCATCTCCCTAGAAACCACCAATCCATAGTAACCTTTTAAACATCTCCACTAGCAACTATCAAAGCCACCAATGCGAAGGAGCCATGTTACCATCTCCATTAGCGAATATCGCAACCATCGACCCATACTATGCTTGCTACAATTTCCCTAGCAACATTCCCAACCCCGTTGCTCCCATCTCCACAAGCTACGATCAAAACCATGAATCCATAAAGTAGCCATGTTAACACCTTCACTAGAAACTATCCAAACCACTCCATAGCAAACTTGTTTCAATCTCCACAAGCTACTTTCCCAGTTAACAACCCCACTGTATGTTTGTTACCTATCTCCACAGGCAACTATAACAATCACTCATTCATTTTATGCTTGTTATTATTTTCCTAGCAACCTTCCCAATCCCATAACAACCATTACCATCTCCACTGGCAGCCATCCTACCCAACAATCCACAACACTCTTGCTCCACAAGTTACTAATCCAAACTACCAATCCATAGTAACCTTCTACCATTTCCACAAACAAAAGTCCCAACTATCAATCCATATTATTTTTTTTTTCTACTATTTCCGCGCCAACCATCCAAACCACCAATCCATTGTAAGCCTGCTTCTATCTCCAGAAGCTACTTTCCTAACCACCAATCTCTAGCAAGTTTGTTTTTACCTCCCGAACAACCTTTCCAACCCCCAATTTGATGCAAACTACCAACGATCCCCCCTGGCAACCAGTCCAAGGCGTGCTTTCTACCACCTCTCTCCGCCATGCTGCAGTGTTCACAAAATTACCTTTCTTCCTTTATCTCTTTTGCTTTCTTATCACGTTCCCGTTCTTTGGTAGATTTATTCAAGTTGCCGCCTTTTGCAGCATCGTTCAGATACAAAAGTATTGTTGATATCAATGCTCCTGCAAAAACAAACAGGCCAAATGAAAATTAATATATTCAGACAGAAAAGCAAATACATAACAGCAAGAAGAGCAATAGTTTCATGATTACCATATCACTGCTGGTTTGTAACTTCATATCAAAGCAACCTCCATAAAGTCACAGTTCAAAAATGAGTTGATAATATCGACTTCAGTTTAGACGCTACCATAGAATTTATATTAATAGCTATGATGGTAGAGTCAAGTACAAGTCAGTGATAAACAGTTTAATACCTATTAGCTTGAGGTTCAGTCTAGCAATTCAATTGCCCTACAATAAAACGTCAAAGTATTAGATAATGGTCCAGGTAATTACTATGTTGTAACTTTTTATCTATTATCTAAGACTCCAATCCAATATCAACGAGACTCACAAAGTAGCCCCTAAAAAAATTTTTGACAGCCATGACAGACAGCAACATCAAACACTCCCCAGCAGGGCATCCCTTGAGTTGAAGGTATTGCATTTTTCCTCTGCACTGATGAAATTCTTATTTTCATTAATCTAAGGCTAGACACAAGACAGAATCTGACAAGGATCAAAGGATCATGTCATTTGCTTTAATTTACACCTTAATTTAATGTTCCTTCTAATCTGACCTGGAGATGGTTGTTCTTTTTTATCTGGAATTCTTTTGCAAACATGATTTACAGTTAAAATTATCTTCTTTTTGAAACCTCTTCTCCTTTTGCTCATCCAATTCACATGGGCAGAGGAATAAACATCGTAAAAATCAGAGCATGTCACAGACGATCATAGGACACAGCTGTAATGAAGGAATGTTTCTTTTAATTAATTTCCCAAGGAATGCACCACCTCGCCACAACTCATCAAACTGTGTACAAGTGCATTTCAACGAGCCTCACACAAGCCATCTCGGTGAGGTGTAGCGAGGTATTCCAAACACTGTTGCCATTAATTATGGGTCTGTTATACGCTTCCAGTTTTTTTTTTTGACTACCCGTCCTTCTGAAAAGTTAAAAGCACTTTCAGATTTCTGCAGCTCTGCAGACCCGAGCTGTCGACGGATGTTTTGAATGATGTGCCGCTAGACGTACGTCATCGGTAGGAAAACAAACGCCCCTGGGTAAGAACATCAACCAATACTCTATTAAAAGCACCAAAGCTGTGAGGTAGATTAATACCGGTAGCATGCCTCATCATCCCTTGATACAGTAGGAGTAGAAACTGCTGAGACAGATGGAGAAGACCCAGTGCTCCTAGGAGGCTGGTCTGTATGAATGTCTGGCACAGAATATACTTTGTGTTGATATTGTCGCATTTGAGAGGCCACAAAGGTTTTACAGGGCAGTTGTAATATCTTCCAAATGTTGTCACTGCTTCTCTCATTATCTCTATCTTGCAATGAATGGGGGGGGAGGGAAGGGGGGATGTAAGGTGTGACTTTTTCATGCCATGAAAGGGACACTTTCATTCAAGGCATGATAAAAGAAATCGCCCAAATAGTTAAATTTGAACGACACAAAGCTTTTCTCAAGTTGTCAAATATTTTGTGTATTAATGACTAGCTCATGGCATGGAAGCAGCAGATATTTAGGTCATGTTGGAAGGTCATAAAATCCAGTTGTTACAAAAGACAAACAGAAATACACCAGAAGGGAGCAAGGACTTAGAGGTTAGAGGACAGGGCAGATGCTGCAAAGACGGGTTGATGGTGAGGTGCAAGATAAACATGGTGTCCAACCATCGTAGAGGAGAGGTGAAGGGTGTATTCCTGCATTAGCTTGAAATTTCAAATCCGTTCAAATGAAAAATTTAAGAGTATATTTTCAAAATCTGCTCAGAATCCCAGCAGGCAAAAAGTAATACATTTATTTCTTAAAAGTTTAATAAGTTTAAATCTATTAAACAGTTTATTCAGAGTACGGAGAGGAGTTAAAGTATCCTAAAATTTCCATTGAGTTTTTGCTACGCGGTTTCAGTACAACACTTTTTGCCTAACAGAGTTTGGGCTTCGCTTATTTTTCTATGACGTCACTCTGGTTTACTTATTTCTACTACGCTACCAAAAAATCAAGTCGATCGCCAGTGAGATATTAACTCATTTGTCAGCAGTGAGATCAGTCTATCAATCTCGTGAAATGTTCAGAACATAATATTACCACAGAGCCAAGCACAGAAGAAGACTTCGAGCATGAGATAGCCGCTGGAGTCGACAATACCTCCTGCGATGATGGAGATCACTGCTAAACCAAGGTTTTGTATCGATTGCATGCTGTAAGAAGAAAGCAAAGCAAAAACCAAATACTTAATAGCTTACAACAGTAGTGTCTGAATTTTACATGGATTCATACATTCACCTATTTGATCCATCCATCCATCCCTTCACTCACTCACTCATTTTTTTTTTCTGAAAATTCATAAACTATTTTTTCTCCCTTTCTAGTTCTCATAGAGGGCAGAATCATAGAGGTCATTAAAAAAGTGGTCTATGTAGAGTATCTGAGGGTAAAAACTAAAGGTTAGATGAAAAAAAAAGACCCAAATGGGCTCTGGGGTTCCTTGCATGAAAATTATTTTTCACTATTTGGGGCTTCAGCAAAAGGTTTTGAAGACCCAAACATCACCAAACCCAGTTTCTGGTACTCTTTACACAGAGAGTATTTGCAATAAAACTACTGTATCATTGTGTACGACAAGCCAAGATAAACTTGCAGCATCATAGGAAACAAACTATCCCCCCTTTAAGACAGTTTGGTATGCATTCATTCCATCCCCAATAAGTAACGACCAGTCCATGATGACTTGAAAGTCAAATTGTAGTTAACATTGACACAGGTCTGACAACTTCACTTTGATTTGAAGCAACTTCTTCACAATCTCTGTCAACAGACCCAAATAATATACCTGTAGTTTATCCCTGGTTGTACTCAAGCAGACTAGGACTTGTCAGTCATGAGAGGTAATTTAGAAGTATTGTGACATTAGTGCTAGTTCCCATGTGTAAAATCTTTTTTAACTTCCCGGCAGTTCAGAATTTGCGATGGCATTGAAAGTAAATAATCAAGAACTCTGCAATATTCTTGAGAATGCTCCCTCGTAATTCATTCATTCGTATCAGAGGAATGTGCCTATGCAAGAATGTATTGTAATGTGAAATAAAGGACAAAATTTGCAAATACAAGAGATGTCCATTTCTTTGACACCACACTATTTTGAGACACCATATAACAGTAAGTTGTCCCACTAGTAATAATCTGAAAAACCCTCAACATTATAACATGTAATCTGGAATCACTTGGAAAAGATTTTACTACCACAGTGCTAATTTGACAAACATTTCACTTTCGCATTGTAAAGCGAGATATGAAGAAAAGCATTATTTCATATAATGGTCCAAGTGGGTCCATATGGGACCAATAATCATAAACAACCTGAAGGAACCACTTCCATAGTGATGTGACACAATTTCTACTTAATACCATATAATCTGTATGGAGAAGAGGCATTTTGCATGATTTCATAAAATGGCTCTTATGGCCCACTTGGATCATGGACCCTAAACTCTTGAACACCCTAGGTTCCACCACCACAATGCTAATTTGACAAGGATTTCACATTGTAATGCAAAATATGCAAAAAAGGATGAATTCACATAATGGTCCAAATGGCCCCATATGGACCAACAATCCTGGACAACCTGAAGGAGCCCCAACCATGGTAGTAAAGTGACACAATTTCAACCAAATACCATACAGTCTCTAGGAAAGAAGCACTTTGCATGAGTTCATAAAAGGGTCCATATGGTCCATTTGAACCTTCAAATAAAAAATCCTGAACATCCAGGGTGCCACTATCACTACACTAATTTGACAAACATTAAACATTTTACAGCAAAATTTGCAGATAAGAAACATCTTGCATGATTTCAGAAAATGGTTCATGTGGCCCATATGTAACCAATAATCCTGTACAACCTGAAGGAACCTCTACCATAGTAGAAATGTCACACAATTTGATTTTAATACCATACAATCTGTAGGAGAAGACGCATTTTGCATGATTTCATAAAATGGTCTGCACGGCCCATTTGGACCTTGCACCAAAAATTTTGAACACCACAAAAGCACCACTACCAGAATGCATCTATATACCAAGTATACACTCAGTCCAAGCTTTATAACTGGAGATATCCTGTTACAAAGGTTTTGTGAGTATGGGCTCCAGTACCCCTGGATGACCTTTGACCTCCACCAAAAAAACAATAGGACACTCTTTCTCAATATGGAGGACCTACATACTAAGTTTGACTTTCTTCTGACTTTCCCCCATTGAGTTAGAATGCACTCAAGAAAGTGTCACAAAAACATGAGTTTTACATACATACATACATACATACATACATACATACATACATACATACATACATACATACATACATACATACATACATACATACATACATACATACATACATACATACATACATACATACATACATACATACATACATACATACATACATACATACATACATACATACATACATACATACATACATACATACATACATACATACATACATACATACATACATACATACATACATACAAATGTGCAAACCTGACTGCATAGGTTTCTTTGCTGATGAAAGGAATCAAAAAGACCCTCTTTGAACAAAAATACCTCAAGTTACTAACTGTGTGAAATTTCTTGATGGGGGCAATGGCAACCACACTTTGGAGCCAACAACCACTCCCACATCCCTCCTCCCACCCACTTTCCTGCTGCAAGTTTCACCAACATCAGACAAGTTACTCATAACTCTCTTACCAATGAACTTATCATACTCACCAGCCATAGGCAGTACCAAGCTGATGCTCTGGGGTAACAAAAGCTACCATTGGCCACAAAGCGCAGGCTAAGACTGAGTATGCTATACCCATGATGCACTGTTATAAAATTAGAAAAAAAATTAAAAAATATAGCAAAATTTTAATAGTCAAGCAAACAGTTCATTTCAAAATTTTCTCTTCTCATGAAATTGAATTACATCAACAAAACTAAATAATTCTCATAAATTTAAAACACACTGCAGTAGTAAACGGCACACAACCAGTGGAATGTAGCTTAAGTTCCTCTAATTTTTGAACACTGCGAGCATGTCTAAGCAAACATTCTCATTTGTGAATCATCGTGGGTGTACATCATGCACGACATCTGTCGAGACTAGAGAACATGAATAAGATGAGATCGTATAAACCAGCAACTTAGAAGACTTACACAAGCCAGTTACACATTAAGTTATAACAACCAGTTAAAAATAAATGACAAAATACTACAGTGAAATGGTTCAATGACAATATAGCTCATTAGGGGGTGAGCAAGGAGGAACAGTGTTGAAGACTGATGTCTTTTTAAAGAGAAACAGTCTTCAGAGTTATGTGTATACATCTGAATGTTGGAAGATTAGAAGTAAATTACTCCACACTTAAGTTTCATTCACAGAAGTCTCATTCACAGAGTCAGAGCAAAATACAGTTCATTGGAAACACCACAAAACTGAAATTCCTTCTTACCATGGCCATGAGAGGTGGGGCAAAGGTGAATGCAAGGAGCATGTGAGCAGCAAGAGTGAGCAGAACACCGAGGGCAACCCAAAAGACATTCTTCCCGGTGTAATCTACAACTACTCCGATTAAAGGTGAGGCTACAGCGGAGATGATGAACACCAGACTGCGAGATGAAACCAGAAAGAATATTAGGAATGCCTACATGTTTATACAGAAGGCCACCGACAGAGCCATCTGAGAATGTACAGTGAAACAAGAAAAACAACCGAAGAAAGCATATCCACTCATCTACTCATCCACTGGATCTACTCATTTCTTGACAAAAAAGTGCAAAGATGAAGACAACTAAAAATGAAATAAACAAAGATAACGCATGGATAAACAAACTGTTGAAAGGTCCCTGGGCAAGGGACATGAAGCAGGATTGAGAAAATACACACAGAGGAAACAATTCAGCAGAGAGACTTGATTATTAGATAATGGAGATGTTGACGAGATGATGAATATGAGAAGTAAAAAAAAAAATCATCACTCTGATGAGATGGAAATCAGAGGTCAAAGAAAGTCGGATTTGAAAGATTTTTTTTGCTCACTACTTCCATCAAATTTGGCATCTATTCATATGAATGAAACCACGAATGGACAATTCTTTTGCTGTCAAATAAATTTAACAGTCTGCTAGACAAAGTCTCCAGACATAAAGGTCAGAACAAACTTTTGAGTGGAGCACCAAAGGTAGACGCTGGTGTGTAATTGTTCTTTGGCTGGAATGCTGGAACGAACACTGCATCAACAAACACACAGTAGAAGCCCTCAATACTTCCATGCACCTTTGGTAACCAGCATGGGAATTGCAATGTATCACTTCTAGTGAATTATAGCTCACAATTTCTTTACAGTTTCATCAATGATATTGCAAAACTGCCAACTTCAATGAGGAATGCTGGCATGTGGTGTTGTCGATACACTTGGTAGGGGAACTTTATAGATGGTTATCATTAAACACTTCCAGACCTCTTTCATTGTCAGACTTACTGACCTGCAAAAGCACCACAACAGTAAAAGACCAGGTACAGTACACTAATGGACAAGATTGGACGATGTTATACCACTACGTTAAATTAGATGAAAACTGGCTCTTAAGTTACACATAATGTGTCTATTTAAAAAAGGGTCTACATTTATTTGGTTTTCAGAGACAAGACAGTATGTTGTGACTTTACCCATCTAAAATTCACTTTAAGAACTTTCACATATGTATAGAGGCAAATATGCCAAACAGTCAATTTCATATACATTACATATTTCATATTCTTAACATGGAATACTTGGCAATATTAAAGGAACTTCAACACCATAATAGACAACAGACAAGCAATGTTCACATAGCCAGCTCAGTATGAACTGATGAAACTGAAGTGTACACTCTTACAACTACCATAGGTTACACCAATGACTAATTGTCACGTTACATTTATACCAAATGAAAAATCAAAGATATTCACTGTTTATGAGACACATACGAGGTAGTTAAAAAGAGGCTGAAACAGTCAAATTAAAGGACTGGCATCATTCGAGAGGCAGCAGAGAAACCAGGTAAGATGGTCAAGAGTTTGGAAGGTTGTGAACTGAGGATTGGAGGCTGAGCCCTGTCACGGTCACTGCAGTTTTATATAAGAGCATGATACTTTCTTTTCATTGCTTCCCTATGGACAGGATCAACAAATGAGTCATTGCATGGATATATATACATGGTAGAGCATTCAATCAGCTTGAAGTAGCACCACCGGTTCACCCTCTGCCCCCCCTCCTCTCAGTAAGAAGGTAGTTGGGGGAATTTTTGGAAAAAAGATTATCAGGGGGGTATTAAGTATTATCCCTAGCTTCAATATTGTTTCAAGTATTCCAGAATTCAGACTAAATTGACCGACAGCTTATCATACCACACAAAGTCATAAAGCAATTTACCTGGTGACGAAATTGCCATAGGCAGTTGACTGGTTGAACTTATCAGCGATGAATGCCCTGAAAAGAGAAAAACAGTAAACACATGTGCTTTGTCATTATGATGGAGGAGTTGGGAGACACTACTGCTAATTATGCTGTGACTATTACCTTAAAAGCATCTCTGCTCCACATTCCTACAACACTGGTATTCCATATTAGTTATATGAGATTTTGCAGATTTCTACACATGGAAACCTGTCTCCGACTGGTAATTTCACATTTTAAAGTGACAATGTGATTGACACAACTGTAGTAAAAAAAAAATATTGTGGGTGGCAACATATCTAGCATTAGCTTTCTATTTCAGCTTGCCAGGTGGCATAAAGTAGCCACCAACAAGACTAAGATGACAGAAATGGTCGTAACGATGTTCCGACCAAACAACAAATTACTGAATAAAATTGTTGGTGAATTGCACTGTTGGAAAGATTACAAACTGGGGGGATGATGACTTACGGTCCCAGGCTGATGAAAGGGAAGACTGCTACGTAGTAGGTCACACAAATTATAAAGATCAACCACAGAGAGACAGGAAATTCAAGAATGTCTCGGAAGCGAATGACTTCACCTGAAGGGACAAAAATTGGTTTCAGTGTGTCAGCATCACACTACACCCCAATCACAGTGGCTTTCTTTTTTGACATCAAAAAATATTTCGCCATTCACTTCAGACATTTAAGACCTTTTACACTTATTCCTAAAGAATTCCATAACAAACATGTTTCATGTGTCCTATCTCTTTGTTCAGGTGATTATCAGTTCTTATGTTACAAAGTAGAAATGTAAATAATGTGCCCTCTGGCCACAAAAGTCTGTAATGTGTAACCATGTCAAAGCAATAACAACATTACACCGCTTTGTGGTTTTAACATGGTTCAGTTTTGGGAAAATTCACCAGGACTTACTTACATGATGACCCATAATACATCCTAACTGATATTTGAAGCTGATACAAACTATATACTACGAAATTGCTAGGAAGTGCTTAATGCCTTCATCTTTTACAGAGCTACAAGCATTGGGATTATTCTGATAAATGAAAGAAAAACACTACCTGTCTCCATGGCATCTCTCTTTAATATTCTTGAGGCTCTTTTATCCATCAAACCTAAAATGACTCCACATAGGAATGAGAACACACACAACACCATGCCTGCCACATAAGGAGAGAGTCAGACATGAATATACTGACAGTGATACATAAAACAGTTCCTCTGGAGGAACACTTCGAACATCCTCTGTTCATAAAACAAGGAGATGCCAACAACAGTTGGATGATGATGATGATGATGATGATGATGATGATGATGATGATGATGATGATGATGATGATGTTGATGATGATGATGATGTTGATGATGTTGATGACGATGATGATGATCATGACGGTGATCAGGAACATGATGGAAATGACAATAATGGTGATGTTGGTGATGATGATGAAGATCATCATGAGGTGATGATGACCATGACAACCATCAGGAGGAGATGGAGATGAAAATAGTAACGATGACATTTGAGATCAGGGTAGTGATAGAAAGAATGATGCAAAGCTGTTTGGTTACTTTCATTTCTCATAACCTGCTATGCAGTGATCAACTGCTAAGAAATGCTGCAGAAAACATGTGATTAAAACAAGCTCTATTTCTGCGTAATGTTTATGCAAATAACAACCTTTTATTGAGACTTTTGTGGTTAAAATGTTTCAGCTGAATAAAATTCACCAGACTTTTTAAAGTCTCCATAAATTTTCTATGCTTTACCCAAAACATGTCTGCTCAACAGATGTGTAAAGTACCAATCTGATCTATTTTGCTTACAAGAACTATACAGATGGTGAAGAACAAATTTCCCACGTTCAGAAATAAATGTACACAATGTTGGCATGAATAACCTGGATTAAAATAAAGTTTCTTATACAAGAACACCTTCACCTCATTATCCGCCATCTTTCATGGAATGTTTGAAATTAAAGCTTTAATTCCATTACATGCACAGTATAATGGAAAGGCATCTCCTACAAAGCAGGTCCCCAAGGCTACAACGATTCATTGCAGGAAAATTAAAATGAAAATGGGATACTGCCATGGTTGAATGACAACCTAAAGAAATAAAAAAAATACTAGATATAGACAACACAAAACTGCCTCACTGATTGACAAGCCAGAGTAGTTCGTAAAAATGAACAGCTTCCTTCCCTTGCATCTTACTCACCAAACCACAAGGCCATAGACAGTTTGAAACTCGGCGGTGTCGCTAGACTGAAGGCATTGTATATAACTGGCATGATATTCATGTTAAAAGTACTTCCCTGCAAGCAAATGAATCATATAAAAGTTGTGGGAAGAAAGAATGGGGGAGGAAAAGCATACGTCAGTCATAGTAACGGTGTTTCTAAATTTTGAAAATACTGATGACTACTGAAGTACACAGTTCTTTGACAAACCTAGCTCTCCCAACTCCGCCCCCTCCCACCTACGTCTTCACTCCAGAATACTGCTTACTGGTTCATGACACCAACACCCCTATCAACAAATCCAGCCAATTACCTCACCACCCCAACCCACTTCAGGCACATACATACACACAAGTGCACACCTCTAGCCTTTCTAGATGTAACAGCTGTTGATGGCTTGATGCCCTTGTTGTTTCTAAACTGCAACTAATCTTTGTCATCTAAGCTACAGGTAACCACCTCACCTTTTTCCAATCATCCTTCAACATACAGTAGCTTGTACAGATTGGACACTACACAAACAGTACACATATAGTTGGACCATATCTTTGAGATGCTTTCATCAAAGATGGGATCAGTGGTAGGTAAAACATAAAGTTGGTGTCCACTTACTATTCTAGACAAGCTCAGTTGCAGACCAAACACAAAGTTAATTTCTTTATTTTTGAACCAGAAGACTGAGTAGGTGCTCTGACACACAGCCAGATTTTCTCCCCCTAGGCTGGTAGGAAAAGCAAAAAACAAGAGAAAAGAATAAATTCAAAGCAAATAACACTTGCACTTGCATAACTGGGCTCATAAAGTTGGTATTGATAAGTTTGTGATGATTGTGAAGAGTACAAATACATGACAAAGCTTCCAATTAGCATAGTCAAGTTTCACATCCAATGGTTAAGAAAACGGTCAATTAGTTTTTTACTGTTTGACCCTGACATGCACTGGATGTTTTTATATGAACTAGTACTTATGTAACCAGAATGCGCAAATGCATTGTAGTTTCAATGATCCAGTTATGAGCAGTTATGGCTGGAAAAAACCTACCTATACACAGTACACCTGATATATAACTGCAGTCATGACATAAGTTGTGTTGAATAATGATGAATTGCAAACATGTCAGAGTAATGGAACCAAACTGAACTAATCAGGTATAAAGTGCTAGAACTTGTATGACTGATCTTTTTTACATTACATTAAGACATTATGGTACCATGCCATGAATTGTTCCTGTATGCCATAAATACCACAACAGGCTCCTGCTTAGGCTATATGTGACCATGTCCAGCAAATTATTACATCAACATTAAACTCCCCTCCCAACTTACCCGAATACAAATCGGCCGATCACCATTAAGGTGTAGTTTTTTATGAGAGCTCCCACAGCAAACATACTCTGTAATTAGAAAGTCAGACGACTTAAATGATTGTTCGCCAAAGTAAAGTATGGCAAATGTAAATAGTTTACAGTGTTCATTATTGCTGACCAGAAATTAACAAGGATTCAAATGATCTACAACATTAATGTTTGCTTAAACACAGAGAAATCTGAACAAAACCAACTTTCACTATTTCAGTTATCAACCATATTGCAAATTTCTACCCCATTCGACTTCAAGTGAACTTTGACCTTACCCTGAAAACTTTAAGCTTGAACTTAAGTCATCAACAAATCATGTCAACATGTACTAAAACAACACAAATTAATTGTTACCATAATGGCACATTTAGTATCAAAATATGCAGAAACTTGCAAGCAGTGGGCCAATGTTGTCAGATGTTTATGCAGCATTAAGTTGCAAGCAAATAAAGAAAATCTTGGTACTACTAAAGCTCTCTACCTTTTGCATGATCAATAATAAGCCACATATTGTAGCACTCACAAGATTACTCAGTTGTATTTCAACATTTCTGATTTACAGCAAAATCATCTTTTACTCCTCACACCTCTCTACATCCTCATCATTTTCTACTTTGTTTTCTTTATATATTTGTGAGCTGTGGGTCTTTTGAGTGACCTTAAAAGTGCACAGCATCCTACAAATAGCGTTCCACTAATGAAAAAAAAAGGGGTAAATAACTATAAGCTTGCCATAGAACTTGTAGTCGGCATATCACTCCATTCTTCAGCCAACAACTACTCAGCACAAATGGATTTACAAACACTGTCAAAGTCTAAACAAATCCCAAAACATGGGTTGAAACAAACACTGACAAACCCAACAAACCCTCCAATACATGGGATTTCAGACACTGAAAAACTTGTTTTGAGTGTTGCTGTCACCATATTTACAGACTCTCAAAATGTTTGAAATATGAAAAAACGGCCAATGCTAAGAAAATAAATAACCACATGATGCACTATATCTCTTTAATTCTTCACGCCATGAGGGTATCGAGACTACTCACCTGGCCAACAATGAGGAAGGAACTGAATATTAGGGTACCTAACCTGAAAAAGAAACAACCAAAGCTGCAATTAAAAATACAGTGTACAGACTAAACATCTTACACACCATGGACCTACCAAGTCAACGGGATTACGAATAGCAGGTTTAGTAGGAAGAGTCAGTATTTCTTGAATGTAAAGTGAATATTTATTTCATCAACTGGTCACTTGAAATCTAAATTATGATAACGTCTCAAAATATTCCGTTTCCTCCAACTTTAATTACTGTTACATTTATTGAATTCAGTTTTTTTGTAGGTTCCTCACATAGGGCAAGAGTTAAGTTCCAATATGCAGAGACCATACACAGTGCCTAGTTTGTGTAAAACATGCAAACTAGTGACTTGATTCCAACATCCATACAGCGTACATGGGCCACGGGGCTTACCTATACTGAGAACTGTCAGCTCCTGGTGTAAGACTAGGGAAATGCATAAGAATTTGGTGTGTCACCCAGAGTCGTCACTGCATTAGTTTCTAGAGTGCAGTGTCCTGGTTTTCTTTCACCAAATTAATCCGTATCTTCTCACCTCCTCTCTCCCCACTCCCCACCCCAAAAAGAAAAAAATAGTGAAGATTGTGTAGTGTTGTCTGCATACTTTCTCATACAAAGGCAAGCAGAGGTAAACCACACCTCAAACCATAAAACTTAAGTGGGTGACCTTTTGCTAGAATCATTTTTTCTTTTCTCCATTTATGATGGCACTTGAGAACTCAACAGCTACTTGTATCCATTTCCACACATGAGTACCACAAGGGTAATTAAAACTTTGAATAATAAATTGAAAGTACTTGTAAAGCTAGCCATATACTACCATGAAGCCAAGGCATTATGCCTAAATTTGCTGAGCTCTGACCTTGTTGTGATACACTTGGTCAGACTGTTATGAGAAACATTAAACTGTATTCAAGCAAAGCCATGAGAAAAAAAAAGTGAAAAAAAAAGTATTTTCTCTAATTTTGAAAGCACAAGTTGGTGGATATCTGAAGCAATATGTTGGGGTCCCTAACTACAAAAGACATCGCCATTAAGGGGCTTGCTGAAACACTGCTATGAGATACATTTACAGCTCTAGGCACAGAGTCATGTATGTACAGTACATACCTATCTACTTAACTGAAAAGAAATATTTCTCTGGCTGATGAGGAATAACCTAAGGTCAAGTTTGCAATCTCAGCTGTGTATACATTTCTTCTACTCAAGCACTTCTACTGTACTTTATTATGGTCTTGAGTAAAAGAAGCAAGACACAGCTATTACATCACAACCAACCAAATTTCAACAGCGTAGGTTTCAGCTTTATAACGACAGAAAAACAAGTGACTAGCTCAATTATGTCAGAAATTTACGGAAAATACTCACCTGATCCCAAAGACTCTGTCAATGAGAAACCCGCCAAAAAAACACAGCACGACATTTGGCCAGGAATATATAGAGTAGAGAACCATAAACTGTTGAGTGTCCAAGTCGAGTGTCTGTGATGAAATATGAGAAATATGAAGTAGCAACTAACAAAATGTGTGTGAACACGAGTTTATGGGAAACAAGGAAAACGAATCCTTGCACGGTAAGCAAATAAGATAGCCTCAAGGCACAATAATTACATTCTCTAACGAGTTCAAAAAGAAAAAACGAAGACATATTTAACTGCTGTTGGCATTTAAAGTATCTACCTGCTACTGCACATTGGCTCCTTCTACACTGGATTCCGAAAATAAAAAATACATTCATACAAGGGTCAGAGTTTACAATGAGTGCCTGAATGCTACAATTGCCAGACCAGTAATAGGGCTACATTGCTTTCAAAACATGAGGATGTCATCAAAGGTTGCCAGCATTTAAAATTACAAGGGACCTTAGCAAAATCAAGACTGCAGCAGCCGTCTGGCAAATCCAGTGGATTACATACAGTATTATTCATCTACAATATACAGTAATCTCCACAGTGACTGTGGAGACCTGTGACCTGTGGTCACTGTCAGTGACCACAGGTATTTGCCAGTCAAAGGCAGCCTTGAGAGTACTGTACTGTATATCTAGGGCCTATACAGACAGGATAAGACACAAGAGTATCACATTCACATCATACATATTGTCAGATTGCACTGATTATAATGACCTGCTCTGTTTTTTATTCCATTATAAACCACTCTCATGTAATAAACAAAATTAACAAAAGCTCTGTGAAAGATAACACCTACCTGCTTTATTTGAGACTGAAGGGCAGCAGGATTATCATAACAGAAGTAACTTCCTATAAAAGAAACGAGTACAATCAAGTTGTGTTACCCATTCGTTTGACAAAACACAAATTTTCACTTCACAACAAGGTAATGCCAAATTGTTAGTTGTTGCTTTGTATGTCAGATTAGTAGAAAGTCCTCACTATATTGCTATCACACCTGGCAAATATGAAGAAAAATCTGCTTTTCTGACTGCAGTACAACATGCCAATGGCAGCAAAATTGAGACAAATCTCACAAGGTAATGTTAGGTAATTGTACAACATCCGACATCCCCATGCAGAGAAATCTATTTGAACCCTTAACCAAACTGCCATGAAATTTCAGATGCAGCCTATTACAACCCAAATTGGCCTGGGCCAATTTTTGTGACAATTCTTACAAGATTCAGGATCAAGAGACATCATCAACAGCATAAAACTTTAGCGAAACCATAGGAAAAGAGAGGGTATGTTAGGTGTTAACTCTCTGTGGTCTCCAGTTACTAAAACACTATCGTATATATTCCCTCTCAATTTTTCCCTGGGATTTTCTACAGGAGTTTCTTGACTCTTGGACAATTCTTCGCACAAATTGACATAGCAGGTCAATTTGATCCGATATTACTGCTCTACATGGTGCGAAATTTCATGGCAACTGCGTTACTCTTTTGCAACTTCAGAGGGGATCGACATATATACAGAAGGCTTCTGAAAGAAGCTTATTTACCAAATGTTATTCTGGCCTGCAGCAGCTGAATAAACACCCTATGTACAGTATTACAACAAAACTGACAAGAAAATGTTTCAACATGGTTTAATTCATGCCAACAGAATATGAATCGCTTTGTCCATACTGTCTCACTCAGGCATCAAACTGACATCAGTGCACATATATGGGAAGATCCATGCCATATAGGATTAGAATTTAAAATGAAATTAAAAACGGTAAATGTATGACTGTGCATTTGATTTAGTGTCCTGAAAACCAAAACCATGGCGATATGAATCAATTAATCTTCTTTTTCAAATTTACATAATTTGAAACTGAAGGAGTGACTTTAGTGCCATGGCTGGAGAATGCCTTATTTGAAAATGAAGAGGCACAGATGCAGTTGTGGTCTGCAATGTAGGCACAGGAAATAATTTTGTATGAGTGAATTATTGTATGTGGGCCTGTTTGGGTTTGTCTATATAGGTCCAGCCGCCAGTAGAGGGTGGAGGCACTGTTGCAGTCGACCTGTTGGAAGAACCAGAAAATCCCCGAAAATTTATCTTCTCGGCATTCTGGGATATTATGGCAATTAATGCTCTTTCTGATCTGCCACGTTTGTAAACATTCACTATGTCAACATGCAAATAGAGAAATACTGCTGAAAATCAAAGTTTTTAATGTCATTCTTCACTGGTCAAGTTATGTTGTAGTGTTCCTACCACAGCCATACACAAAGCTGTGATTTAATTGCTGGGGTCTGAAACATTCTGTTGATATTTTAGGGTGAAGGCCCATGATGCCTGCATGCAGTTTCTTGAGCTTGTGATAAGTCAAAGATTGTCTATTAGTTGAGTCTCATCAATTGGTTCTGTTGTATGCCTATCAAATGGTATGCCAAAGTTTGAGTTTGAAAGTTTGAGAATCACAGAGCCCAGCTCATCAAGGATCTGATAGACCATATGTTGATCACTGATGAAAACTGGTGAGACATTCACCTGCTCTTTTGGATAAGTGCATGTCCAGATGAGGATACCAAGACAAGGGTGAGAAACCATGCAGGCAATATCGCAATGAAAACCCACAGCTGCTCCAGGGGCCATCATTTACGTACAGTTCCCATCTAATGGACGAGAGTGAATCCCCCCTGCAGTCTCCACTTTCCCAAAGGTTGGGATAGGTGGAGGACAGCTTTGCTTCGCAGTTCAGCATATATATCCTATCAGCAATTAGCAACCTGAAGCAGACTAAGACTAGTCTGAATTTCATGCACTATACAATGCAAAGATCTTCAGCATGAGTGCCAATTTATTCAAAGCATAAGTAGCAGTGGCAAAACCTATTACCTTGGCATGCTGATGAACAACAAAAAAAACAATCAGTTTGGCATAAAACTAATTGCCATAATGTTAATAATGTACATTTTGCACTATAGATGTAAACTAGCTCTACTGTAACATAGGTAGTCAAAACCACAGATATATTTTCTGCTGTGGCATGTTTCCACATACTTCTGATATTGGTCCTAAATAAAATATGATAGGAAAGACTGTGTGTACTCTAAAGCTTCATTTCATTTTCATTGCCGGCATAAACACCTTGTTGGCATAGGAATGCTCGACACCTTGGCAAAACTCTGCCGTTGACATTGCATAGAATGCGGCCTGCTTCATGCGTCATAGGACTACAGAAACCACATAACCCCTCAGCACCACCAAACAGCTTCATTAATTGCTCAAGCCAAATTTTAATTCCCAGAAAATTTGTTGGAAACTCAAATTTAAAAATTTAAATTTATAAGTGGTACCAACAGGATCGATGAACATTGCAACAACCGAAAGGTATTGCATGACATGACACTCAATTTTAACACCTTGCATGTTAATAACTCTCCACTCATGTCAGGCCGAGGTCAATATCCAGTTTATATGGAACAGGGGTATATGGTTATTCCAGGGAGTTGCAACTCCCTGGTTATACCATAGAAATATAGTTCTTTGGGTTACATTTATTACAATAACTTACTGTACAAACGAAGCTTGCCTAACTTGTTACACAATGTTGTTAAGCCAGGATTTGTACACAAACATTGCAAAGTGACTATGAGCCTAGCTGACGATTCAAGTGGACAAGAAAACTCACCAAAACTTAACAGACATATAAAACATAAGGCTAGGTATCTGTGTAAAGCTCTGTGAGGATTACAGCAAGCTGTGGCACCACAACCAGTTAAAGAGTCGTCCTTATCGTCTACGACTACTGGACGGCCACTCAGAAGGGATGACCCGTCTGAATCACTTTTCTCATCCATCTTGAACTTCTCGACAGAGTTTGCTAAAACTTAGGATAGCACTATAACATACTCTGCAGTAATCTATGCAACTCTTAGTAAATTTGTTTGGTCCCGTCAAAGTGCAACTTCACTTGCTGCTGGCTAAAAACTTATTCCGTCTCAGCTCTACTGGTGCACTGCTCTCCCGCAGATTAAGACTTGACAAGGCCGACTGAGCGTTAGATATACACCTGGCACATGCACTATACTTCTGTTGACATCCTGTTCCACATACTAAGTAGAGTTCCGTGCAGCAATGTGTTACGACGTATTTTACTTTTTTTATACCATAGTTTTTTTTTGTTTGATACACTCTCTTCTTGATAGTGGCTACACTTACACAGAAAACGAAGTTGGGCAATTTAGTCGTTCATTGGTTTTCTTTTTACATTGAAATGTTATTTACCCTCATACCCCAGACAATTACGCATTACATGAGGCTAGTCATATCATATGACCGTCAGCAATGCTTCCACATTCTGAATATACTTTTTCTAAAATGCAATGCAAAATTTCTTTCCTGAGATTTGCGACAACGCACGCGCATACATTACGGCCTCCGAGAGTGCTGCGCTGACTCGGTTGATTACGTAAAATCGCTCAATACACCCTTCTTAAGCCAGATATACAAACACGATACCAACTGAACAAAGTTTAACTGAAAATGGTCAATCAAGTTTTAAAATAGGGATTCTTTCCCATTCAACTTCCAAAATCCTCGAAATTTCCGGTAATAATTGCTCTTCCTCTTCCCGACCCCGATTTCCCGAATTTCGGATCATTTCGGAAAAAGTGGAAACGTTGATCGTCAGTTCGCTGACCCGCCAAAGTCAAAAAGATGTTGTGTGGTGCAGATGTACACCGCACAGTATAATCTACATGTGAGTCGTCAAGTCGATTCCATAAGATCTGTGGTCGAGTCACCTGGTCAGTACCTACGCAGTGTATGTTGTATGTGGTCGATCTGCCATTCCATTAAGCGCTGAACCATCTGGTAGCGTCCTATTGGACCTTGAAAGTTGATGTCTGTTTTATTTTCAAGAAAGATCACACCAAGCCTGCTCAGACTACAGGATATTTCATGTACGACTCGTCACTGCACCGTTAAGTTTCTAACGCCAGTAGGGTATAGTTGCTGAGTGATTGTAATGACAGTCGGTAAAACGAATGACAGTCCAACTAGCAATCCAGTCAGTAGGCCTAACTACATTAACAGGCTGCAGTGTAACAAGTAACAGTAACAACTAACATACGCCTGAGTTAGGCTAACTAGTATTAGTAACAATACTACAGTACTAGGCCTAGTCAGGCTCGTAGTCGTACTTGCCTCCTCCTCGGCTAAGTTAGTGGCATACCAGTACATTAGGAGGTTAGTCTTGTTAGCAATGATACTTGTGGACTATGTCAATGTTCCCCGAGGTTAATGCTACTGCTTGATGCACTCAGGCTGCCCTCTCATTGGTACGTTATCCATTCGTTCATCATTATAAATTACATGACCAAATAAAGAAGCTTCAGTCTCCGCTGATGATTTCAACTGTAGCTAGTTCACATCATTATTGTGATGTATTACTTTGTGTGCATTTGTGTAATAGCTGTCATACTAAGCCAAATCGTGCCAGGCTTCACATATAGTTCACTTGGTCAGGTTGCCCAGCGTCACATATCCTTCGCTCAGTAGGGCTCGATAGCTTTACTCCCTTGTGCTTACATTTCTCATTCAGGCCTAATCTAACATTCAACTTTTCTTCATTGTTTGGCAACCCTTTTGTTGGCACAATTACAACATAGTGCAGTATGTCTCTTTGCAGACTTAATTGGTTTAGCTTGAATACTTATAGCTAATTGTTTGTAACAGTTTAAATAGACAGATGTTAAATTCTAGCCTATTGCCTTGTCAAATACTATGAATGAACTTATAACAATACTGTTGTGGTCAACAGAACATTCACCATTCCGGTTCAAGTCTACGTTAGCCACATCTTTCTTTCTGTTTATTAAACAGGTGAGCTAGAGAAGAAACCTCATCCTTTATGCCTCCTGGGAAATTTGACTTTGCTATCTTCTGAAAATGTCTGAGCCAAGTAATCACATTACAGAACCTGACAGCTTTTGCACTCCCACTCATCCTGCAAAGAGGAGTAGAAAGTCTATCATAGATCGCTCTATGATAGACCAATCACCGGCTATCCACATACCAGCTTCACCTCTTATGAAGAAACTTGGATACGGTACAGGAGTATCTGTTTATTTGCTTGAAAGGTAAAACAAAGTTATCATATATTAAAGTCACAAAAAGATGGAACTTCCTGTATTTTAAAATTGGGATGTGCTGTGTAAACATACCAATAAAACCAAGCACCGCGTTGTTGTTAAATCTTTTTTCCAACAACTGTGGTCAGGATTTCATCATTGAAAATTTTCATAAACAATCAGTTTTGATCTTTTCAAGAAATTTATTTTTGTTATTTTCCTGATGGCCTTAAATCAAGGCTGCTACTCCATTATTCTGGTCTTGCAATATCGATATGCAGCGCATTATCATAGCTCTGTGACCACACAGACATGAACATAGGTTTCTCAAAATTAACTTTGGAGACTCTGGTTCCAAGCAATCAACAGTGACGATATTAAAGCCACAGCGTTAGTTTTGTGAATAATGACTAAAGAAATAATGCAAGTATTTTATGTATAGAAAAATAGGCTTTAATCAGAATTTGTCCTTGTTTCACTCTGAAGTCGTCTCCTTTAGTCACAACATGGGTCATGAAAAAAGTGCAGACCATTAATTAAGGAATTTTATGTTTATTGGTTGTAACTTTTTACAAACATTAGACCACTAGCAGAATTATGAAGCTATTGACTGTGAAGTGCTTAAAAATTCCCACTTGGTTTTGTGGAATTCTGTCATAACACTTTACCTTTTCCCCACCAGGAGTCCTCGTCAAAATGGCTGTGTTAGATCACCATGGGCGGTGAAAAAGGTGAAGGCTTACAAAACTGCTGCACCAGATGTAGTGACAGAAAAGAGACTAGAAAGGGAGGCAGAACTCCTCAAGGTATAAAACCCAATTTATTGATAGATTTATTTAGTTTCTCCACTAGTGTCAGAGTTATTGATGCTGAGTGAAAGCTTGACGTTGTGGCATTGTGTTCTCCGTCCATTGATCTGATGTGGTAATGTTTCACAAAGTTACATAGTAATCTTCCACCACAGCAACTCCTGTTTACAAGCTCTCTTCACCTTTGCAGAAGTTTACACACAAGTCGATCATCGGCTATCGCGCTTTCAGCAGGTCAGCAGACGGCACTCTCTGCCTGTCGATGGAAAATGGAGAGAAGAGCCTGATGGACCTAATTGAACAGAGAAGCGAGGAAACTAACGGTAGGAGACAAAATTTTACCAAGTTGTTCGACTTGAGCCGAGTCAGTTATTTTGCAGTAATAAAAGCCTAGATTCACCATGTTTTTTTTTTTTGTGTGGTCAAAATGGAAAATTGAAATTCCAACAAATTTCTGTACAGTTCTTACTCACTGTGGTTTCTGGATTTTGGAAATATGTATGTTGCACCTGGTCCAAAATTCTGGCATGTTTGAGGTGGGTCCATAAAAGTCAAACTCAAGGAATTGATTTTATGGGTTTTCCCACTAATATTTATTTCTCATGCAAAGTTCTGAACAGCACACAATTTCAGCAAATTTAGAAGATAAGGAAATAGTTGTGATGGTGTGATTGAAGGGTATTTATCAGCAATGAAATTTTTCAGTTGAGGTTATGGTCCAAACCATTTCATACATTTTAAATGCCATTTGAGTAAATCTGTGAGGCATAAAGTGCAATGGTTTGTTAATGAACTGAATTTTTACAGATGCTCTAGCCTCTTACATTAATGCTAAGATTTCATCACATAGATCCATTCCCCGCTAGGGACGTTATGAAGGTAGCCCTTGCTGTTGCTGAGGCCCTATCCCACATCCACAATGAACACAAGGTCCTACATGGAGACCTCAAGAGTGCAAATATTCTCATCCAGGGAGACTTTGAGGATATAAAACTCTGCGACTTTGGTGTCTCTGTAAAAATGAATGACCACCTGACGGATGTGAAGGTAAGGAAGGAGTACCTCCAAAATCTACCAAGTCTACCAAAAGTTTCACTGATGCAGTTTTGAAGGTCTAGGCTGAAGAGGAGAGAAGTTTCTTTTCTGACCAAATCAATCATGATTGATTGATGATGTTAGAGGGTCAACTGAAGCACATCTTTAGATAAATTTGAAAACACCTGCATATTTAGTTTTTATATCTTGTCTGGCATCAACCTCCATGTGGCCACAGTTCTGCATACCCAACATCCACTACAGCTCTTCTTACGTATCACAAAGATGACATAGTTCAAACGTGTGGACCAAACCTTTCGTATGGGTGCGAAGCGTTCGTTAATGCAGTATTATTAAAGCAGTACTAATGCGGTTGCAGTCTCGCCGAGAATGTCGAAGCAAAATAAGGTGTACACTTTTGACAATGGACCGTTTCCAGTACGTATCACTAGGTCTAAGTCAGGCCTAATGCCTTGTAGGTAAAGACTCACCACCCCCCGTCCTACGATGTTGAACAGTGTAGACTGTAGGTGTAATAGTTTTAGATTATTGTATGCTCTATATTGAAATCTTATTTTGAGTCCATTTCAGATAACCACATGCATTCTGTGCCTGTGGTAAATACACTAAAGTGGCATGGTCATCCCAATATCAGACTTAAGTATAATTGAAATCCATTTGTTGTACAGTATCTTTACCACTGAGCATATTTGTCACTCTTCAGAAAACTCTTCTAAACAATTATTTCAATATCGACAGGACGCAACGGAGTGCTACATCGGCACAGAACCGTGGAGTGCCAAAGAGGTCGTTAACGGTGGCAGAATAACGGACAAAACAGACATCTTTTCCTTTGGCATGGTATTGTGGGAGATGCTGGCATTATCAATACCTCACCTCCACCTGCTTGGTCAGTCTATTTTACATTTCATAGTAGAACATTGTTAACGAGATTATAATGTATATTTAATTAATATTAATTAATATTAGTTAATATAATATTTAATTAATATTTTAGTCTTGTTGTTTGAATTTCATCAGTCCAAACAACTGAAGAGTGTCTTCAAAGTGTTGGTCCTTCTACAGTAACTATGTGGCTGTGCTTGTGTTTTTTACTCACAAGAGTATTAGTGGTTTCTTTCTGTCATCATCAATTAGTGTTTGTCTATTCAGATTTCATTGACTTAATAATATTTAATGAATTAAACTACAAATCTAGTCCTGTTAACTTTGACCTCCATCACACCTGATCTATCTGCATTCTACTTTGAAGTTCCAATAGCGATTTTGTGACCTGGCCAGGTGCACCAGTGTAAGCAGACATGCAGGTGTTTTCGGTTCATGTCATAGAGCATTCATGCTATCTCCTGTATGCTGTTGTGGCAGTCATGGCTTGCTTTTTTTTTTACTTTATTTGGGTTATGGTGGACATGTTAGGGATTTGTGGGATAAGTCCAGACTGGAAATGTAGAGACAGGTGGTGCAGTGAATGACAATGACTGTGCATTACGGTAAGTTTGTAACAATTAGGTGAGCTAATGTACATTTCTTCAATTAAGTTATGTTTTCATGTTTGGTGAGTGAAAACTTTTTTGATGTTACTAGTTTGTATTCTCTATTTGTTTATTGTTTGTCTATAAATCCTCATATTAACTTCAGGCATGGTAGTGTTCTCAGATAAGCATTGAAACTTTATATGAGCACTGGGGTAATTTAGTGGCTATGTCAATGTTCCAAAGTTCGATTTTCCCAGAGTTCGATGTTCCTGACCTGAGGTTCGATGTTCCCAGGGTTTGGGAACATCAAACCCTTGGAACAATTGAGCCTTGGGACACAGTGAACCTCGGGAATCACTTGACATTTCTGAGAACACTGAACCCTGGGAATAACAAACCTTGTAATTATCGGCAACCATTGGAATAATACAAAAATGGGGAACATCCAAACCCTGGAACAATGAAACCCGGGACCATTGTGTAGACCCCCGTAATACTCATGCATGTGTATGTAACAGGTATTATTAATACTTATATGCACAATTACCGAACATCATCATTCACCTGTAGCTACAGATCTGAAACCAATTTTGCTTAAAGAGAGGACAATTTCTCATTTGTACCTTGCAATTGGAAATGGAACGATGAGTTTTGTAAATCTTGTCCATTTCCAGGTGATGAAGATGACAGTATGGACAGCACTTTTGATGAATCTCTCTACTTGGAAGCTCTCGGTTCCAGACCGCCTCTGCCAGATGTTGATTATGACAACAGCTACCTCCCTGTGTTAGAATTGCTGACCATGTGCACAGACGAGGACCCCACAAAGAGACCATCAGCAAAGGAGATAGTTGACATGCTCTCACCCGAGGCAAAATGACTGATGTGTCCCTTTCACTGAAATTGTTTGGTGGTGTAATAGTGTTATGATGTACACAGAACACAGACAACAGTGTAACAATTGAGATAGGAGGTGACAGCACATATATACAAATATTTTCATCATAATAGACCAATGGGTGATATGATTAGTGGATCTTAATTCAGATGGCTCACATCTGTGATAAAATCACTGTTCTCTGGGATGTCCAAAATCCTCTTTTGAGTTCATTGCCGTTTGGACCAATATCTGAAATGTCATTTGCTTTTAAAATGGTACCTAAGGTTGTATCACCAGCAGTGAAAGTTGGGAACAAGTGAGGCCTTACAACAAATAGTGTAAAGTTTCTTGGACAGCCTGCCACAGAGCAAGGAAGGCCCATTTCATCACGAATGTGAAAGTTCTCCTACTTAACTCACCGCATACATAATGTAACTCGACACTGTAAATCTGATAAAGTATTGTAAGCAAATCATATGTGAGGTATATGAATTCAGTCAAGATAAACCTGTTAACTGATTACAGACGAATATAGTGTGCTGTCCTAGCAGTTCATCATTGCATAAGACGGAAATTGTCTTCCTGTAATGTATGCACTAAACTTACGTTACATACCACGTTAATTAACAATACACCCTTGAACAACCCTCCGCTGTGCACAGAAAAACTCTAGTCCTATTTTTGTTCTCTTTTTGCCACAAGACATATATATTCGCCATCATATTGCATGTTGTTCCAGTAAGTGGGACGTGGAGGCATTCTTGAGTTTGCTGTGTTGGTTACAACTAATCTCTGCACCGGCCACTTGGGTGTATTGTCTTTTCGATGTCAACATTGCAATGGCACCATCCATTTAAAGAAAGCAGGATTCTCAACCTAATAAACCTTGCAGTGTTTATTTGACTAGAATTTGGAGTCAGATAGTGACTCAGAAATTGAGGAAGAGGAATGGTTTTTGAGTGGGGCTTGTGATTTAGATAGAACCCCTACAAATAAGACAAAGACACTGTCTTAAAAAGCATTTGTTTGCTTCAGAAATAGAAAAAAAAGTGATGACCTACTTTTGTGTTAAGTATTTACAGTGTGTTGTTTTTTCCAGTGTCACGTTGAAATATGCGAAGAAAGACATTTTTGCTACAATTAATTCTACATTGGTATGTAAGTTATGATACATTAATTTAGCAGTTAAAAGGCTAAAGATCTTTTCTATTTTGTGTCTTTCCCTGTTACTTTTTGAGGTGTTATCTTATAGATGATTTTCAGTCCTGTTTGTATTCATCACCAATATGTAAACTGTTTTTAGATTCTTCAATACCATCCTCTATACTTGCATCCAACCACAAAAACATTTGTTATCAGCCACCATCAGTGACACAGATCTGACATGTTTATATGAAATCAAATCAACCAGTGAATTATGTTACATGCCCATTTAATGTACACAGAGCTGCTGCGAACCACTAATGTAGAAACAACAGGACCATTTACTCATTTTATGGTGCAAGGTTTGAATTAAAGAAGCCCTGCAAAGTGACAAGCAGCTCTTGGCTCTACAAAGTAGAGCCAAGAGGTTAAATTCATGACCATGGCAGGTCAATTACATAGTTAATAAAGTTTCCCCCAGCTGCAGCAAATAAAAACTCTGGTTCAGTACAAAAAATATGCTATGCCACAGTAAAGATATATCAAAAGGGTTCCAACCACCTGGAGAAAAAGTCATGAAAATAAGAAAATTCAACTTAATTTTTTTGACAAGTTAGTGAAAAGGCACCATTGTTTATCAATCAAATTCTTGTATGGTTGGTCACGTAAAGGTCATGTAAATATTATTTGTCTGAAGGTGCAGGAACCCTGTATTAACCAAGCGAATAATATTGTCAGTTATGAGAAAAAGTAAGGTGCTCATTTGGAAATGATTTTTACAGGAAGCGGAAGAGAAGAACACCAATTTGTGAGTGGAAACTTCAACAGTCATGATCTCTTCCACCAACATTTTGTTGAGGATGATACTCTGAAAGGTTTATGAAAATGATCTTCTTAAAGGACACTAAAACTGTCCTGAAGTCTGACAGACGGAACTAATTCCTTGCTCTGTAAGAACAGCAATTAATTTTACAATATTACTTTGGTCCTCAGTAATCAATAGACCTTTGTTGTGTTTCTGCTGTGTATGGTCTCTTTCTTGTACAAAATTAATTTATGATGTTTCCATATTGTTTCTTTTTGTTGTTATATTTTACACAATCTGAATTCCAAAAAGGCCTATACCAAACTGATCACCACTTTGAGAACAAACACTTAATTGCTGTGGTGCCATATCAGTCTTGAGATGTTCACTTGTACTTTGAACAACTTAGAGAACCTTTGTTTTTTTTTTCCATCTTTCCTCCCTTTTTTTTCACGACAAGTGCTAGTAGTATCCTTCATTGCATCTCAGAATCAGCGTAAAGTGCTGTGCACCTGCTTCATTTGCTGACTTAATTAAAAATCAGTTTCTAACTTGCATGCCCGAAAATATGCTAATCTTCTATTTTACCATATGATGTTTCACCCTTTTTCTTTCCTAGAGGGTTTCACGCTTGATGTTTCACCCTTGTTTCATATTGTATATACACTGTAAATACTGTACATATAGATTGCTAGAAATAAACAGAAAAAAAAAATGAAACCAACTTCCTTGCTTAGTCTCAGCCTCCTTGCATCACCTATTCCTAAAAATGTCTGGAATTGCAGGATTTTGAGATTCAAAGCTCTGATTCAGTTTGTGACAAATTGAGTTCTGTTCACTTTCCAGTCTCTGCTGTGAGTTTTTTGGCTTCACGGTAATATATGTATTTGAAAGCAATACACCTCAATTACAAACATATTTTTGGCCCGAACTGCTTACTGCTGCATACAACAGTGTGGTGTATAGTGTGTGCCTGTACAGTAGATGAAAGTCAAAACTTCACATTTCTTAAACCAATTCACAGACAATTGGTTTGAGAAATCGAATAATTGACATGTTGTTCCTGTTGGAAAGTCTTTTGCTCATCAGCAATGTGTGCAAAGAAACCCTTTAAAAAATTGCACTGTTTCTCTTGGCATGAGGCAGAAAAGTTACTGATTAATTCTACAAATTGATTTCAGAATGTTTTTGCACATTCTTATTGTTAACAAACATACCCTCTTTCATTGTTCTGATCACATGTTTGCAATGTCTCAGTCATATTCAACAGCACATCTTGCAATCAGATATCCACTATCTTCATCTTAAGACGAACGTACAGGTAATATGTTCATTTAAAAGTTACTTTGATGTTACTTTAATATCACAAGCATACCAAGCAAAAAAATACCATTTTGAAAAACTGTATTTACAACTGTCAAAATATTTACAAAAACATGAAGCAAACATTTCTCCCTTCCCTCATTGTTGATGCAAGAGAGTGAATAAGTATAAGCCTTGCTATGATCAAGTAAACAAAAAAAAAAAAAGGAAATGGATGAGGACATTGCTAATATTTGTGAATTGGAAACTACATTCTGCACAGAAACTAATTTCAATGACAAACATTAGAAATGTTTTCTGCAGTACTGAACATTTTTTTTTATTTACCAAGGATTCGACCTAAATTTGCAATAATCAAAGAGAACGCTTAATTTATGTGACATTGATTTTTTTTCCCTCAGATTTTCAAGTAAGATTGGCATTATATGGCAGATTCAGGTTCAACCCTAAAAGACTGATGAATCAGCTGATATTAATTTGTGACTGATTATTGCCAACCATGAGTGGATCACCAGTTTAATACATTAACATTCACTCTGTTTAAAGTAAATACAAGCAACAGTTATAAGTGTTTTCCCACTGACTGTCAGTTTCATGGACTACACACAGGTTTTACCAAGTATTTCTCTGGTTAATCTCTGATCACACACATTTAACTCTATAGGTAAAGAGTTAAAGAAACCTACATTACTTTGTTCATGAGATAGTGAATAACTTGCAGTTTACTCTTTTACAATATCAAACTACATGCAAAAGCATCTATGAACCACAAATTAGCAAAGTAAAACTGTTCAAAGTCTCTCTAATCCTATTTTTCACTTCATTGATTCACACAGTCAATGCAACATGGTTATTGTGGTCCTACATATCAGCAACAGAAGGGATATTGTTCAACCCTGTTTGTTGACATCCCTCTCAGCAAGAAAAGTTCAATAATTATTAGTATCCAATCTGTACCCAGATCAACTCACAGTGGAGAGTTAATTGGGGATGATGAACATAGTGGATGTGATACAGGACAATCCCTCCTTTTAATATAACAAACGCAAACTGCAGACTAGCTAACTTCAATGCGGGACGACATCTTAACTATCAGCTGTATTGCCTCGAATCAGCAAAAAGTGACTTAACTTTGAAATTTTACCCACTACTTAACCAGTCTACGGTGGTCATAAAATGACTTCTGGCATTATGTTTGCACAGCTCCATGGCCTCTGTGTCAAAACTGTATGTTACATCCAAAGACCAAGGTGTAGTTAACATAAACTGTGTGTTTGTGGTTTGATCTGGAACATGGAAGCAAGACGCTTTTTGCCACTGGAACAAAATAGTTTGGTAGCTGACATTATGGCCAACACAGTAGATCACTGTGTCATTTATTACATTCAAAGAATATCACTTATTTCAGTTAATGCTTAAAAATCACTCTAAAAAAACATCACATTTTCTTCAACAAAACTAAAATAATACAAACTGAAACATTGCAGTAATACAAACTGAAACATTGCATACTACTTGCTAAAAGACAATGTTCTAACCTTGCAGGACGCACTGAAAGCAGGGTACAGTAATTTACAGAAATTAAGTTGCTTGAAAACGTCTAACACAAGCACCAGCAAGGGTTGCTGAGTAGAACCACTGTCTCACAAAGCCCAAAAAATGACCGTCTAAATGAAAATGGAATTTATAATCAGAACGGTGTACATCCTGCACTGTCTGGGGTAAATAAGGTTACAAACATCAGCAATACCTATGTGGAAAGAACATATTGTTTGATTACCACCGTGGTTCAGCATTTGAACATAATACAAGATATTACCCGAAAATTGTTACTCTTTGCAGAGTAGCAACATCAATCTTACGTGGTACAAAGAGTTGTCTGATAGCAAAACCAGTAGGAGAATAATACACTGCTCTAATGTAGCAGATGGTTGCTAATGGCAAAAAAAGTATAGGATCTGCAATACTTCCATATCAACCATAAACAGCTACAGTGTCTACTTATCACAGGTTGGCAAATGGAATAGAAATTGAGGATATTTCTTCAGGTGAGTCAGAGCAAGTTCTAACCTCACTATGAGAAGAGGCAGTGCTGTCACATATGAGAAACTGGTATCAACATCATAACAGTGACTTAAGAAATTCACCCTCCTCAGAAACTAAAAAATGTCCATCCTCCACAGAGTTGGTATTTACTTTCTGTAGTAATGATATCCATTCTCTACAGACTTCAGTGCCTGTTATCAACAGATTCTCCAGCGCTCGTCTTCTTCATTACATCTCGGTATACATTGTTTACAGTGATGTGGCTACACAGGTTATAGAGTACATATTCTCTATAGAATGTGACCGGTCACCATCTGCACAAATGTGAGTGATTATTGTCTAAGGTGACTTGGATATATACTCATTGTCCATGGTGTGAAAAAGACTCTTCTTCTGTACACATCCCTGAGGTTCAACCTCTACAATGGCTTGAGTTCTCATTCTCAACAGAGACCTGTGTACCAATCCTGTAAAGGAGACTCCTTTTTTTCCCCTTATTTTCTTCATTGTTCAATGACAATAAACTTTTAGACAAAGCAAGTGGTAGTCAAGTCAACCCACACGAGAAATCAGCTTCTTCACTTCTTGACAATCAAGATAGAGATACGTAGTCTCAGATATGATTGTGTCATCTGCTCAATCTCCTCTGAACTAAACGCTGTTGAACCTCTCGTCATATATTCAATCTAATGGCGGACAGGCTCTACCTTTGTCGGATGTGTCGCATCACTTCACGCATTATTGACCACTAATCCTTTCGAGGGTCTTTTCATTTTCAGAGATGGTGGACCCTTGGAGATGACAGAAGGATGGTTGTTGGCATCAAGATTGATCCGAATTCAGTCTCTGATGCTGTCTGTGATGCTGCTAGTTACGATCTGAAGATCGCCTGAGAAATAGAAATACCAATACTGGTAGCGTGAAACAACTAGTGACAGGGAAGCCAGTCAATAAAATAAATTAACCATCTTCCTTCAAAAGAATTCTGCTCATGATTTCTTCAATGAGATAATAAAGAATGACTCGCAAGCACGTGTATGCATGCCTTAGTCATTTGTGAACATATGATCCATTCGTCATGAATGAGACTAAGGGGGGTTTGGTGGTTCTTATCACCATGGTAACTTGTAACAGGATTCTGCATGAAGAGAACATAAACCAAGTTTCAGAAACCGATGTTACTGCTTAGAACCAAGATGTAAACCTCACTGCATGGAACAACAGTAGCACTGAGGCTTTGAAAATGTATTATTATCAGGAAAATTACTGAAGTCATTGCATTACATATACAAAACTTCCGTAAGAGCAAAAAAGAAAAAAAGAGATTAAGCTACACATTTAAGAGTGTTTGGATCCACAAAACTGAGTTGCACAAAGCAGGAGAAACTAAGGCTTCCATATTTGAATAGCTGTTTGGAAAGAAAGTGTAATGCACAGGAAGGTTATTCACTTGTGTTAAATCCAAATAAAACTGGAGGAAGGGGAGGGTTTAGCTGAGAAGAATATAGCTTGTAAATACCTGTTCAGTACAACTGTTACAAAGTCTCACCAGCAGATGGTGACTCCGGCATGTCAAATTCCAGTTTCTTTACTGGAGCTTGTGATTCTTCCAGGCCCTCGATGTCCACCAGAGAATCTGCAGGATTACCGACTGAATTCAACATGTTCAGGGACATATCTGCTGGAGATAGACATGTTAGACATAAAAAGTCTTTATGAAGACAACCCAAGTAATGCAGACATTTCAAAGCAAGTTTTCTGCCTTCAATTTGCTCTCCAGTTTTTCAAAATACCCTTGAAATGGTCTGCTTCTTCAAAATAGTGATCTCAGCTATGATTTTTTTGGTGTACCAAACATTGTATGATGTTGATATGTCACCTTTAAAGATATGGTTTCTTTTGAATGGTCTGTAGGATATCAACAAGCCATTCTGGGCTTTGTGTTCCCCTCCTTCTCTCTCCCATAACCTCCACCCATTCTGACTGAACTACTTCTGTATTATCAGCAGATCATTATTATAACCCCTCCCCCTCCCCTGCAACACACACATGTAATTGTTTTTGTCCTTTGCCTGCTTTCTTTTCTATCTCACAATTTCATTTGGCTTGTTGATTGAGAAGTACACTAAGTTCCAATTATAACTGAGTCAAGTGATATATAGATAAGAAATTATTCTCTATCATAATTTTGGCTACCTCGCTCTTTTTGCACAATGACTGGATGAAAGGCTAACCTTGCTTCTGTCTCTTGAGAGGTGGTTCATCACTGGCAGAGGAAGCCAGCGAGGAGGGCGCCGTCACCCCAGTACTGGCAGTTGTTGCCGTCGCTGTTGACGACGATGAAGGAGTGCTCACAGAAGGAGATGATTTGGTTCTTTTCTGTGCTGAGGACTGTTTGTCCAACTGTTCATAGTTCTTCCTCCGGATTGCAGCCCTAATCTGGGAACTGCATTAAGAAAACACAAAATAGTAAAGTTCAAGTTTATGTGTGACAAGACCCATGCAACTGACAGCACAATATTCTTCTCTTCTTTTTTTTTTCATTTTCTGCTCAGGTAATTAACGAGCAGAGAATTAGGACCAAGATGCAAATAAAATGTAACTGAGGTGAGGGATCTAAATACCATCTGATCCAGACTAGCAGCCTCAGTTCAGCTTGTCATTTCTGGATCATTTTAAAAATTCAGTCAGGTTAACTATATTACATTGTTAACTGTCATCACGTCAAACCAGCTTAAAGATACTCAAAATTCTTACTTGCCCATTAGCAGACTGGACAGCTGTTGTTCTCTGTAGGAACAGTATTTAACCAGGGTGGAATAAAAACTGTAGCACTTTGACAGATACTGCCATATCCTAATCAAACTCTGCCTGTGACCAGAAACTGGATTTAGCAATCATTATGGAAATGCTACATTTCAAATCTGAAATCTTCTACAGAATGTAATGTTCTCCAAATTTGTCAACTGTTGCTGATGTTTCAGTACACATGAAAAGTCTACATTACTATGCTGGTTCTTGTTGCACATACACGTGTGGCTTTTTAGGTTACTGTGTGGCGATAAATAGGTGTGAACACTTTCATGTTGGACCTGTGCTGGCATTAAAATAAACCTTGACCTCTTCTGAAAAAAATGTAAATCTTATAGTGCATCAATCGATCAATCAAACATACTGCAACAAAGATATGATATTAGAAAGATTGATTTGTTTTGAACCACTGCTGATTTAAAATGAACATTGACCTGTCTAAACATATTCATCAAATTACACATTACATTTGATCGCTAACCTGTACAAATGAAATTTCTCGCCATTAAAATATGTAAATTTCAGAGGCTCAAGAAATGCTGACACCAGAAAACTTTCAACTTCCACCTAAAGGAACCCAACTGCACTTTACAAGACATCAAGTGAAAATAACACATCTCTGATACAGTCACCTATTTCAGAGTAATGTCTTTAACTAGGGATTTAAAACATGTGTACTTAATACACACATAACCATGCCAACTTGACATCATATCTTACTTGCCTGCCTTTGGGACCACGAAATATCGGTATCTAAAATTAAATCGTCTTGTTCTTCGTTGTAATTAAAACACTATGCTAGGCTTTCCAAGCACTGAAATTAAGAGAGTGTTCTTACACTGTTCGAGTCTTCACCATGTCGCTGATTTTGTTCAAATCTTCCCCAAAACGTTTCACAGCACTTCTCAACGTCTGCAATTCTTCATCACTCCACTTTCCGCTGGATGAAGCACAGAAAACAGAGGATCAGATGCAATGCAAAACTGCAGGTCGCCAATTATGAAAGTATGACATGTCTCGCACAGACTCTCTTTCATACTCTAGTTTCATTATGACAACTCTGATCTCTGAACTTAGAGTACATTAGAACTTAAAACAGCAAAGGTTCATGTAAACCAACAGTAATACTGGGAAAATGGCATGAGAAAACAAATTTTCATCACAACAGGTAAATAGTCATTATGTATTCAGCTCAATAGCTACAGGATCTCTTAGGTGACAGAACATAATCGCAGCAATCCACATGCCTCACTTGATCATGGTCTTTGGCATTCCATTGACACACACTTACTGTACAGTGACAAGAAGCTTGACTGAACACTGTCAGGTATGGATTTTGCAGTTGCTGTTACATGTGGCAGGGGGACTTATAGATAAATCATAAGTGAATTTCAAAGCAAATGTGTCATACATGTGATGTCTTCACATGAGGTGAAAATTCATTAATGATAATCATGCTCACTAGGAAGAAGCAGCGATACTGTAGCTTTCTGTACAACTCAAGGATATCTGATATGTCAACGAATTCTTTTCTGGTATGCACACCTTCAGTGATGGTGCTGATTGGGAACTAGAGGTTACATCACCAGCAGTGGTTTTTGGAAGGAACACAAGTGTGAAAGGAAGTCTAACGAGACTGGGCAGGTGATTTCCAGCAATCTAGGGTGATTTCGTATCCAAACATTTTCTGGTACACTCCGCACCGACCGATGGTGGCGCTCCACATAGTCCACATAGTCATTCCCACCATAAACTACATTATGATGGATGCCATTTGAGCGTCACCCTCCCCAAAAAAGGATGCAGCCATGCCACCACTACACACCCTATTAATGTCAACCAACACTCCAGCCTGAACCAAACAATGCACTGAGCCAGCCAATCCTCCCATGATATAATAATACATGTTTATGCCTTCTCAGTGACCAGGTGAATGAGCACAGTCACCCATTGTACGAGACAACCATACAGCTAATTCATTCATCCATTCTTTCATTTTCCTATTCATGCAATCATTCATCTGTTCATTCATTCTTGCTCAAATCCTTTCTTACGACCTTTTCAATTATTCAACAAGCTGGGAACATACCCATGCTCACAACTTGATCATGCCTTACTTTACAGGCAAAACAACATTCTATTGCATACCATCTAGCATTTACCTGTTTGGAGATGGTTCATTCAGGGGATGTAACTGCATTGTCAACTCTCCCAGTCGACTGAATGCTTCGCCAGCGGCAGCGAATATCTCTCCAACCTTTGAGAGAAATGTGAAAATTAACAGACCAGTCTAATTTAATAGTTGGTAATATTATCATGAAGAGACCAATCTAGGATTAAAAGACTTGTTTTAGAGAAGTTTTCGTCTTTCCATCTTTTCTCATTCTTTTTCTACCAATCCTTTTCTATATTTCTACCTTCACTTTAAGCCCCTGGCCCATGTAGAGGGGGGCAGTTGCTTCTTTCCATTATTCCATCACTGTTAACTGGTGGTCAATGTGAGGAATATAAGAAAACTCAGATACAATGGTATTGTTATTACTTTTTATAGCACTACATGCACCTAGGAAAGAGCTGGCTATAGTTAAAAGCTACTGAGTGGCACCCTGAGTGAAAATCCATTTAAAATGGATATATGGCTGTTCAAAGTTTGATGAAAATGCAAATATGATAATGTGGAGTGTTGCACAGTGCCATTATTTCTTTTTTTAGACCTTTATATATTATCTCTTCATCCAGTATCACATCTCATTTTGCTACACAAAATGGTCAAGTTGCTACACAAATGGAATACTATGTAGCAGTTTTTTTGTACATGTAACATATTGGCAGAAGATGTCCTCCCTGCAAATACTGTAGCAATCTTTTCAATCTGGTATAGGCTAGGCATACTGTACACCAGCATGATGCACTTTAACCTACCTCAAATTACACCAGACTGTATAGTCCCCCCTCCTCCCTTTCTGGTCAGAGGAGCACAATATTGACATGGACGAGGCTAACAATAACATACGCCAATCTTCTCACCCCTGTAAATCAGCTTTCTTATCTTTTTATGACCAGTTCAAAGTCTGGTTGCACTTACTTCTGTTTTCCTAAAGATGTAGTTTTATTTTTTCATAATATATTTCATCTACACATATTATAAGGTAGCCATCTACTGCGCGGGCCCATCAAACGTGCATCTAGCCTAACATTCACAAATCACAACTTTTGAAAGCTTTGGTTAGGCAGATTGAATAGTGAAGCACGCCACCATTTTTTGTCATCTCTACACTAAGCCCACATCAGGCGCACTCGACGGGCACTGTGGGGAAAGTTAATTTTGTTTGGATTGTTGTAAAGAAGGTGGGATGATTTCACCTTTGGTGACACACTTTTTTCTTTGCAATGAATACATATTCATTTGAGACAATACTGATTCATAAGAAAACGTTCGATTTTTGTAGGTGGAACTGTCACAAATTTGGAATGATAAATTTCCCTAATAGTGCCTTCAACGGTCACCCCATATAGTAAGGCATTTACAGTGTAAACAGGACACTAGAACAGAATGGTAAGTTTAACAAAGCTAGTGACAACACAAAAAGGACGAAGAAAGAGAAGAAAGACTGAAAAGGTAGATGATGGGGACAATGATCAATCAGCATCTTTGGAACCTAGGTGATGTTTTCAGTTTGCTTTTGAAAGCAGCATAGCTACCAGAGCCTTTGATGTAATTATTAAGTAATACTTGTCAAGTTGGATGTCAAACAAACATATTCTCAGACCGTACATGCATTATATACAGCAAATATTACAGAGCTGCTTTGCCTTATCACGTAAGATGTCGCCTATTAAAATTGTTCGGCTTCACTTGTTCAGCGTGTGTTGGTAGTTGACACAACAGTATTCTAGTAGTAGTAATGTTATTGTTGGTACAGTTCAGTATTTTCTATGGTTGCACATAAGACTAAGAGTTGGGGTTAGTGAGCTATCATTACGCTAATTTCAGGTGTTTTTAATTCTAAATTAATTCCGAAGTAAGGTTTGGGTCAATAACAAGAAGAGCTTGAAAAAAAAGAGAGAGACGACGTCCTGGTAAACGTTTAATACTATAGTCCCCACGGCATTAATGTTACACTTAGCGGAACTGGTTCCCACGAAGTATGTTAGTAGATTCAATACAATAGGCCTAAACGACGTACGCGCGAAGACTATATACTGTGCATGTTTGTCTGAACCATGAAATTAGGCCTAGACTAGATCTTAACAAAACTCGTAAAATAAGTTGGGCGGCTGCGATGTGCAAACATCCATACCTTGGTGGCAGAACCCATTATTTGAAAAATAATTCACAGGAAAGTAGACAGAAGTCCGGGACCTGCTCACAGTTACCGCGAGTGATGCGTGCCTAGGTCAATGAACCCTCTTATCCCGGATCCTACGTTCCTTGTTTATAGCTAGTGCCTTGCATGCTGAGTATGCACATAGGTACATTGTGTCCACAAAAGTATGGCATGCCACCTCTGACATTAGTAACACGTGTGTACCACAGTGTACTTCATTCTATGGTGTATCTGCAGTACGTGCAACTTGTACGTGCAAGTAACACGCTTCCACTTTTAAGTAATTAAATAGTGGAACAAATGAAAGAATGTGTGGAGTTCTGCAAGAAGCTGGATAAGCGTGAAAGAGCAGATCATCATTACAAAAAGCAAACATAAATTACCCTACGTCATACAAGGAAGGAGAAAAAATAAATAGGCATGCGATCCCATCCCTCCTAACTTAAATTAACAAATTAATCGACGTGTTATGACATTTGATGTGAGTTTACATATTGTTATATTAAAAAAACTAACTTACACAGGATAAAAAAAATCAGTTATCAAAGGAATAACATATGACCACATTAACGTTTGTAAATGACAGCAATCTTGACAAAAAAAATAAAATGCTGGCATTCAATGGTATATTGATAGGTGAATGGTGAATGAGAGCGGTAAGGTGAGTGATGGCTGGCTGGCTTGGATGAAGGTACCCTCTCACCTTTTGAGAAATTTCTCAACTACCACGTAATCTCAGATGCAACTTGTGCAATATTTGATCTCTTTTTAAGTCACTTTTACCCACAAGGAATCGCCATTTCCAGAAAGTTAATTTAACATTTTTTTTTTTAATTTTTAGCGATAATTATACACTTTTTTTTTTTACTTTTCGAAAATTCTCAACTGCAACGTAAATCTAGAAAAACTTCTTGTGCAAGATTTTGAACCTATTCCAGACGCATTTTTTCCCCGAGGCTCTCTAGTTCCAGAAAAGTTGTTCAAACAACAATGCTTAATTTCTGGAGATTACAGTTTCTTACTTTACTACAACCGTCGATGATTGTGTAACAAAGTAGAACCATATTAGTACATAAGTTGTCATCTTTGAAGCGTTGAAGTGTGCTAGACTGAGATATGATAAACTTCAACTGCTTTTTCAGATTTTCCGTTTATCGTAGCTTTTAGACTGATATATGAGAAATTCAAATGGTACCTCAGATTTATTGAGAAATTTTTCAATTGCCAGGTAAGTTATACATAATCCTGTGCAATATATGGCATCCTTTGATGTTGACTGAGGTATGAAAAATTTCAACAGGTATTTCAGAACCTCCCTCCCCCTCCTGGCGACGGCCCTGAATGTACATATATGACCTAGTACACTTGAGGATAACTGATGTCAGAAGTTCAATTGAAAATCAATACGGTATCATCTTAACGCCCTTGGCAAGTATAAAATTAGATTGAAATGATTCCTTTCAGGTGTGTGTGAGGCGTTAACAGTCCACCGATTTGTTGCTCGAGAAGGGAGGGGTGGATTAGGAAATGCGCAAATCCACAAATCCACAAAGAACTGTGAATCAAAAATTTTATTCTGGCTCATCTGAGAATGCAAAACTCACTAAACAACCCCCCCCCCCTCCCACTGGATTGCGGATACACCATAAAACTTTGTGTGAATTGGTGGAAAAATAGTTCCATCAATGTTAATGTGACATATGGAAGTGTCGTCTTGTCCAAATTGCTGATCGTCGTGAGGGAGGTAGCTATTCTAAGAACTGACCCCACCAAGATAAGAATAGAAACCTTTACTTGAACTGATAGTAATTATCCCATTCTTTGCATTTTGTTCTGCATAATTAGGCCTATATGCTATTGCAAATCCGCACTTGGCTTGCCAATACGTCCGTTTACCGTGCATTACGTATAATTAGCAGAGACAGACCACGTGTGATGATCGACTCAGGAAGGAAAAAAATAAAGTAAAGAAGATGTACTGAATATTCATTGCGGGAGAGCTTTTTGGTCAGGTGATTGGTGATGAAAGGCCGGTGATTGGTCGTCTTTTTAATATCTCGTGTGACTTCAGCCTTGTCTGTATAACACTATGCGAACGTCACTAAATTACGGTTATAATAATATATCTGAACGCAGCAATGAAACACCTGTAGACCATTTGCGTATAGACTGCATAATAGTGGTACTTCACACGAGTAAGTGCAAAGACTACAATAACCGTCAACAAGTTCCGTTTGCAGAGCGTTATCAAGATATGACTATCGTCACATGAGATATTGAGAAGATGACCAATCACCTGTGAAGGTGAACACGTGATTGGTCTTCGTGATTTTAAGGGTGATTAGTCGTTTTTACCATCTGGCCACGGCACGCGGTATACCAGTCATAGTTTATACCTACATCATACTAAGTCACATCCCACATATGTAACTACACACAGTTGGGTCGAAGTCGTTTCAATTTAGTTGTGGAAAACACTTTGCATACTTTTATTTACAGTTTACCCACCCCCTTTCCGACCCCTACTGCAAAAATGATTAATAGGAACTTTTAAAACAGAAGCATGAACCAGGCCCTAAACGAGTTATTACCTGGGGGGGGGGGGGATGGAAAAAGGGGGAGATGCCACCAGCACATTTAGCATATATGATGAGCTTGCTCTTTGTTCTTGTTAATGACTAAGTTTATCGTAAAACAGGGAGCTAAGTCTCTAACCACGAAGTTTTAAAACAAACTAGGTACCCTTGAATGCATTGTTCGTCGAATCCTCAACCTTTTTTTTTTTATTGTCTTAAATTCTATGGAATTAATTTCCAAGGGGACACCCACCCCTCCCTTTCCCCTACCCTGATGACGGACATGTAAGAACTTCAGAAATGCAGTTTCATTTTAAATGTCCCTCAACTAAGTGTGACCCACTTCTACGGAAAAGCCTCAATTCAGATTGAATTTTCTTTTCATCAATTAAGGATCTTTTTGGTCACATCTGCCAACAAGTAAGTTTTCATCAGTAATTCTTCGATGCGCATCGTCCATCGCTCACCAGGGGAATGACTGAACAAAAAATTTAAGTAGTGTCGTCTTACAACTATTTATCCTTCTTTCAAGGGACTCAATGAGCTGATTGGATATTTTCGTGAGGACTTTGGAGGGTACAAATACATGACAATGCTCACGATAAGCATAAAATAGTCAACTAAAATTCTCATCCGATAGTTATGAAATTTGTCAAAATTTTTGAACGTTTGACCCTGACGTAAACTGGCTGTGTGCCTCTGAGTAAGTGAAAAGTATCTGGTCATGAATTTTCAAAAACCAAATTGAATTGTTCATTATAATCACTCATTAATGTTCCTTTGTCTTTGACAAAAGGGAATACTCTTTGTTTGACCATTTGTCACTAGTGTGTGAAGAAAACTTGACGGGTTCCGGAAAATTTAGGTACATTTCGTAAGACAACTCACCACGCTTCAGCGATAGGCGATAAAAGGTGACGCTCACACAAAAAATGAGGATAAAAGTAGAACAGCCTGTTTTTCTTCTTTTCGTTTTTAGTCATGAATATTCATCTATTACGTTCCTCGGCATCAAACGATTCAGACTTTACATTTATCAGTTCATTGAGCAAAAATTTACAGATGAGTTAAAAAAATCGAAGCCGTAAAATATGAACAATTTTCACTTGTGGCAAGAAATGAAAATTACACATCAGCAAAAAAAAAAAAAAACAACTTGGAGTAAGGAACTTAATTCATCTCCTTTTTGTTTTCTGAGTGTGTCGATTAAATCGATGTTAGCCACTGACAAAATACGACAAAATCCTCATTGCAAGTTTAGCTATTCCAATTGTTCGTATAGCTATGTTCTGTTTCTTTGAAGTTTATCCTACCAAAACAAGGCTGTAAAATATCCAAAAAGCCTACTGAATCACACCTGTAACTGACAAAGTGGCGTATCTAAGCATAAATTCAGTGCACTGGGGAAAGAAAAATACAGCAATAAAAAATATTCATATATTATGATATCATACTATGATGTCAAATGTTAATCACACTCAAAGTACCATTAGTTTACTCAACAATTATACGTGTCTCTTTAAAGGTAGATAATAGAGTAAATGTATGTGTGCGATCTGCCCCTGAGCGTTGGGGGGGGGGGGGTTAAGTCAGTAATAGAGAAATTCGTATTGAAGTTTCATTCCGAAAGGCTTCTTAAATTATAAAATTTCTAAAATTTAGTAAACTTAAAATTGATTTTGTGAAAATTAGACTTGTGAAACAATGTTCACAAAGAGAACATTTCCAAACATTATCTAGTTAAAGGTGGAAACTTTCTTTTTGGAGGATACGTTATACTGCTTAATTGAGAGAATTCGGATGCTTTTTCAACCACATTCTAGCCTTTGAGGTAGTATAACGCTAACTTATAAGTGTTAGCGTGTTGTCATGGTGTTTGAATACGAAAGGCTGTTGGTAAATACAAAATGTGAAACAAACTTCAGTGTGACGACATACTTTCCTTGTTATTGTTACACATCATCTTGTGCTACTTGTTCAACAATTTTAGGTGAAGTTTTACATGACGATATTGGTGGCGTGAGCTTCAAAGCTGAACTTATTATTACGAACTTATTATGGCCGTCACTAACTCAAGAGATTACGGTATGTGATTCAGATTGTCCATTGCTAATAAAGAGAAAAAGTGTTGCTTAAACTATTTAGTTATGAGATGATTATATATTTACTGCTTTACTGAAATACACAGAGGTAGCATTTTCTCCTATAAACTTATAGAACTTTTTGTAATTTTGCTAAAAGGTTTTTACAGGCATATGAAAGTCGGAAGGGTATGTTTTGAACGACACACCTTAAATATTCCTTGAAAGTTTCATAGATAAAAAAAATCTTGTTTTGGAGATAAAATATAGTACACAGAGGATGTAAATACCACATTGATAACGCTAATTACATTTGAGTATTGAATAGATTGTACGCAAACGCTTCGTGAGAATGGTTTTTATGGGATAAAGAGGTAAGAGATTTTAAAAACTTGATGCGTAAGATTAAAGGACGGGCTTATTTTGAGAGCGGGTTGCTTCAAAACCAGAAAGTCAAATGACTTTGTGATTTCTTGCCGAAATCTCACATTTTCATATACACATACAATCACTTACACAATCACTTACAAAAGCAACCCAGTGGAGAAGGGAAGAGGCCACATGAAAATGACAACCAAAATGCAAGAATGACAACCACATTCTGTATCACTGATGGATTTGATGTTACGAAATGCTGATATGAATGAGTCATGTCATTCACTCAGCAATGATGACAATTGTGGTCATGAAGGAGGTAATTCATAAGTGGATAGAAAGTTCGTGACACCAAATTGCTGTTACAGACCTGAGATTGTGTAACTCAATAAAGGCATTCTGGGACAGTCTTGCCTCCCAAGGGAGTGTTTACTGTGACTGAAACAACCAAGTACGGTACTTCGTAAATCTTGACAGGGAGTTCTTGGTAACAGGGATATTCTCTGAATGCTTAGAAAAAGTGATATAAGCCATGTTAAGTGGTTGTTTGGCGTAGAAAATGGACTTTGAATGCTGCACAAATTGAAAGAGAATAAGATCAAAGTCTATCTAGCAGCGACGTCTGCTATGAAACATACATCTACTTTTTGGCAAATTTCAATTGGAAATAAATCTGCATTATTTTCCTTACATGAGTGATCTAACCTCTTCATATGTTCACATTCAGGACATATAAAAGTCCCTAAGCATCACATGTTGTGCTTTTGAGCCAAGGACAGATCTTTGGAATGACACCGCTTGTTACATTCATTTTATGTCACATTAAAGTGATGACAAGTCTCCCATGGGGCGATTCAAATGACAGATATCAGCTGCTCATCAAGTGCTAACGATGTTGACACTTTGAAAAACTACTTAAACTGAAATCAGTTGCTGAGATATCTTTCTTAATATATTTTCGTACTTTAAACTCTGAGATCTTAAATGACCTTTGACCTCCATGAAAAACATTATTGATCATACTCACAATGGACTACGAACACACCAACAATGAAGTTCAAGCACCCTTCCCGCCTCGAGATACTGTGTTTACACGGTTTTCAAACTATGTCTTCTACTGACGTCACGTGACCTTTGACCTCCATAAAAAAATGACAGACATCTACTCATTAGGTCCTACCGACGGTAACAGTTTGAAGTTCCAGCAAAATTTAGTTGCTGAAATATCTCCCTCCCTTAATAGGTTTTCTAACTCTAAGGTCTGGTGGCCTAAAATGAGCTTTGAACTACATGAAAAACAATAGGGATCATCTACTCACCATGGACTACCATCACACCAAGTTTGATATTCGAGCACCTTTCCCTTCTTGAGACATGGTGTTCACAAGGTTTTCAAACAATATCCTCTATTGACCTCACATGATCACTGACCTCCAAAAAATGGCAGACATAATCTTCTCATCAGTTGTTACCAGTGATAAGGGTTTTACAGTTTCAACAACATTCGGTTGCTGCGATATCTCGCTTAATAGGTTTTAGTACTCTAAACTAGGGTGACCTCAAATGACTTTTGACCTACATGAAAAGAATTTGTGTCATCTACTCATAATCTACTACCAACGCACCAACTTTGAAGTTCGAGTACCGTTCCCTTCTTGAGATATCGTGTTTACAAGCCAAGGCGTCACATACACAACACACACACACAGACACACCCACACGCCATCACTATCGCACAGATTCCTTGCCTGCCTTCGGCAAGGAATCAAAGATTGTGAAAACAGGAGTCTACATGCATGGGTATACCATGCATGGGCGTCGATTTGAGGGAATACAATTCTCCAACATTCCCTGAAACTTTTTGAAAACAGAACAAGTTCCGGTTACGTAACTTTTATGAGCAGTTTCAGGCCAGGTCACCCCCCCCCCCCCCTCATCAAATCGACATCTGATATACCCCACTAATGAAGAAAAGAGTACTCGCCCTACATCTCTCACAAGAGCGTGACCTTTCAGCATACTATTCAAGATTGTGACTTTATTTACACCACATGTTACACATATTGATCATGTATGTATGAACTGACAGGTCGAAGATTGTATTTACAAAGTACCGTTGATATCGTTGTTTGGGGAAGTCAAGCAGCCTCTGTTGAGGTTATAGCACTGCTGTACGTTGACCCAAGTAATGAATGATACAACTAGAAATGTTGCCTGTCGTAGACTTTATAGTTACCACTGCCTTACAGTGACACCAGGCAGCTACGGCAGAACGAAAAAAAAAAAAATGCAGAAAGGGGGGAGGGGCAACTGGATGTTGGCAGGGCTATCTAAGCGAGGGGGGGGGGGGGTAGACGAGTCCGTTGACGGAGAGCGTCCAGAAACATTTATGGCTTTACAATGAACCAAGATGGTCGGAACGGCGTCTACCGAGTGTTCGCAGCTGTATTTACCGCGGCTTAAAATTGGGACTCCTAATCCCAATGTGAATTTTGCATCCTTTGTCATGTATTTTAGAAGCATTAAGAAGATATTGGAGGGGGGGGGGGGCTGAAACATACCTTTACCCCCAGCCCCCTCTTTTTTCTACTGGGGGCTGAGTACCCATGGAGCTATTACAGAATATCTCCATGGAGTACCCAAGTCCCCCCCCCCCCCAAGTTTCGCCACTACTGGCAGGTACCAGGTCAACGAATTAGCCTACACAGCTGCTTGATACTAGATCGAAGAGGATGTTTGTGTAACCAATGTGGTAGTAATTTGTCTTGTCTCTACGGTGGAGGGTTAATCAGTGGCATTGTCAGAAATTTGGACCATACTTTGGACCAAAACACAAACATTGAAATCTGAAAGATTATAAGTTATTACTCGTACAAGACAATACTCTGTAGGTTGTGAAGAGTCCCTCAAGAAAAAAATGTTTAATTTAAACCCCTCCTTTGTGTGATGTTTTGATAAGCTAATTATGGTGGTGCCTCCTTAAATTCCTCTACCGCATTCGAAGGCGCCTACTCTGGATGCATCCCATTAAGTGAATACTAAGCTTCTACACATTTCTTGATCTGCAAACCTTCCAAAATAAATTTTCACTGCAATAGTTTGTGGCTCTGGACATCAAAATAATAATATTAAAACCTCATTAGAGGTGAAGAAGGATAAAAACTTGACATGGATATTATCAACAAAAAAAATAATGGCCAAGGAAATGTACATTTTTAAAATTATAAAGGATTGTATAAATACATTCATATTTTACACCTTATCAAGGTTACTGCAGAAGTAAAATAACTTTCTGATAAAATTAAGACAAGTCTTTGCTAGGTTCAAGCTTCCGCAATATGTACGCGGTTACTGCCCTTATAAATATATTTACATATCAGTTTGTACTTCTGGTTGCTTTTCTTACTTTATACACAAATATATTCAGCTAATTTGTTATTTAGTTCCATCAATGAGTTGTCTCCGCAGTCACATGCTCCTCCTCTTCAGTCATATGCTCCGCCTCCTCTTGGTCGTGCTTCTGTCTGATTGGCTACAATTTAAAGACCGTTCGACGTCGGTGACGCGTAAGACTTTTGTTAATTTGAGTATGCTAACGAGACACTCTTCGGTACATCTCCGTTGTAACCTGGATTCTCTTCGAAGTAACTTTTCAAATCTCCCTGTAAAAAAGACAAAAAAAAGAAGACATGAAAATATGTTTCAAATTTTCTACATTATTGTGTATGTGAGAAGAACCAAAGCAGACTGAAAGGAAACAATAATTGCAAATTGAATTAGGCTGTTTTAACGAGAAGATGATGTGTAAACAATCTTGCAACTCTGTTTATGTAATAGGTGATGCCGAGAGAGTGCAGATCATACAATTCTTAACGTGACATCTTTGACATCGCGGGTTGTAAATAAATCAAAGAGAGCGTTCCCCCACCGGAAATGGTTTCCATTGTGTCATCTCCTCACATAGCTTCGTTTACAGCATGGCAATCGTTACGTCACATTTAAATATTTCTCCCGATTTTAATCGAATGTTTGTTTGCGAGTATTTAATGCCGTCAGCCTGACGGATCTACTCACTTGAATGAATAATTTGCACACAAATTCCACAGCAAAAGACATCTTTGTAGGCTTTTAAAATGACTATTCATAAAATTGAAGAAACGAATTAATTACGTTTAGTTGTGGCGCCAATCAAGTGAAATCTTCCGAGGCTGCGATCTGGTGTCGCCTTTGCCCTTTCAAAGTTGACTGACGGAATTTCTTCAACAAGATATTCCTGGACAACTCCTGAAAAACAAAACCACAAGACAGATCACAGTTATAACGCACAATTCAAAATCTTGTAAAAACCTATAATGAAAGATAAATATTAATAATTACAATCAAGAAAACATGAGGATCTAAGAAATGAGTTTTTTCATTTGTTTCCCAGCCTTCTGTCTTTTGAAACAAATGATAGAGCAACTTTTTCAAACATTGGTAATAGCGATATGCGAATAGCTACATCGGGCCTCACCATACGACCCATCCAGGGGACCAAGACCCCACATAAATGATTCTGTATGTTTCGTTGCAGTACCCTCTGTTTACCTGTCCAACTCTCCCCGTCCCACTTTTCTCTCTTCCTCTCTCTCTCTCTAGGCTTCCCCTCCACCCCCCCCCCCCCCTTTATAGCATATCCTGGTTATGTGCTGTCACGGGCATGCAAAGATTAACATTGTCATTAACTCAACCTCCTCTTATTTTCGGTGATGGTATGACAATTGACCTCCCACTCACAAAAAAGAGGAGCCGATGGGGCAGAGAAATTACCCCCTCAACCTTCCCTCACTGTCACCTCTTTAGTAGAATACTCTTGACCTCCTCCGGTAAAGGCATCTTATGGCTAATATGTGGAAGGGACTGTGATATAAGCCTTGCTTAATCAGAGGTGAAGGGTCATCAGTGGAACTTTGGAGATCATGTAAAGTTCAAGTTGACTATGTGACGTTGCACAGACGCAACGTAGCTCCGTCATAGGTGCTACTTTGGGTTGGGTTCAACATGCAAATCACCCTTACCTGAGCCGACTTCCCATTGGGATATCCTAACGTTATTCTGAGCTAAATCTTCCACGGCATACGTAACGAATGAAGCGCCATCTCTGTATGCCGGAATTGGACGGTATGTGTAAAGGAGATGAGTCTGGAATTCACTTAAACATAAAGAAAGTTCCGGTCCATTTGTATCTGTCTCTTCTGCATCCTCTCCTTCATCTGGTATACAAAGGAGGAATTATCACATATTTAATATCTGTATAGATGTTGACTCTGAATAGGGCTGTCGTCGCTGCATGGTAATTCATAACTTTACGTGGCACATTCATATTGAACTTCTTCCTCTACTCTAAATATCTGATAAAGGGTCGGTGAATATTAGTGAATATCATCACTACATCATTCAATCAAGTTTTATAGTCGTCTACCGTATGTCAGACTTTATTGTCACTGGAAGACGGTTCGATTCATTACATACAACATGAATATTCACGATACGTCATGGTAATTCAACTAGTCTGCATCTCTTTCCATGTCTGAGTTATTACGTGATGAATTATGATTATCGTGAACGTTAATATTGCTTTTGATACCCTCCATTGCAGCTACTTAATTGATGTTTTATTACTGTTGAGAAAACAAGTTGTGAAAGTAACGAAGAAGATTTTGCGTATGAAGGCCAGCTTATAGAACAACATGACACTCACTTTGGCAAACTTTACAGCACTGTCCTCTAACTCGAACTGGATTTTTACAAGGCATATCTTCAACGGCTGGACAAAAAACAGGGCCGCACTCTGTAACACCATACTAAAATGAAACGACAATAATGGATTAAATTTATTTCACCCGTAAATTTTGTAACGACTGTATATATATATGTATAGCGTGAGTTGGTAAATAAATAAGTAAATATGGAAAAAGACTTGAGAATTCTGACGAAATCGTTGTTAAAGAAAACAGCTCGATTTTAGAGGTCGCCTTTCGACTCTAAGGAACTACTGTCCTTATCTCTATATATCAACCCTGAAAAAATATTACATGCAGTTTAAACTACAATCTAAAGTTATGGATAACAATGGTGTAAAAAGTAAAAGAACTCGACAGTCATTCCGACATTTGGTTCAAAATTTTATCCACGATCTGAGGGTTTGCTTTTGCTATTCTGTTTCTGTTTCTCCTTCTTTTTTTCTTTTTCGTCTTACAGCCTATACCGTATGCTTATGCTTTTATATTAGCAAGATCAGTGAGGTAATACGTTGCACACCCAGAAAAGACAAGCTAACGGTTGCATGTGCTTGGTAAACGACATGACACTCACCTTACATATGCAAACTAGACAGTTAGTTCTACCGAATGGACGAATAATCGGATTCCAGTGTTGCCCGTGGTAGTAAGTCTCTCCGTTTGAATGACACGCTGCAATGGGGGAATAAGAAAATCACTGATAGTTGACCTCAATTCCAGGACCTCCCCTCTATTTATACTTGACATGCACAGCTAAAGACGAAATCATACCACCCGGTGCATTAAATGGTTTCAATGGTTTAATATTCATGAAACCTCTTCGTATGACCTGTGAAGACTGTCTCCATAAAGAAATTTTCCATCTCCCTTCTTTCTTCTTCAATATACGTGCTCTTCTCCGATGCAAAATACACCGTCGGTTTACGGATCATTGATCTCAAAATCGTTTTTAATACGAGGAATATACTTGGGGTATTTCTCACAATTCAAACAACCCTTTCAATGTGCAGTTCTTTGAATACTGCGACTGTGAAAAAAAGGGTGTAATCGTGTCTGTTATGACAATTCTTACTACTTTGCTTTATTTCCGCCCCCCCCCCCTCCTTTGGGAGGGGAAATATAGTCTTAGCAGGTCGTACGAAAGGATTAATGAATGTTAAACTCAATGCAGAAGGCTTGTTGATTAATTAAGAGTTACTCAAGTTGTTTCTTGGCAGTTTTCAGAACTTGGCAGTGATTTATCCAAAACAGAGAGAAAGGGATCGATAGAGTGTTAACAGAAAACTGAAAAGTCAGAAGTTTCTGTAATTATTAGCATTTATTTGTCGAGTTTTGTTGAATACCGATGATAGCATCATGCCGTCATATATACCTCGGTACGTGTTAGAACAATCGAAGAAAACTAAGACAAAAAAAAAGGCAAGTTAAATCGATAAGTTTGATGCTCAAGTTATACAGATGTCACTGCTTACATATTGAAGGGCTTACAAAACTTAAACAGCCTTCTATAAATAGCCATTTATAGTCTCGCTGTCCTAATTTGGACTTTTTCCTTATCACTTTCGTGCCTGGTAAGCTGTCGTGCAAGACAACAGTAAAGGAAAAGGAGGGAAATATGAAACGCCGTTATATGCATCTAGTTTTTAACATATGTTGTAAACATCTGATTGATATCGATTACTCTGCTCACTTCAAAGTGAATACATTTCAAGAAATTTCGAGGTAATTTTTGGTCACGTCAATCGTCTACCCTAAAAACGTTTAAAGAAGCATGTTGCTTTCCATTTTACTGAGCTCTTCGATATGTCTGGCATGCATCCGGATAATCGGAGCTAGGCGGCCAAAAATTCTCCTGAATTGCATGTGTATATACGTGCATTTTTTGCATGTCATAAGGCACGCATCACAAGAATATGGACACTCGTGCTTCGCTGACGGTATTTGAGGTAATAATAAATTAACAGATTTGGAATATGGGTTCGTGTATTGCAGTGAGGAGGAGGGGGACAACCCCGCTATAGACACGAAAGTTTACCGACTGGTCGAACCCATTAGATTTACAAATGAACGGCTCTAATATGAAAATAAAGATTCTAAACGTACTGTTTTTTTTTCTACAAACAATGTAGTGCACTTCACAAAGTTGAGCGCTAACAATCCACTAAAAAAGGGAAATTGCAGTAAGATACGTACTCGTATGTTTGTACAGAGGCATGATAGTGGGGTCAAGTGAGTAAACATTGCAGTTTTGTTCATTGTTTATAGTTAAGCTGGAATTTTTGTTTTGTCAAATAACTGAACTGGCATTCTAACCATAAACCATACTGTAAGCTGTCATAAATCAGCTCAAAACGGCCCAGAGCCACATTTTCTTTGGAAGGTATATTTGAAAATAAGCCCACAGCAAAAGGGAACCGGAAGTACCTTTGGGTGTCAGACACCATGCTGGGGTCCCTTCACGTTGGTCAGTCAGTCAGTCATTCAGTCAGTCAGTCAAAAAGCAGAGTAACTCAGAAATCGTTTGCAAGTATTAAAATCCAGTTAAAAGTTTTTGAATGTTTATTATTTTCTAAAGGTTTGCGTTTGACGTCTGAACACACTAACCGTTATCGTGCCCTCTGTGTCGTGAGGCGAACTCATCGTTTTGCAGCGGCGAAGGGAAGTTGTTTAAGGAGTCGTCTTCAATCATCGAAACGGCTGGGATGCTAATGTCATTAGCCTTGTCCATCGATTGCTCTGTATCGGAAACGACAGATATATTACGCTGATGAAAATGAACGACGCACAACACATCACAAAAAATCTCGTTGGCATTAATGTTTCGAGAAAAGTAACATCACGGCGACAGCGCGGATGATTAATACCTTGTAAAATGTGTACAGACAATTGTAGAACGGTGTGTTTCCAGATGGCAAAAATAAGTTCCCATGATTACCTTCTTGAACACACACAGGACAGCAAGACCCTTCACGCAACGTCGGGTTACTGCAACCAGGGTCGGGACACGCCTCAGCACAGTAAATCAAACCTCCCTTTTATATGATAAGAAAAGAAAAAACACACAGTTATCCATATTACACACTTAATCAACAGTCAAAAATGAAAGTAGTGAATTATTGCCAATATTGCAAAATTTCGATTTAATTGATATCTTAGGTCATTGCCCCCACTCCCTCACGCCTTCTTCAACACCTCTCTTACCGAACAAATACATTGCCTGCAATCTTTGATCTTATTGTCAGTGAGACAGTTGCCCCTTCTCCCTCACGCAGGGTTTAGGAGGTCACCCTTTACCCTTCACCATGCATCGTCAACACTTCTCTTACCGAACAAGTGCATTGCACGCAATCACTGCTTTTCTTCACTGCGAGCCAGTTGCCGGGAAATGTCTGTCCGTCGTAGTATTCTCTCCCTCTGAATCGGCAGAGGTTCTTGAAGACTGTCGGAGCGGTTTCAGCAGTTGGGAGAGATGGCGTCGTACCGTTCTTTTCTGACGAAGACAAAACACATGTCATCAATTATACGTAAAGTGCAAAGGAAACAGGCGAAGAAAAAGCGTTGAGACGATATGAAGAACAGCATTCTTTAGGGAAAAGAAAAACTTTGAAATACTTCACCTGAGTTTCCTGTGAGGGGTATGGGGAAATAAGAGTGGGGTGGGGGAAGGTTGGTTAAAGGGTATGGGTAGAAGCACTGTTGGATGAAGTATACAATTCCTTTCTTTGATAAGATACACTGCCAATTCTATAACACTAAATACATACGGAAACACCAACAGTTTTTGATTCACATTCTGATACGTTTGTCCTTCGGCATGAGCCAATTTCCAAGTAAACGGTATGGTAGCTCACGCATGCTGGGGAACTGGGAGGCACAGGGTAAGAAAGTCGGAAGAGCTTATAATGCGGTTAGGTTCGTTCGAGGGACTCTACTTATGATTCCTGTAGAGAACGCGAAACTTCATTAACCTGAACTGGCTTATCTCGAAACATCCGATTTTTACAGACGTCGTTTGAAATTTATGTATACATACGTAAATCTTCTGTTCTCGTCGTTATAGCGTGCGAGTTGACGGTTTATAAGTGTGATAACCAGGCCCACTGTGTTATTCAACATAGTTTGTTTAGCTACAAGTATCGGATTGTAACTCAGTTTTCTTTGTTTCTCTCTTCTTTGAAATAAAAAAGAATCAAGAAGTTAATGGAAGTTAATTGAAAAATAACAGTGGTCTATCTGTTCAATTCGAGATTTCGAAATCTCTCTCTTTTTTTATCTGGCTTAAGGTATACATCTCAATACGGCCTTGGTTCCTTTCTGGCGCCATTTAGCCTACACACAGTGCCGTGCCTAATCTATGGGGTTCACATTCCACTGGTGAAGAAGTTATTTATTAGTAAGCCCTTTTTTCGTAGTTACCTTTTATGAGGGTGCCACACGTTCGTATTATACCTCCATAAATCTCGGTCACTCAACCGCATCGTATTAATATAAGTTCAAAGAACCGTGGTCAACGACAGATTACCATCCCCGGCGCGTGACCAGTACACACATGTTGTCTGCTGATATAATAGATCTAGGTGTGTCTGTTCCTTTCGATTCAACATGGCAGAATTTTTTCGAGGTACAGTGCTCCATATACCTGTAGACATAAGGAGGAACGGGGGACACGTCGCTACTTTAAAATCTATGCTGACCTTCGTTTATTCACTTCAGTATAAAAGTATAATCTAAATAAAAAAATATATATATATCTTCTTAGAGCGCATACGAACGTTAAATTATCAGTGGTTCAAGCAACCACGTGATAACAATTCGTAGGATGAGGATGGTGAAGAAGTTTTTATAAGAATGCAATGGACACCCTCAGTATCACCTTCCCCCTCCCCTTCCTTCCTCCACTCACACACAGTTGACTTGTCCCATTTCTCTATACAGTGTCATCTAACCTGGTCTAGTTATACCCTCTCTCGATGATGTTGTCTAAAAATAATTTGCCAGCTAATGGAACTATCCGGTCTTGATCCTCAGTGAAATAACAATTAACCATGTTAAAAAAAAATAGCATTGAACTTCAGTTTTGGTATCACGTGACCTATACATACACACGAACCCCCGGTCAAGGTGCCGACTGATTGATTCATCAGTTTTGTTCTCCGTGTCATACTCAAATTTAGACGACGCAACCATTCCATGGAATTTAGGTTTAGTGAATTAGCTACATGCGATCAGCCTACATAGGAAAAGGACAAGTGTATCGTAAAACCACTTGTATAATCAAAGTTCCACTTTGACTTTTACCGGAGCGTGAATCTCTCTTTGTACACGATTGTGACAGCAACGGAAATTTATATTCTGTCGCTGACTGCGGTGGAGTTCGTTAACCCTATTCATCCATACGGACTGTATAAATCGTTGGAATATGATAATAGAATGACTTTGCAACTTCAGATATTACAAAATGGAATATATGCTACGCAACTAAGACTGCAGTCCAAGTATTGACACGAACTCCTTTTTCTTACTTATATGAAATATACTGAATTAAATCATAACTATATATGCTACCACCAAAGACTGACGTCATGGCGGTTGATACCAATAGTATTTCTTTTTCTTTTCTGTCATTTGCTTAAGGAGTTACTAATCCATATCACACTTAGTGTCAATGAATTAGTCATGTTTTGCTTGGGAAAGACCATCCCTTTGTTTGAATGTATTTATTGAGCAATATTCGGTAGACATCAAAGCAGTTTGCTTTTCTCTTATTCTTGTTAAATTCAAAGATCTAACCAAATAAGAAGTCATCGTCTTAAAAAAATTCTGCATCCTCACAATTTTATCGAATCAAGTAATATACTGAATATTCCGCATAAGGCTTGCCGTGACCCCTTTACGACCGTTCAGCTCTCTGTCGTAAACTTTGGCTTTGGTCAGAGCGATCATCTGACCACGTGTCGAATTTTAAAGTTGTGTATCATTGCGGCTAGGTAAAACATAACACCACTACAGCCTTATGCATGCCTTCTGCAGAGCTGTTTCCAAGAAAATGTGAAGAGAAATCTGTCTTTATAGTTAACCTCATTTGACCATGAACCGCGCCTCTATTCCCCAGAAGTAGCGATATGCGTGAGACTTACCCATTTTTGGCCAGTTTACTGGGTAGCACAAGAACATTATTCCCACACTCGAAGAGTGTACATGAGCGGCTATAGTTCTAGTTGCTCTGACAGTGGTATAGAAATAACTCAATTTCATATCGTTTCTACCCCGTCGATATACCCCTCTCCCCTCCTGTCATCAATAGTGATTTCAGGAGCAAAAGGAATTACCGAGATGAAATGGTGTCTCTGTAATGTAAAAAAAGGAGTAAAAAATCCAAATCAAAGTTTTATCACCAGAGCCTCTTGTTTAACTGTCGATATTTTGATGTACTTTGAAAGGGTCATCAGCATATGTGGATAATTATTTTGGTATGGATGTCACGTGTACGGGATTTTTGTTTTCCTCTTCACTAAGGAAGCAATTAACAAGACCTAATTTTTATTCTTTGTTTAATACCAATTTCCAACTTTCTGTGGGTCACATGCATCTTTCTTGACGATGCAGTGTACTGAATATCTACAGAAACTTGCTTTTCGTTAAATTTAAATTCAAAGACGGAACAAGTGTGTAACACGTGCAGTTTCAGTGATGTACGAAACAACACAATTATAATCTAACAAATTGCTACGTTGATAAAAAACAAGAACAGACATATAACTCTCACAATTCATATTATCTACAACGTCCCAGTTAACACATGACAAGGTAGGTTTGTCCAACTTGTATGAGAAGACCGAGGGGAAAGCTCTTTATCTCGTGTAACTGGTATACAGTGTATCATGATCCACTTTCTTTGAAAAAGAAAAAATATTACTCTCTAGCAACTTAAAAACATTATCCTGGACACCCTTAATAACTAGAACTTTATTAAGGTCTGAGAATAAGAACGGGATGAATTAAGAGTCACCGTGTCGATTGAGGGATCAGAGAATGCTAGGGGAGAGAAGAAAATAGGCGGGAGTTAGAGTAGAAAATTTCGTCATACTGATGTGTGGTCAAATTAGAATTCAGAATCTTCGCCAAAGATGACCGTAATTATAAATACTTAAGTCAACCATTCACTTGCGGTGAGTATCCTTCGAAGTGATATCTCCATCTCAGTTTGTCTTTGTTTCTCTTCATCTCTCTCTCTCTCCAGAGAGTATGAACTTCACTTCAAGGCCTTACGAATATTTTCCTTCATGACGAATGAAAACTTCGTGCAAGAGTACTGGTTCGTTGAAAGCGCAAGTTTTAAGAGTATAATTGACATTCAGGAAGAGCATCACTTCGATGCCGCTGCAATCTGCTATAATCTCGAATAATTTCACGTCGTATGCCAGAGATAAAAGTGTTGAATAGTTAGAAGGCAGGAAAAGCAACGCAAAGCAATATTTAAAAAAAAAAGTCTCCTCTTCCCCATCCAATGGGGTAAAGGGTTTACAGTCTTGCACGTGTTACCACATGGCATCACGTGTTTGGTGGTTGAAATAAAATCTCTTTTGCTTCGTTTACCGACTTTTTCTTTTGCTTTTGAAACTTGGAATGACTTTTTTCATTCACTTAATTAAACCATCGGAAAAGGGAAAATGACGTCACTAGTTTCCGTTACTAATCTCTTCATCTGTACAGAAATCATGGAGTGGCCTCGGTAACGGAATTCACTGCGAGTTCGAGCGGTGGAGTTCATGGAGCCAGATTTTGTTTCACCATCTTGGAAGGCACATGGTTGAGATGTCGAGCAGCAAAGCATAAATACAACCTTCATACATACGGCGCCGTGCTTCGCAGACTTGGTGCGCTATTGCGTAGGTGCTTGTGTGCAGATGTTGGGCGCCGGTCTCCAGCGGCGGTTACTTCCACTAACAGTTTGCCTTGGAGTGTACACGAAAAACACGAAAATAAAAGCATGGAAAAAATTACGAGTGGTAAACAACTCATTTCATGTGATAGTGAGATAATCCATCCCAAATGCGGTGTCGCAAGGGACTGATCCGTCTGTAAGAGCACAAAATAAGTTCAAATATGTTTTATGTTTGCAATGACTTCGCTATTAGCCTACTATTACTTACTTGCACATGACTGCCGGTAGGTAGGTAGGTATAGGTGTAAGGGCCATCCGCCGCAGGAATGGCTCATGGAAAGTAATCATCAAATAAAATGATAAACTATGGAACTAGCCATTGATTTTTTTTTTTTGTAATACGGACTTACTTGCACACACTGGACAGCATTGGTTTGGTATGTGAACGAAGCTCTCGCAGCTCAAATCAGGGCAGGTCTTTCGGTCACAAGAAACTCTGCCCGGAGAGTTACATCTGCAGGTCAGACAAGGTTCTAACCCCGTGGGTTCGAGGATGGGGTGCCAAGATTCGCCTACACTGTACAAGTTGTCACCCATCTGGCATCCCACTGGTGAAGATAATGAGTCACTAAATTATTTATCTTCAACTTTCCAAAATAACGAATAATGAATCGGGATTGTAAAAAAAGTGTAAGGAACGGAACATGCGCAGTGGTGACAAGAATCACTAAAGCAGACATGGTGTTGCTTGGAACATCACAAACTAGTTATATGAACCAAATTACTTGAAAAGATCCCCCCCCCCCCCCGAAAAAAGATAACGGTTTATATTTTATCGATCAAACATAGCAACACTGCATGCTTTAAAAATTTAAGAGTTTAGGCTCAGTTTGCCTGACTTAGACTGTGAACGGTTACATCACCACTAGCTACTAAGTTTAAACGTATTCTGTTAATTAAGCCAGAACAAAAAGGGGAGGAATAAATGTTCAACATGGCTGTAGCCGCCAGCGTATTGTACCCCGTAGCAAGTTACTCTAATCGAACTTAAAGGACCGGTCACACTACAGCGATTTCGGGTTGGATTACTGTCCGAATTTTTTTTTAGTGTTAGTTAAAATCTTCTCCATCTCTGGTCGAAATGAACCAAAAATTTGCCACTCTGGGTAAATATATGATTTGTATGACATGACTATGTAAAAGAAAAGTATACTTATTATTTCGTGACGTCACATTGACGGACCACGCATGTCTGATAAAAGCTTTCTGTCCATGTGACGTCACGAAGTAATGAGGTTACATTTCATTTACATAGTCCTCTGATACAGATCATATATTTACACACGTTGGCAAAGTTTTGGTTCACTCCGACCAGAGATGGAGAAGATTTTAAATAAAACTATAAAAACAACATCGGACCGTAATCAGAGGCGAAATCGCTGTAGGGTGACCTACGCTTGAGATAATCATTAACATAACATTAACATTTGTAGAACATTTATTTCAGTCTCTTTGAAAACATTTACAAAATGATAATTGAAATGGAAAATATATACAGAATATGAAAAAGAAAAGAGACTGAGGAGAGTCTATGAAAAGCATCAGGGAGCTTTTAGATATGACACTACAGAAGAAAGAAATAATACCAGCAACTAGTGAGTGTAAATAATATTTAAATGCGAAAGAATGAATTGAAGACATTGTAGAAGAATCATTATGAATTAATTGGAAATAATATAACCTTTAAGAGCTTTCTTGAATAAACTGAATGAGCTTTGCTTAGTAATGTAAAGAGGAAGGACTCCCAGAATTTGGCACCTAGATATCTTACACTTTGTTGACAATTTTCATTTAAAAAAAATGGGAAAGAGATAGTACACCAACACGTACGCATAAGCCTAAGATAGCCTAACTAATACATACACACAAAATCATTTGGCTGTTACATCCAGTAGGCTTACTTGATATGTTACACACATATCAATGTCTTCTATGAGAAGACAAACTCCAATCCTAACAGTACATCTGCTTATTATGTCATACGTTTTATTCTGCACGAGAAAAGTCTTGTCATTTGATTTTTTTTTTTACTCAAAATGAAAACTTTTGAGGAGGGAATATGAGGTGATATCATTTGATGGTTTCTGGTAAAAATCATTCTGATATGTGTTTTACTCATTGAATGACGATAAAAGCGGCCACCTCACATGTTTCTTTTACATGGGGTCACTGAGCATTTCTTTTGCGGCTGACTGAAAGACGAATTAAATGTTTCTAATGTTTGACGTGATACATAAACATAATGCTTGTCTGATCAGCTACGATAATGTGAGACACAGGGGGAAAAAAAGTACATTCACCCAAAACTCAAAAATAAAGGACTTGGATCCGTCCTTCAAAAGATCTCTCTAGTAGTTTACTGTAACGGCTGACGTTTCCCTTTCCAAGGCCAAACATGGTCAATAAAAAGATTTAAGCCTTAACCCTATGCTGATCCTAACTTGATCATAATTTTTATCTTTCATGATTTCTGGAACTTTTTCTGATGATTACCCTAACTAGCCCTGGTTCAAAATCATACGCTGACGGCTGCCCAAGGGCTTTTGAACGCCATATTGGACATCGTTGCAAAGCTCACGACCACTTCAGCAAAGGTAAACAGTTCAAAGGGATAAGTAGACCTACACTTTTACATACAAAGTAATATCCGTGCGAACTGTTTCAGTGTGCGACATCTTGGATGTGGATCTACTTACATGTTCCGTCCTATACCAATACTGTCACAATAGCAAGATAAGATGCAGAATCCTATGTGAAGAAGTTTTTTTTAATTCTCTTACAGAGAAAAGATATTTCATTGGCTCAACGGTTGACGAAGCATTTTGTGTAATGGAATTAAATTATTTCACAATTCAACCTTTGAGTTAATCCCGCTTACCTCCCTCTGACGTCTGAGAAAGAGGTACGGAGCGAACACAACCGAAGAAAACCGTCAATACAAAACTCAGAGAAATTTCCATTTTGGTATACCGTCGGTGGCCAGAACACTGGAATCTTCAAATTCTGACTGAAACACGAGAAAACAGAAATACTACCAAGTGAAAAGACAAATTCTTACACAGACTCTTTTTTCAGTATTTTTGTGTTCACTGACTCAGAAGTATATTTAGTGAATTGCAGCCACCTCCATGCACGTCACGACACGAGTTCCAAATGGAACTTATTGTATATTTACAAGCAGGCTGAGTGAATCGTCGAAATGTCTCCTGACATATTGAGGAAAACTCTTGCTGTATGAAGGTCTTTAACAATAAATTTGATCAGCATCTTCGAATACCAATTGGTATCCTGACCAACTGCGTTCTTTCGCTCGTCTTCCCACCCTAAATGACCTTTCAGCTACCGAAAATTTATCATGCACCTTATTGCTTTGATATCGAAATACGCAAGGCGTAAACCTCGGGTGAAGCATAAAATCTGTCTTTGAACAAAAGTCTTCAGGGATTACAATAAACTCTCGAAAAGGGAACAGTCGTCCTTTAAAAGCTACAGAGAACATTATGGTGGGAGGGGGGGGGGTGTAAACATGTCTATCCCATGTTTCATACGCCACGACCCTGATGCAGACTTTATCCGACTAACATGCATTCGGCGACACATTCAGTAACTGCCCCCACCAAGCGACCCACCCCCCCCCCCGAAGAAACTCACCCTCCAACGTCATCACCCTCCTACAACATTCACACCAAGAATCTCTCCCTTGGAGACAGCTACCCCAAGACATACTTACACAAAACTCCACAAAAGAAAACTTTCCGATGTTATAACTTAGGTTAAAAGTTTAAGTTTTGTATACTTTTGTATATTTTGTCTGGTAGTCATTTACAAGCAAGTAAAATCTTGAAGTTGGATATCACTAAACTGGTTTACAGATACTGGGTGTCACGGACTACATAGCCTACTTCATGTCATTTAGGAGTCCCAAGAGGCTAGGACGTTAAAACCCTGTGTCTTGGATCCCATGTACTATCGATGGCGAATGGGAAGAAAGAAGTCTGAACGTAAGGTTATCAAAATATGATAAAGAGTAGAGATAAGAACCAACTGCTAACCGATTAATACAGCAATGCGGTATACTACTAGAAGTCTGCTGCCCGGCTGTCATCATTTCAGCTGGCTTGAAAATATTTAGATATTTAAAGGGAAATAGGGGCGTTTAGAATACACCGACATGGCATACAAAAGAAAAAGCGGTAAGCATCGTTAAACCATTAACTCTTAGCAATAAACATCTACCAAAGCTTCATCTGCTCAAATCATTATGCATGTGATGAGTAATGGAAGATGCATCATTTGAATTTTGAAAAGTTTGGGTGAACAAATTAGTGTTGAGCAACAAATAACTGAATTTCTATCTGTGAGGAGCTTATTTCTTGAAGAGAAGACTACTGTCCTTCCTTATTTTGAATAATCTATTATTCTGCATTCACAAACATTGGTTTCAAAAATATGGATGTCTTCTCCAAAACAAACGCCCTATTTCCCTTTAAAGTGTTTGTATGTCGTTGCTATCGACTTGTTCAACGAGTGAGGTCCGGTTTTCGAACTAACAACATCAATTTCGTCCCCATGTCATGTAGTTTAAAGGCATTATCTTACTGATCATTGCATGGGTTCGAAAATAAAAGAGAATAATTTTCCACTGCAGACATGTCAAGCCCTATGTCATGTCATATTTTGTTCCGAACTCAAGATAGTGCTGTTAAAGAAAATAATTAATCTGGTCAGAAAAGATTTTCAGTTGCCCCAGGCTGGTTGTACCGAAATGCCGTGTAACAGTGGCAAATTATTGCAAAAAAGTTTGAATAAGTTTCACTAATATGCGTATACACCAATCCTCGAATTGGGCAATTGAACACCGTATCTATGGCAAGGCCGAACTATTTGAAAACTCATTTCACTTAAACACAACTTCTGTGTCATTTAATATTCGTTGCGTTCGTTTTAGTGTGCTGGTTCCTTGAACGCGACCTGTCGTCTGCGTTATGTAACAGAGAGAAAAAAAGTAGTTCACATTATTTGCAACTTAAACAATACAATCACATTGACATCTGTGACAAGTTTAGAGCCACCATCTTTGTTAGTCGCTCCCTAGAATATGTGTCTTATCTATGAAACAAAAAGAAAAGTAGAGCAACAACTTGGAGATTACAGTGGCCCATTTTTCTTTTTTTTTTTTTTTTTCTTTTTTATAGAGGATTGTAAAAGTCTACCACAGGACCGTTGGCGATGCGGGGAATTTATGTATTATTAATTTGAACACCTTACATTTTTGATGTCGGTATTTTTGTCCCTTTGGTATCAACAGCTCTCTTAGCGGTACACCGTTAACAGTCTACCGCCTGTCAATAAATGGTATAGTTTCCTTCTGCGGACACCATTAACACATAGTTAGGAAACATATAAGTTTCATCAGTTTACTGCCGCTCTCGGTCTGTATGTATTTCGGAGATTTCACTTACATTATTGCTAAACAGATTTGGAACTCCCGTTCACGATGGAGACTAACTACATGATCCCTCCTCCCCCCCCCCCCCCCCCTCTCTCTCTCTCTCTTTCTTTTCCCCTCTTTCCTTTTTGGATCTATAATTTTTGGTCAGGAAAGTATGTACTATAACTGATACCGCCGGGGTGTCAAAAGAGAGATTTAAACCACTTTCATTGTGAAACTCCATAAATATAAGTGCAATGAACAGAGTGATGCAAACCGTGCGACCATGTTGTGCCTATGTCACACCGAACTTGAAGTTCTACACCACTGCACGATATGCATGGGCAAGAAAGCGTAATTTTTACATCCACAGCGCCGCCACCAGCGCGGTGAAACTCTACCTCTGCAACTCCCCGGTTTCTAAATGTTTAAATGAGAGCTTTACGCTCTCACTCACCAACCAGAATGCCAAACAGGGATCTGTTGGTGCGTAGACCACGTGCTTCTTCAGCTCCTGTCATTTTTCATATCGTGTAAGGCTTTAAATATTTAATTCATGATAAATAAACGTTCTAAAAGTCACTTATATTACTCCGTACATTTCTTTCCCTGGGTCAATGATCTCGGTGCACGTGACTCTTAGCTTTCTGCGACCAAAAGAAAGCTAGATTTATATTTACATTACAATATATCCCATTCACAAATAGTTTTTTTTTTTCTAAATATTCTGCAAAGTGTGCAGTGTAAATATACGATGACTGTATTCTAAAGGTTGATGGACCTCTACAATTAGCATGCATTGTATGTATATACACTGTATTACCTTTGATAGGGGTTTCAGGATAAGAAAAATATGGCATCGTTCCAAAAACAAAGAACGCTCTCCTCAAAGACTTATCATATACATATTGTATATAATATAATATAATATAATACACACTACATATCGTGTAGATACACTTAACAACATGTAGTTGCAGATTTGTAAAGTGCTGGACGACCTGTGCAGTTTGGAGTCTGATCCTCTGACCTATCTGAACGAATATAAAGGGATGCATTTTCAAAACCGGCGGAGGACCATACCAACACGAAATATTTTTCACCATGGGAGGAAGGACGGCTTCGATTGGCAAAGGGTCAAGGGGCTCATGCGCGTGCATCGATGATACTGGGCTTCGATTAACGATCGTTGCTGTACAGCGTTTTGTAACAGGGTCACAGAGGCCTGCACGACAACACCATATATTGACGGGACATCATAAAATATCCGACATCTATGCAACTATATGAACACTTTTCATAAACGCGGACTGTTATATACGGTACCAATTTCAAGAGTACGTTTTACTCCCCTTTACAGGGATGTCCTTATCGTTTGCCAACCGAAATTGATTTGTCATTTAGCAATATGGTATAACTCCCCTACCATACCACCCTCAGCTTCCACATTCCTTTGTTCTCGAGGGTTGGTCGACCAAAATCCTTGCGTTTGCTACTGTTTATTTTCATTTATTTCTGACAAAATAATTCCATTAAGCTTTGGTGAACCGTGTACTGCGCGTTGAATGGTGTTTACACAAAATTAAATAACTGTTCCTGTCTCACTACATCCGAATGTAATTCATGAATGAAAATTATACTACGTCCTGCTACTCAGTATTGAAAAGAGCGATGTTCTTTTTGAAGGACCCGCACTGCAATTGTCTGTTATTACTTTTGTGGGCAAAACAAAAACAAGGAGAAATATTTATATCCAAGGAACTTCTAATTTTCCTTAGAGTGCACTCACGTGAAACAACAACATCGTATGGTATACAGGAAATAGCACTGAGTACGCATTATTAGGGTCTAGACTGTAACAATTTCAACTAATTAGAGAACCAAGCTGTTTGGAGCCATCAACCGTGGATTGCACACACAGAGAAGACGGGGGAAAAAAACACTACGAACAATAAGACGCATGCAAGAAATAACCCCCTCAAAAAAAGAAAAAGAAAAGATAACTTGATGCGTGGTTATTCGTAGGTCGGTATTAAACGGCTGGAACAATTAATGAAACATGAACCAAAGTAGTGATTGGAACTCTGTGGTGCCCACTTAATGTTACATTTTCGTCGTTTTCAGTTTATTGTCAAAATTGATAAATTCCGAAAGATTAAAGACCTCTGCTGACGTTCCATTGGTAAGTTTCACCCACAGAGAAGAGGAGTATCTTGTTGCCATGGTATACCACAGTGCATGCAAACAACCGCGAATTATTAGTCGTTAAGTCGCAATTACCGGTTTCTTACTGACTCGAAAAAGACAAATACGACCCATCCACCAAATTAAGGGACCCACAAATTGCCGGTAAAATAGGATGATAAGTTGCCAGTTTCAGGAGCCATTTCCGGTAGAAATACGGTAAGTCAACGCACATACTGCTGCTGATGCTCAATTGATATTACATGACAAATCCTGATCTAAAGCCTCAGTTTTAAAATGTTACTAGGTGAAGGACGGTTGGGAGGGGATGAAAGGAGTGGGTTACCGAAGAGAAAAAAAAATGGCATGGTAAGTTAACATTACAACACTGGATAGGAATTTGGAATCTAGTTGGATTGCAGAAATATGTACGGTAAGGAGCCATCTTTGCATTTTCCCGAAGAAAACGGTCTAGGTTCGACATGCCCCAATGCTTACTATTTCAAACATGGATATGTTTTATCAAACTCAATATCAATCCTCTCTAGCATGAATGTGTCTGAAATATATTTGATCCATTCCAATTTGGTGAAAGCAGACGAGGAAGGAATAAGAAAGAGGGAACATATAATATATACGCAGACGGGTCCTTTGTTGCGCAACACAAGTTCTTAACCTTGAGTTTAATGTTTTTTTTTTCTTTTTTAGTTTAACTTTTAATTTCCAATTCAAAGAAATTTGAATCAGACTAGATAAAAGCAATATACCGTACTTCCTATTGCTTTGAAGCTACACGATCGCACGATTGTCACAGATACGAGTAATACTCAACTTACTTGAAGTCGGTTTTACGGAGAGTTGTATGATGTACACTTGCACCATTGTTAAAGGGGAAAAAATCCCCATTTTAAACATACTTCAAAATCCCCTTTTGGAACATGTTTCCCAAAGAGACAGCGCCATTCATTGTGACACGAGCCACTTTTCTCCATTTATCGATAAATCCCAAAACAGTCCATTACTTTTTCTGTTTACAAAGTCTATAATCTGTCGACAATTCCATTCTTTCCCGAGAGATAAACATCCATTCTGTCAAAGATTCGTTTGCACCGGTCAGCCTTTCTTAGCGTTGGCCCTAGGCGGTGTAACTTTTGGCGGGGAATGTTTACACATGTATTGTCGGTCGGTCACGGCTCCCCGGTAGACGGAGCCTTCTACCGCTTGTTAATTTGTTACAGGCTGACTTTGGGGGAACAAACTGCTTCAATAGTTCATCTTCATTTTTGGATCTTTCTCAGTCCTAGTGAAATCAGGGCAATTTAATTCTATGAGTTGAGAGCTAAGAGCTAAAGTAAATTTAAAGTTACATTGAAAAAGAAGGATACAAGTGTATGTGGTCAATCTCCCACTTGTGCGGTGGGAACGGAATTCATGCCCGTAGGAGTTTTGCATTCAACTTGCTTGTAAAAGTTTAGCAGATTTTTTTTTTCTTTTTGTTTAGGTGTAGGGCCCATTCAGGTAGTGGACCATGTAAATGCATACTTTAAGAAACAACCCGTGCCGGTGCGTACAAAGACGGATGGTGATTAAGGTCTAATCCAACAGTCTTTGAACCCACACATGCTTGCTGCATCATCAAGGCAAATAGATAGCTGCTGCGTTTCAAAGCCTTCACTGTTTACTGATTACTTGCCTCCGTAGCACCTCTTTGGCGGCCGTCCTTACATGGCTGCCAAGTTGGGTTTTCGTAGCGAGAAGCTAAACGAAAAAAAAAAAAAAAAACTCGTCGGCTTACGCGGGGTAACATATAGCAAACAGTACATAATGGTTTTTAGGTGAGACTAATATCATACTGTCATAAGCCAATACTGGGCGCAGGTCGGTATTGTATAGCACCCCTTGCTTTGTAAAGAAATTTCTATTTGGTATGAGCAAATGTCTTGCCCCACAGTGGGGTAGAAACAGGTGATCATACCACACGCATGGCGAATTAACAGATGGCATTGTGCTAAAACTTTTCCAAGATGGTACAATTTGACGAGCAATTAAAGAAACACGCTCTTTTTAAAATTTTTAATAGTGAATCATACCACCAAAACACGTGAAGAATTAATTCACAAAATATTACCTTCTACCACTTACCCACCGAGGAAGTGCCAGATAACAATTTCTTCATAGTCCAGCGTAACTAAACAATTATTAGTCTATACCGTTTCAGCGTACGAGAACGACCCCCACGTGCCCTGCGTGTGGGGACTGACAATTGATTCCGTCGGCACGACTGGCGTAATACGATGATGGGTCCTTTCTGTGGCACTTTCGCCTACAGCGCCACCGTTTCGTCCGCCGCTAATCTTTTTAATACAGAGGTACATAAATGATCGCAGTCAGCAAAGCTAACAGAAGAACTATGATGAATGCAAAATCTGTGGCATTTATATATATTATTGTTTACTGCGAGCCGCCAATAAAGTGTCGTCGTAACGTACGATGAGTGTTTGTATTCGTGGGTGTTACGTTTATACTATTCACTTTATTATTTTATGTTATTCGTATATCGTCAGCATGTCGCCCGGATGCGATGACGACAACTAGCCTTGTTTTCACAGTGTGTGACTTAGATGGTCCCATGGACGATAGGTAAGGGTCAAATACCTTACACGGCTTTCCAGTGGCGTACCGAGGCTTCCCAGTACCACCGTAAGAAACCGTATATTCTTCCCCGGGCCATGAAAAATCTCCGGTCACGTTAATGAAAGGCGATCCAGATCGATAGCCAGGTTAGATTCCTAGGGTGGACCCACAGAGAAAACCCACCGCCATCTGTGACTTACGATGTTGACCTTTTTTTTTCCCATAAGGTCTTGGGGCAAACCCGTCAACCGCCCAGTCCCTCTTGAACACGGGCTAGAGGCTATTTAGATCGTTGCATGTTCACTTTGTTCGAACCAGATACAGCCACTTGTCATGATTTTACCAGCTAAGTCATAGGCCAACGGTAAGACATTTCACAGGGGAGGAGCGTAGGGTGTTTGCCCTGTCGGCAAATGCCGCTGACCGTAGCACTGCCCACTGCACTACTCCCTTGCTCTGAAAATACAAGTGTCAGGGAACCGAAAGAAGCATTTTTCCTTCTCTGGGAGGACTGTAGTCCCCACCCCCTACCTAGTACGCCTATGAACTGAGTTACTGTCGTTGTATGCTTGACCATCGAATGTGTCTTAGAGAAGATACCTCGTAACGACAATGGGCCATGACGTTATTCTAAGCCAACTGTTTAGTGACACAATCTCCGAGAAGACCACCTGCATTGTCTCCCTTTCTTTTCTTTAACTTATTTTGTTTTTCGTCATGGTTCCTTAATGCGACGTGGTTGAGTGAATATTTAATGGGATGTAATAAACTCTTAATGTTTCTGTAATTGTAATATATGCATAAATGTGACATTGCCATCGTAGCAGATGGTATTAACGACGAAGTTTAAGTCGGTAGCTGACCTTTTCCTGGAATTCTAGCGCCTCGGTGGCGGGAACATGGTGCAGCATTTAATCATTCTTTACACAGCCGACGTATTACGCAGTCAAGACATAATGAGCATATAATCATTACCACCACTCTTATTATTAAACCTATTGTAACCCCCTTTTAATAGACAAAAAGTGTCTATCACAACTCATTGGGAGCCAGATACTTCATTGCATTTGATGGAATAAGAAACGATTAAACATACCACCACGGGAGGGGGAGGAGCTCATTAGTTACCGATCATCTGCATAAAGCCATTGCTGTGGTTGTTGCGGTTGTGAAAAAATCTTTCGTTCTCAGAGGAAATTGGCAATATGTAAAATGCATCACCCTCAATGAAGACTTAGTTCATAAAAGTCCTCTTTATATTCTTTCTTAGTTAAATAAAAAGGGATAGGTCTAGAAGTCTAAAACATTGTATTTTAAAGCATTTGCTATACGAACTGACACACGCACCCAAAAATGCTCTTTCACAGCATTCCCACATTTCGAAGACAGGGCTGAAGATGTACGCTCAGCCAATTCTCACGTGATATCATACATGTTTATGCCTTCTCGACAGAAAAACACCCTAACCATGATATAGCTGGATACCACGTCCTGTTCTGTCATGCAGACAAGCATTTCTCGAGACATGATCTTAGCACATTACGTGTAATTTTGTGAGGAGTAGATGGTGCACTCTCTCACTCAGGTAATGAATAATCATTTGATGAATAATCATGAAGGTTATACCCACAAAACGGACATACCAGAACCTCTGATGGTTTGACCCACCTAGCTGTATATTATTCAGCCACCATCCATTACCACTGGGTAGATCATAAGGATTGGCAAACAGAAATTAAAGTTAACTCTAAACTGAATCACATTGTTAGGATGGAACCTACACGGACAAGATCAAAGATTCTCAGAAGTTAAGGGAGAAGACCACCGGCGCTCGTGAAGCCTGATAAAGTCGAGAGCAAACAGATTTCGGTTCCTTTCGCCAATGGATCATAAAAGGGGGCGTCAGTCCTATCACACGACTTCTTTGCCTCCATCATCTCAGCGCCGGTTTTGTCAAGCGTGACGCGGACAACCTTTACCGTCGGTATATAAACTATACCATGGTAGGTCTTCGTAATTAGGCCTTTGATATGAAGCGAACAGAAAGAATATACAAGCAAAATGAGCAGTTTTTTTTGTAAACTCCCGACAAACCTAGCCATCGGCCATTTAACTACTGTATCCCAGTCATTAAATGTATTCACAGAAATGTGTTTTGTTTATTCTTTGTAAGAAAGAAATGTTGACAAGGTGCTAACTAACAGGTTTCAATGAATGAGACCAGGCTGTTACTTTAATTTTGCTGGCGTCTCTTAATGATCTCTGACCTCCAAGTTAACACATGGCTTATTCAAATTTAATTGCTCTTTTAAACGATTTTCCTCTTAAAGTGTCGAAGTGCTTTTGTGAGGGGATACATTCTTTGAAAAGCTTATCGTGGACTCCAGAAGTGCTCTTTTTTTTGTAAAGTTTCGGTCATGTGACATTACGGTTAACTTTTCCAGCTTTTCTTTTTTCTGGTAGGAAATTGACAGAAACTGCTACTATGTGAATTTAAAGGAAACAGGGGAGTTTACTCAATTGATTTTGAAGTTTGTGTGCAAGTGCATGGGTCTGGGAAGAGACTGGCAGACGTGTGGGGGGGGGGGGGGGTACTTTAAATGTCAACCTTGAACGCAGATATATCGAATAGTTGAAGGTTAAAAAAAAAACAATGTCTAATGTAGATAACTCCTCTTCGTGCATGCTATTAAAAGCAATGCACGCATAATTTAGGCATCGACGGGCAGGCAACTGTTTGTCACATAAAGATATGAATATTTTTAAAACAAGTTCTTGAACGGACTGGTGGCATCACTGTCGAACTGGACGTCCATTATCTTAAAAATCTACCCAGAGACTTTGAGCTTGCATGTCCACCTGTTCCTACTGTCCAACCCCCTCTACCGGATTTCTTAGAGTGAATTGCATGATGGCCGACGTAGTTGTTGTGGTCATAGCCCTCACATTTGGTTAGTCCATGCACCGTCGTCAGTCGCAAAGGGTTGAGATATTTTAGTAATTTGGCACCTCCCCCCATCCTCTTGTTCATCTCATTCATGCTGATTTCGTTTCCATCACCAAGAAGGCTTTCACATGATTGTATCACTTTATCGAATATGCAAGTTGCTATTGTCAGCTCCACGTGCCTTTCCATCGGCACGGACAAATCACAACAACAAACGATGTCAGAAATAGGATCCCCCTAACTAGACTGATGTGTCAGACTATGGAGCTCCATGGTGAGGCAAACTGAAGGAGTGACTGGGAGGGGAGCAGGACAGGAATAAGTACAGTAATTAAGTAAAGGAATCTCAGTGACGAGGTGTTGATTCCTGTGATTCACTGCATACAGAATCTGGTGAGCCCAAAGATCATTTTTAGAGGAGATACAGGAAAAGGATACAAATATTGGGTTAGTTATTTCTCTAATTCCCTTACAATTTTTTTTTTTCTGTCTCCCTGGACCAAAAGCAAAACTTTTAAGTTCGCGTGCACCGCAAGCTGAGCAGTGTCTGTCCTGGCTCGAAGGGTGCGTTTTCGGTTCATATTAAATGCGGCAAATGCATCCGCTCAATCTCTCCCCGTCTTTCACTCTTAAAATTCTGTTTTTTATCGTTCTTGGTATTTATGAGATGAAATCAAACAATGCTTCATCAGAGGACGTAACCCCCGTGAAGGGGCACCTTGCACAGAAGATATATATATAGGCCTTTATATATATATATTTTTTGGTTAAAACCAGTAGCCCTAAATCTTGATCCCTGTCGCCTGTTTACATGGATGTTTATAAAAGTCTTTTAATCGCTCACCTTTCTTCGCCAAAAATATTTCACTTGTTACACAGTTAAAAACCCGGTCGATAATCTGCTTTAAAGGGGGACTCTGCCTTCGAGGTTTCATTCTAGTGCAACGTACGACACTGAAAGGATGGTCTAGCCACGAACATAACATTGATATGTTGAAGAGTAAGTGAATCTGATCATATGCAGTGAAACTTCCATTCAATTCCCATGTGTGGTTCCCGAGATATGAGCAGTTGAAGTTGCCACATTTGTTACTGACAGTTAACTTGAAGCAAGCAGGAGTGATGTCATCTCCCCACATCGATAAAGTATTTTATGTTTTTCTTTACAATATATAGTGATATCATAATGTGAATGTAGGAGGGGTATGAGAGTATTGTGACCTTCACATAACCAGTATGTAGGCTGACCACCTGCTGATTTCAAGGTCAAAATAATAAATTTAAAAATGAAGACAACAAAAGACTCTTTAGCAATGTGAAGAGATGATGTCACTCCTGTTTGCTTCATGTTCCCAGTTGGTAGCAAAGGGGGTAACTCGAACTGATAAAATCACAAGAACCATGAATGGGAACTGAATGGAAGTTTTACTATAAGGGTCACATTTACTTACTCTTAAACATATCGAAGCTAAATTTCTGCCTGGACTATCCTTTTAACGTAAAATTCGGCGTTACCGCCCCGAAGTTCCTGCACTGGTGCATTGTGGTCCAGATTTAGTTCGTAGGTCCATGGACATCAGTTACCAGCAGAGCATGTCTGCAACCCCTTGTATTCACAGTCTTAGAATGCCGTCAACTGGGAATCCCATCTGAACCTGACCAATTGTGCTACATTCCCACACTTATCCACTAAATACAAAGTCATGCACTGCCGGTCGAAAGATGCCTTCAGTTTATTTTGAGTGTTAGATTAGCGACATGATAATTAGTTACATACATACATACATACATACATACATACATACATACATACATACATACATACATACATACATACATACATACATACATACATTCATACATACATACATACATACATACATACATTCATGCACATATGTACACATACAAGCATAACTTGGTCAGTTATTTTGCATAATATGTATTGGTATTTATTAAGGCAGACCTGTGGTCGAGGGGACAGGGGGACTTAAGTTCCCTCTAACCCCAGGTGTACCCCCTCCCCCCCTCAGAACTTTTAAGTGAAACGAAATTATCAACTTTATGTCACATCAAGTGTCTTGCTTTCGTCCCCTCTATTTCTACTTTCGCCCACTTAGGAATCTGACCTGACGACAGGTCTACTTTCAAGAAACATATAATTGAAACAGTTTCCAACAATGTGAGGCTCACGAGGAGGATGTTTTTCGTTTTCTTAGGCCTATACGGGACATCCCTCTTTAACGTTAAACCGAGTTACTGTCAAATGTATCATTTTTCGGATCGTTAAATGTTTAAACTTCAACCGTTCTGTAGTTTTATTCTTATTTTTCTAAAGTTCATCCTAGAACAAAATACTAAGTATTTGTAGACAATGGGCGCCTTCTGCCATCTCCCTTTGACTTAATACCAAAAAAAAAAAAAAAGAAAGAAGGAAGGCGGTAATATTGCGAGGTCATTTGGCCATAAATATAATGCTGTCAGTCAGTGTGAAGACGGCAATCGAATCAATAAAACCATATCTTGCGGCCAAAAAAAGATACGAAATATACAATTAAACGCACAATCTCCCTCGTATAGGTTCGTTCAACATATCAGCAGGGAGTTGCTAGATCAGTGACATTTTCTCGGCAGTTGCTTTGAAACATTTCATTTTTATTATCACAACTTTTCGAGATATATACCTGTGTCAAATGGACAACTGGTTTTAACTACGGTATATTGTTAAAAGAATTTCAGCAGACTTTGACGGGCAGCAGGTAGATGGGTATTTTCCCATTCGCACAATTTCTAGATATTGTGACTCTTTTTCTTTTGACAAAAAGGGCCCTTTTTTATGCTGCATTTACTCGTAATAGGATTGTTTCTTTCTTCAGAGTGACTTTTTAGACATTTACTACAATCTGCAACAGGGTTGTGATCTGTTAGATACATACCCCCACTGTAAGAGGGTTGGGCCTGCTCTGCTCAGTATAGATCAAAATCTCAAAGTCTATAGAACAACTTCATGAACATGAATGTTAAAGGTCGTGACACGCGAAAATCAAACTTTGGAGTATTGGGTGTATTAATCATTGAAAAGTTGAAAATAGCCACAAATTCCATCAACATCCATCAAATATTGAAACTGTTAACAGGCAAATTCATGTTCACACCTGCATTATGAATAAAGATTGGGTAAGTATGCAAGTTTGTGGCGTCGGGAGATTGATTCCTATTATATGTCTTGTGTTATGCTTTGTTTACTTAAACTTTCTTTCAAGCTAGGACAATTGCCAATTTTATAAGCTTAGAGGGTTTTATGTTGGAAGTATGCATTTTCTTCTTCAAAAATATCAATATCACTTACTAATCTGAAACCCAGTAATTAGGTTAATAATGAGACAATACACAAAGGGGTTAACAAAGGAAAAACTGACACTCTGTAACACCCACGTCATCTGTCTTGCATATTCATGTTTGAAAAGTCAAATCTCAAAAAAGAAAAAAACTGTAATAGATATGAGCAAACGGATTATAATTCAGGGTTTCATTCTGCAATCTCTGAATGAAGCTAGCTTTTTTTTTAAATGCATGTCACACAACCTTTAAAAATATCTCACCCCCAATTTAGATTGAAACGGATTAAAATCAGAACATCATAGCCAATGGTGTGTGACAAATGCAGTATACAGTAAATAGTACAAATAACATTCTGTACCCTATAATTCAAAGTTCGAAGGATATTTCGTGATTCTTTCAAACAGATTTTAAAAGGATTGGCCTCTGAGGAAAATTGATAGTTCGTAGGTATTATGACTATCTTTTCTGTCTTAACTGACTAGGCAAACACCACATCTCAATAGCATGTTCCGTTTGGAAGTTGCAGTATTTAAAAATACATATATTTGTTTCAAAGTGGTACATTGCACTATGGGAAAGTTATTGCGTCACACAGTCACAACTGACTGAATATCCTTTGTTTTCGGGGGTTTTTTTTGCATAATCTTGATCCTCTCAAAAGAAACATTTCGATAGATTCATGTTCTGTGACCTTAATTTCCACAATAATTCAAGACAAATTTAAAATATATACACAATATAAATTTTTCACTGATGTTAAATTTCGAGTTCAAATAATCGCTTTAATTACAAAGAACAACTAAGATTCCCTTTGCAGAAATTTGCCGCTGTTACATGGCAAGACTTATGTAAGTCTTTCTTCATCAAAAAAAAAATATCTTCATCAAATCAGGAACAAGATATTGGCCTGGGGTTTCTCCCAAATGCCTGCAGTGGAAACTTGTACTCTTTGTTTAAATTAAAACCCCTTCACTTGTCAATGAAAATTCCTCCAAAGAGGAATTGAACTCTGCTTATGATTATCTTTTTTCTCTTTTTTGGGGGGTATTGTTTTATTGTGTCTTTTCCACTCTGAGTCGACCAAAGGCTAACCTACGATAATTAATGAACTCGTCGCAGATACGTAATCAAAAGATGTAATTACTGTACTTGAACGGGAACTGGTCTTGCCATAGTTCATCCCATTCCCGCCTAAACTCTTCTTGTTTTCGAAGCCCCATCCCCATCTTGTCTGCGAGTATTCTTGTTGTTACTTAATATTTACTATATCCTCTCTGCAGATCTAAATTTCTTTGGGAGGGGTTAAAACATTCACTGTGCACGATAGCCTGGGAGGAGGACGATTTCAACAGGTGAACACCCAACTATACGGGGTCAAATGGCGACCCACTTTATTTGCACTACTGAAACGTTATTCTGGAAAACACAACTTTGTGGACTGCAGATGTGTTTACCACACCTGTTGCATAAGCGGCTGCTTGAAGATTTGCTTTCATCACATGACACTTGTGGACCAATACGAAGTGAGGACGTTCAGGTATGCAATCTGCTCTCTTCTGTGACAAAATGTGATGCGAAGAATTTTATCAACGCTCAATCTCAGATCGTTAAATATGAAGTTTTACGTCACAACAATCGAGGCAGAACCACTATGGCAATAAACCATTAAACTGACTTGTTGAGTTCGTGGAATGCTTATGGTTACTACTTTACGTGCAGAGAGAGCCTGGAAGGAATGCGCTCTATCGATATATACGATCAACTCGATGTGACATGTCACAAATTCATTACATGTGTCACTGGCACTGGTCGATAAAACATCGTAAAAAAATAAAAATAATTTAAAAGCTCCTCTGAAGAAGAAGACCTCCCTTAATTATTTAACTTTGAAGGGCGTACGCAAAAGCCGTTTTGAAACGCAATGACATGTAACTATACGTCCATGAAAAATGACTCCGAGTATCTTCTATAACGTGTGACCTATTATGAATCATGCATAAACGCTGAGGTCAAATAAAACTTAACTTTTGTCATAATAAACGAACTATAAACCAAACCGAAACGAATAAGGTACTTTTATTCAAAACATAGACCTTTCAGAGATAACAGTCTCGAAACATAGCTGCCAATTACCATCAGTGTGACCCGCATCATACCAGAAGATTTTCTGATATAAAAATACCCCCTATGAAACGCCTTCCCAGGTGACCCTTCACTCTTCTCACCCCCCCCCCCCAACCGGAATATCTCCCTCCTCCGCCACGCCGCCATGTACTGATGTCCTGTAATTGAAGGTTTTTGGGGCAGTGGTTATTTCTGAGTCCGCATAGCTTTTTGATGACACAGTCATCTTAAAAGTTGACATCAGGCTGGTATGACACGTGCAGTCATGTTACATTAAATATATACGCGTTTGACATATCATCATAACCCCCATCATGCCAAGAGGCGTAAAACAATTTCATTAAATCACCTCGAGGCATCAATAACAGAGTTGATGGAGCAATCATGAGCTACTGAAGCAATTGCATGTAATGATTGTTAACAAAAACAATAATAAAAAAATATGAAAGCGATGAAAAACAAAGTCACGCTCGTAAATACATACCCTATAAAGACATGAAGACGCATAATTGTCACATAAAAGTTGCTTAACACTTAATCGAAGAGGAAAGGGCCCGGTAACAAGCGGGCTGTTGGTACGGGGAATTGAAAGAAAAAAATATAAAAAGTAACACAGACATTAATCTTGTTGTGTCTGACCAGCCATGTGGGAGATAAAAAAAGGAACAAATTAATAAAAAAAAAAAAAAATTATGACTTACCGAGGACCAGAGGGTAGCAAAAATTCCAACAGTCCAGAAAATAAAAAAGATACCTGCAGAAGTTGCTGATATTATGAGAATCAATGACAAGCAAAGTACGTCCAATCTTTCGAGGAAGAAATTGTCTTCTCTGCAACAACTTTTTTGTTCGTGTTTCCCCCCAAAACAAAGGAAGAAAGTTCTGAAAAAAATCGCTTCCAATGTGAATGAAAAGGCACAAAAATCCAAGTCCTTTTGCCAACTGTTTTTGTGAAGTGCTTTCTAAAATTCTTTCGCTTTTATACTCCTTTTTTTCTTCAATTTCTCAAAAATATATGAAAAACTGATGTGGGCTTAAATTGGCATCACTTGAACTTCAAGTTTACTGATATATACGTTCGAGACTCACTCTCACATATCTCAGACCACTATTAGTCTCATCCTGTTGAGATTCTCCGTTTTTGTGAATCCTTGTTCCGCGTCAGCGGTGACTACTAGTGACTACGTTCAAACAAACAAAATATATATATATTTATCTATATATATGTACACGCACACTCACTTCTTCATTCACACACATACACAATTGGTGGCGACACAGCGAAGTCCTCCTGTCTGCGAACGGGCGCCAGTTGTAAGTCTTACAGATCCTTGGGTCTAAATAGTGGAGAAAACAATTGTTGCCATTACGTACGCCAATCATTTCACAGCCGCTTGTTGCTTCACACGTGTACGGTAGCCTTTGCAAGACACGATGATCAAACAGGTCGCGGTTTTACCCGTGTTTCCATTAACGCAGCGTGACGCAGTGTGCACTGCCAGTAACAGCGGTGCGGTTTTCACCCCTTACATGTAGTTTCGCGTACTATCGTCAATGCAACTGTTGCCGTGGAATTGGCTCCCCACAACCTCTCCAAGAAACAATTCGAGCTTCAATGTTTGTTTTTATTTCCTAAAGAAAGGTGCAAACTGAGGACTAATATTTTTTGACACTTGGGTTGCCCTGGTTTGGTGGTGTGGCTTATAATATAGGCTGTTGCGAAGAAAAAAAAAGGAAAAAAAAAAAGAAAAAAAAAGATGTTAGAAGTTGTAGTCTTCAGTATGAATGAAAATGGCATAAAAAAAAGCCGTGAGTGTTAAAAACACAAACAATATAGTTTTTTTATTATCAACACAATAAGGACGTCACTTTGAAGTCGAGAGTAAAATATTGATAGAAACACTTTTTTTAGATAAGTTTGTTAAATCATAAAGTTGATCACAATTTGGACCGCCCGCGCCGTATGTGGTGGTAAATCGAACATGTAAGAGAACTAGGAACTCACCCGTAGTTATGAATACAAAACAAGGTAAATCCACTAGCGCTTTCTCAAGAACAAGGGGAAATGGTTAAGTCTCGACTTTCCTCTGGAACTTAGGTTTCCCTGGCTTCTGGTCACCACATATCGCATTGACATACAGATTATTCAGAGAAGTATAGAGTCATTACTGTTAGAAGAAGCACAAAACCTTAAAGACAAAAACTCATCACCCAGACAGTTTCAATTCTGCCAACCACCTACCTCTAGTCCCTCGATCAGCTTGTCTTAAATTCCTCCACATGTGTAATCAAAACAATGGATCCCTGTGTTCGCTGTGTAATACGAGCTGCTCTGCATCTTTCGAATTTGCTGTCAATCTAAGGGTACTGTAACTTAGAACCAGTTGAGAATTTTCCTTTCCGGGAGGTAAAAATATAGCTTAGGGTGATGCAATACAGCCTTTAATGGCCTACCCCCGTTGTAACTTCATCTTTTTTCCCTCTCTTGTAGGGGACAATTCCCGTATTCTGAGATTTCTATTTTCTTTTTCGTGAACTAAATACAATGAAATGGGCATGCATTTATTTTCATATCTGTCTTTGAGAAAGAAAGACTTAGATATTTCACTTTAATGAAAAGTTAGAGGGAATGCAAGAGTATTTAACGACTGAAATGTCTGACCGACACTACTGGACCAAGATACCACCCGTCACGTCTTGTCCCGTTCATTTCGCGCCTCTTCCCGAGGCCCATGTGCAGACAACGTGCAGTTTTATTGCGCAACTATGTGCGTTCCCCTTAATTTCTTTAACATTACCGACATCAGTTTAATAATTCAAAGGTTCCATGACTCGCTCCAAAAGCTAAAATACAGACTTTAAATGAATGAGGATGCAGACATCCAAAATCGCAGTAAAGTAATTCCGTTTTGGCCAGCTGTCCTGCGTAATTTAGTTACAAGGTAGAAATGCTCACTTAGAAAGTCGAAGGTCTTTCAAACCCGACAGCTTGCAAGGTTTGGTTCGCATGCCCCCTCTTTTCAAAGTGGATTCGTCCATTTCTAAACAACCTGCTAAGAAATCTCGAACGACAGATTCATTTTTATATGTATCAATAACTGAGATGTATTGATACATAGATAAAGATCGGTACCAGCATTATCTTCTATCACGTATGTAATGACGTCAAGTTTTTGGCTGTTCACATTCTTTTATCAACAGAGCGTGGACTTACAACGCATGCGCATGAACATCACCGCCGATAGAGGAAAAATTGCTAAATTACTTAGCTTAATTAAGCAGAAAACACGGCTAATGACTGAATACCCATGATAACTGTTATGGCACTACTTGGTGTTTTCTTTATCATTAAGTACTCTCTAATACAGAAGTACACACTCGCTATATAGGCCTATGTGGGATGAAGGTAATTATTTACACATTATTTTCAGCAAAAGCGAAATAAAATCAGGCAAACGCCTTGCAGCGTAATGATTAGAATGACTTCAAACACTTTTTAAAGGTTTGATACATTATCTCCTTACAGAATTCTATTTTTTTTTTTTTTGCTAAAGTGATTCGAAATTGAAATAATTTCCTAACTTTAGCGAATGGTTCATCGAAAGTCGAATCGGAACTTACTTTATAAGTTAACAATAGATATAAATTAGGCGAAAAAGTGAATGGGTGAACTCACTATCAGAACATATTCCTACTTTCCTGTCTTAAGCTATTTACGGCCTCGATATTGGTCTCTGTTTTATAGTTATCTTTCGTGTTTCCTGTGTTTGTCTTTTAGTGTTCTTCTTGATAATAGTGATCTATACGTTTCTGAGAGAGCACTTCAGAGGTTGTATAAAATACATGAATGCTATGACAAATACCGTCGAGTGAGTTAAACTGGGCGAAAAAGACTCAGTGAGTTTTGCATCTCGTTTAATAAGCTTTGCACTAGCCACTGATCCTAAAACTACTGCAATAACAACATAAATTTTACCGAAATGATCAAGCACACCCAGTGTAATAACTTACCGGTACAACAGTGATATTTAAATGTAAGCTCTCACATACTTTAAGTTACCTATACACTGTAGGCTAAGTAATACACTTGTTGCGAACCCAGGTGGTGCACGTGACTTCTATTGTATACCACGTGACATATACACTTTCATTTCCGAATAGGCGATTCATTTTGACTAACGATGTAGCTCATGCAGTCTTACAAATATCAAACATGTCTTAATACAGCGGACTGATACGCATAACAAAATGGACGTCGGCGCATTACGTGAAATATTCACATTGCTATTATGCGGCGTTCTCCAATGAATGTTTCTTTCATCCGCGGTTTTCAACAGATCCTCTCACCCTCCCTCCCTCCCTCCACCACCACTTATCAATTCTCCACTATTGTGAACTAACGACCCATGGACGGGTCATGACACCGTCCTTTCCCCCTTTACGTAAGGCAGGAGGAGAAGAAGTTCGTCCTTCAACGCAGCCACTTACCATCATACCCTCCGATACCAAATTGCTAATCAATTTGACAATCTGTGTGTTATGTTCTTTCTTACCGCTTATCACTCTTGTCATATCGTTGTTGCCATAATGAGTATGACTTCGGTGGAGGGTGCACAGGGGGTGGAGCTATAATCCAAGCTGTGAGTAAACTATTTTGGATAAAACCAGTGTTTTGAATGCACTGCAGACACGAGGGAAATATTGACTTCAAGAAGAAATTTCTCCTGATCAAGAAATGACAACTCAATCACATCGGTAACTCCAACCATTATGGGCTATACATGTAAGTATAACTATAGTGCAGAACTTTCATAATTGCAGAAAGTAACACATGTGTCCATCTATACAGGACACGAGTATATATACTAACGAGAATTTTTTGAATCCCCCAGAAGAACAACGGTAACCCGTAAAGAGCACTCTAAAATTCAAGTGAAATTGGCTGGATATGTGCAAGTCGGTTGGGGTAGGGGAGGGGGATAGACAATTTCTCAGATGCTTTCAACACTATCGAGTGTAGACCCATACCTACATCAAAATGCTATTTTGCTATAAGCACTGGGCCGGTAGGGCCTCTGCACGATGTGGTATCCGTGTCTGTCTGATGTTTGCATTTATTCCAGCTTGATTGCGTATGTGACGGGTTTTAACCTTTTTGATGTTGTCCCAAATTGGCTTTAGATATCAACTCCCACCACTATCAAATTAAGCCTAGGGGCGACAAACCAAACGGCAGGAGGGTTGAGGAGTGAGTGGGGTCTCTCCTTCCCCAATATGTGGAAAATTTTGGATAAAACGAGTCGACTGGTGCAGTTGGTGATAACCTTAATTTTAGGAATGTATATCATTGTATCCCACTAATAAACTGTATAATAAGTAAAAACGAGTCCTTCTTTTTGTCTATGGGACTTGGGACAAGCTCAAATCCCACTGCAAAATTTCGCGTTAAAAACCTATATGCAGATATTTTCGCGCTCTGAGCAATATTTGCGTTGAACTTATACGAACTCATCATCCTGTTTGGCATTGAACTCGTTTACGTTGATTCAAAATATTAGAGCCAAATCATCCCAGGTTCCTTTAGCGATGAGCCTGGTAAGGTTGTGACCGTTCATACCGATGTCCTCAGTGATAAAAGACTTAGATTTGCCCTGATGAGATAGCATATAAGCTACACAAGAACGCCATACCAGGTACTATATATACTTAGGCCTACATGCTGTGCCACCGTCACCTTTAAAATACAAAGAAAGGTCTATTGTTTGAACTCAATATGCACAGGAGGAGCTCGACAGTTGTTATAATACTGAAGTCAATTTGTCAACTAAAGTTCGATGAGACAGATAAACCTGTTTGTTTGTTTACAAAGGAAAATACTGAGGCAGTCAAGTTTACCGGGAAAATGGGCAAGTTAACAGCAGACTCCATTCCCCATGGTGACCAGACGACAGGGTGACCACCCTATCAATTGGCAGTGATTTAAGTGTTAACAAAAGCGAATTTACCCCCAAATCCGTCAGCTTGAAAAGGGCAATTTGAATCGCTGGAATGCATTCTATCCGACAGATGTATGAGCCTAATGAAGACATCACACAATGTCTTCTTTCGCAGAAATGGAACTTCTGAATAATTACTGTAACACGTTATATTGTTGTTTGTCGCTGACGGTTAACGGCTTCTTGTTTTCCCCGCCCTTGAAAGTTTCTGATAATCGGACATAAATAACTACACGATGGGGCTATGTGAGTAAATGTAGCTCAACCATCCACTGACGGATAAGTTTATGTAAACACAAAATGCTTCCTCCCTCAGAGGGAAAACTTTGAAGAGAAATGAAATATTTTACCAAAATTCTTTGATATCGACGGACGATGCATAAAGGTACTCGATTTGATGAAGGAAAGTTGATGTTTCTTCAATTCAGAACTGATATGCATGCCCCCTCTGATCCTTAGATTTTTCGGCGAGTTAAAGCCTCGAGGCTCATATTCCGTATCAAACTCTAGGTACGATCTCTTAAGTGTTTCCCGAACTCTCCGTATCAAATTTATCAGTTCTGATTCAAATGGAAAATGATTGTTAATGTGAACAGTTGTCGATTTTTGCTTCAAGAGGAGAAATATTGCAAAAACACTGGCAACTTTTAATGCCGGTACACTTGAAGTCGATTGTAGTTCGGAGCCATCCTCACTAGCTATCGCCGTCTCGGCGCTCGAGATTCAAAATGGCGTCATAAGGAGGAAAAAAGAAAGTTTTTTAAAAACCTACGGTGACCCGTGCGATGTGCATGTCAACAAGAGGTTAAAGTAAGCTGAGTGATTTCTTCAATAATCATCGTCCACTTTAGAGGGTTTAAATTCTATTCGAGAGCCCGACACGCCAACCTGGCGCTTCCCCATGAATGAACGATAAGAAGAAAAAAAAGTCAAGATATTAACGAATACTTTCAAAAAAATTGAAATAATATAGTCACGGTTTGTTTTTAATCTTAGTCGCTGATGGATGTCCTTTTAAAAAACTTCAAAAAAACTTCTTACCTTTCTTTCTTATTTTTGGCGGGAAAGTGTCCAACTTGTTTTAATGCATTCGTAGGTTTTTAACTTATCGATTTAGCTTTTGTGTTTTCCTTTCTTTACTTTTCATCCCCTTTTCTTTTTGTGAGACTTCGACGATGATTTCTTTGTCATCTTCTGTCAGTTCAAGTTGTTTTGAATTTTAAAGGATATTTCTACCGAAACTTGACAGTCGATTTATGCCGAATTCATCGGAGTGAAGTGGGTGAAATTCGCAAGATTTCTTTTTGAAGTTTCAGTTATGAGAATCTTATCATGTCGGTTGTTGCGGATGTAAGTTAAATATTCGTAATATCAGCTGACTCATACAATTCGAGTATTCCTTTCATGTGAGTGGAATGTTCCTCGTTCACTCACGGCAAAACTGGGCTAGTAAACTGATAAAAAATTTCTGTTATCTGCCAGCACCGATATTGATTGAGACCTAAGGATGGAATAAAATGTCATTATGTATTTTTGTCACTGAATTTGTTTCCAACCAATCAGCAAATTTAGATATGATACTGCTTAGTTAAAAAAAATAATAATATGTGTTCAAAAAGGTAACATATTCTCCAGTTTGTTTTCATAACCTGAATAATCTTCTTTTTTGTTGTAAAAGTAACATTTTAATCAGATTACTACACTTTGGTGGTCAGACGAATTTGCTAAATAATATGAAAGATTTTTTGAAATCTGTTTCTTGTCTGGGTAAATAATACTTGGACATCTAAAACAAAATAGAAAAAGTCCGCTCTGTATTAATAGCTGTCGAAACAAACAAAATGTAAAAAAAAAAAAATATGAAGAAGTCGAAGCTTTCCCGGGCGTACACTGACGTCATACACACATGGCAAGCCAAATGCCAAAATAATTTGAAAAACTTGGGTTATCGGTTGATGAACCATGGCATGTTTCTCGACGGCAAATTTTCAGTAATTCGATAAAACTGGTCGTTTATCGGTTGATAAACCAGGTTGTCAGTTGGAAAACCAAGTTTATGGAAGCCTACATTCAGTCAGTCGGAAAACCAGGTTTATGGAATTATTGAGCATTCGGCAACGATAAACCTGGTTTTCCGACTGATAAATCTGGCATATCGGCTGATAAACCTGATTAACAAAAAAAAAACAAACTTGGCTTATCGGTTGAAAAACTTGGTTGATCGACGCCAAATGCCTAGTAATTCCAAAACCTGGTTTGTCGGTCGAGAAACCTGGTTTATCGGTCGATAAATCCGGTTCATTGGTCGATAAGCCAGGCTTATCACTTGGCTTGCCATATGCAGAAATGTTCTCTGAATCAATGCTTGGCAAAATACGCATATGCTGTAAAGTCTTTTCGAGGAATCGGAGGGGTTGGTGGGGGGTACCAGCAGGGCCGTTGCTAAGGTCATATCTTTAGAGGGTATGAAGGTTAAAAATCCCAACCGAACAGGATTTTTTTTAACTGAGTGACGACTTCAATGCGATACTTTCGGACACTACGAACACCTTGTCAGAAGGGGATCCAGAAGTTTTATAAAGGAGGGGGTTTCACGAAAAGATCACTATGAGGCTCGACGGAAGGACGCAATTATTGGTAGGAGCGAGGGGGACTCAGTAACGAAAGGACTGTCTAAACGGAGCGTCACCATTAGTTTGCGCGTAGTGTGCTAGAAAATTTTAGTTTTTCAAATTTCCCCCTCCCCCCATGGCACTTCCCGGGTGTACTTGAACTGCATGTACAAAGTCTGCGAAACAGAAAATTCCCCAAAATTACTGACGTAATTCCCACAAAAGTTAATTCAACAGTTTTTACCTTCTAACGATATCGTGATTTTTAACTTTTTGAGAAATTTTCAACCACCATGCAGGTATACCCTTCGACAAACTCTGGTGCAATATTTTGCATCTGTTGCAGTCAATATTTCCCGAGAAATTATAGCTCCAGAAAAGTTATTCCAACAAATCTTACTCACTGGCTATTACAGTTTTTTCATCAGTTTGCTACAACCGTCGATGATTGCATAAAAGTAGAGTTAGTTCTTGTACCGATAACTTTTGTAAAATGATAGATACCGTGCTGAGAAAAATATGTCATGCAATAGCATTCATCTATAGGTGCACTGCATGAAATGTATAATGGAGGTGTCCCCATTCCCTTTTGAGAAATTTTTTACCTACAAGGTAACTTTAGATGAAATCTAGTGCAATATCTGGCTGTGTTTTGAAGTCATAGTTCTAGACTGAGATATGAAACATTCATTCTGGTATTCCAGATTCTCCGACTATGTCGCTCTTAGACTGAAATGTGAGAAATTCAAATGGTATATTAGATCATTGAAGAAATTTTTCAATTACCAGGTAACCTTAGACACAATCTGGTGCAATAGTTGGCTTCCTTTTATGTCATAAAATGTACAAGACTGAAATATGAAAAATTCTCTTGTTATTCAAGATTTTCCAACTAAAATCGCTCCCAGACTGAAATACCGAAGTTCAAATGGTGTATCAATTTTATTGAGAAATTTTTCTATCACAGGTACGTTAACCTTAAACACAATGTGGTTTCAATAGTTGGCATCTTCTTATGTCGTAAAATGAGCTGGATTGAGATATGAAAAATTCAAATTAGTGTTTTAGAGTTTTCCCGACTACTGTCTCTCTGAAAAAAGTTGGGGGTGTGAAACTCCTTCTGTCCCCACAAACACACCGCGGTCGCGACCGTCTTGGGGGCGAGAGGCGGTACATTTGCCCCCACTTCTAAGTGCATGAAAATTTCCTTATTAACAATTTATCCCCCACAATAACACTCTTGTCAAAAATATTCACTGGTTTGAGAAGGTCAAGTTTTGTTTAAAGTAAGCATTTCGACCTCGAGCAAGTATACCAAAAGGTCAATGTGTGGACTTCTGTATTACTTTGAGATAAACAAACATGATCAGCGATAGTAAAAAAAATGTTCTAATGTGGAGGCGCACTTCATAATTATTTTAAATGTACCGTAAGTAGTCCATACGTACTAACTGACACAAAGGCAATGGCGCACGGAAACCAATATCTAGATTGTTTAAATGCGTCTGCAATGACTGAAAAAAAAAAGAGTCGCGCCGACAATGGTACCTCATCGTCAGAATTAAGAGAAGCCATGCGTACCTCCAGATCATTCGAAAACTTCTTTTCGAACCAAAATTAGAGTTAAAACCGTAACAAAATGGGGTCACTGACGACTGAAGACTTATATTTGAATTCGACATTTTAATTATCATCCCCGTCGATTGTATCCCGAGTGCAAGAAAAGTAGAGCAGAAGGCTATCACATGTATTTCAGAGAAGAGTGACATACCTCACTGACGGAAAGACAATGATGTCGAACCTGATGGACTCCACAAAAAAAAAAAAACTTTAACTTTGATCCCCAACATAAACTTCACGTGACTATTGGATCAACTCAGTTTATGTATCTAGGCAGCACTTTAAACCGCTATTCGCGCTCTTGCCATGTGGAATTTGGATTTAACACCAGAAATTCATAAGCAGTTTAAAACAAGGAAAACTCTCTCGTCGTTCACGTGGATAAGTCAAAAAGATGCATTTCCCTTAGAACTTATTCCTCATCGAAATGGATACGGGCTTAACCGTGGATTCCATACGTATGGTTGGTATGTTTGACGGGAGTATTCCACGACACCCGATCAACAGATGACTTACTAACGATGTAGTTTTAAGCTCTCTTCCTCCTACCGAGAGAATCCAGGAGCATTAAGCTAGATCATGGGATTGGCAGCGCAGGTGTTGTTTCCCTTAGAATTTGCCGTGTTTTGAGTCTTAAAGTATAGGACAATAATCCTCCCATTTGGAAGTCCGCATGTCTTAAATGTGTTCGAAGAAATCCAGGGGAACTGTGCGGCTTGTGACAGGCCTTGCCTACATTGTGACCTATATCCATAACAACATAAGAAAAAAGATGTCCCGATTAATATCGTACATGGATATCAATGATTATCGGCACGAATGACAAACGGACCGGGCTCGACCGTTACAAACTTGCTTTACAAAACACATTTTTAGACAGAAATTAGACGTAATTTTCCCACCTTAAAGGATAAATGACGTATGCAAATGTCAGAATACCATTATATATATATATATATACATGTATATTACCTTTATATAAAATTAATATCAGAGAATTTGTAACCAACAAGTTCCACCTCAAATGTATTATTTATGAACGGATAGCTATGGGACACTTTGACCTAGACCTAACTGAAGTGTCTGGAGCCTTGATGATAGCCGGAGGCTGATCTTATTGTTACCGGCCATCACGCCACATTGTGCAATATCTATTGATCAACTCAAATTTATAGCCAGTATACTGTGTAATTTTATTACCCAGCATTATGGAAGTTTTTCCAGAGGTTCGGGGACATACCCCACGGCCCATCCCCAGGACCAACGACCCACCTGCACCACATGATCACAATAGGAATCTTGCAGAATCTTCTTGGTCAAACATGGGCTGTTTCCAAGTACGTTATCACCATTCAAAATATATCATCGTGAAATCAGATTGATTGTGTAGGCCGAAAATTCGAATAGTTCTTGCTGACGTTTTTTTAAGTCCAATCTACTTTGGAACGTATCCATGACGCGACGAGAGGAGTTCTGGGAGGTTGCTGCTGATGCTGATAATGATGACGTCGACGATGATTCGGAAACTATCCCCATCACTCTCATTGGCACCGTCAATGTCAGAAACGCTTACATTTAATGCCAGCGTAATAATAAACATAACTTGTTTGTGTCCTCAGAAAAGTTACGCATTGATTATTTAAAAGTGGATTGAATTGGCGGCGATAAAGAGTCATTTTATCTTACTGTATTTGATATTCCCCCATCTATTAAACTTTGATTTATCATTATTTAGGTGTACCCCAATCAAGAGTGGGACTACCGCTTTCCGCTTTTAAATGCCAATTTAAATCTTTTAAATCCCGTCGAAACATAAATTAGTTTTCTCCTGTATCATCTTTTGGGATTGTTTTTCTCCGAGCCCGTGACGTGACGCTTTATTTATAAAGAGAGCAGAGTCGATGTTCTTCGTGACCTATCGAAATGTCTCCCAATAATAACAGTATTCCGTTTGACATCATTATTTTTCGAAGAGATTTAAGTTCATTATTATTTGTATTCATTTCAAAACGTACAAACGTGGGAGTTTTAAATGGCATTATAAATCTCGTACATGGCGCCATATGTATATAGATATGTATATATATGTATGTATATATATATATATATATATATATATATATATATATATATATATATATATATATATATATATATATATATATATATATATATATATATATATATATATATATATATAGCGTGGTAACAGCTATAAAGACAGAAGCAGTACACCATGACTGGATCTATGCCAAGTCCTGTCATGTCCTGTATCCGATAAGTCGAACCTCGTACCAAACTAGAAAGGATAGGAGAGGGCCGATATTTTGTTTGTCAGTAAACGAATCTTAGATACAGTAAATTAAGGAAGTTCTTCTTTTTAAAATTCTAGAATGTGGCATTTGTTAACGATGTTAGACGCACCAAAGACGCCTTATTTCCTTTCTTATATGCCACCAGCTGTTTTGGCGCCACTTACTGTACGCCAGGTTGTAATCCTGTATGATTTCACTGGAGCTAAATTAGGGCGTTGTGTCCCAGGCAGTTGCCACAGTTGGTTTTTAATCACTACCACTGAGTTTCACACCAATTCTGCTGTCGTAACATTTAAAGGACAACCCAAAATATTTCAGTGAGACTGAAACAGGGTGCATGTACAGAACAGATATCTTGTTTTTGACGTACCAATACGATATTCTTTACTTCTTCAATTTTTGGTCCTTTAGATATCTGTCTAGACGGTCTCTGACCAGTTCTCGATCGTATGGAACACCTTATAAGACAGAACATGGGTATTAAGCCAACTTTGTAACGTAGTAGTTCCTTTGCAGTAATAGACCAATATAGCCTACACGCCGAACACAATCCATCGTTTAAATCCCACGTCTCTCTAATTTTCAGCATAATTCAGGTTTGTGTACTCATAAACCCAAGAAAAATAAAACACTTGCTTCATGATTTGACTTTCAGTGTGAATGGGAGGGGGGGGGTACTACGATTTCCCCCGTTGAGAGGCACACCGATGACTACAACTGGCTCTCTGTTGTAGGCAATGGGCAGTGCATTCCTGTGACGCTCACCCTGCATGACAAATCCGTCGGGGTCGCACGTATGCTGACGGTACTCAATCTCAGCGACGTCAAGAGAATATCAGGGGTGGACTGAGGGAATTTTTGTTGGAGGGGCGCACTTTCATCCTATGGGGGAAGTATTTTTCATCTTAAGGACTTAGATAAAATGGTAGAAAGAAATAAAAAAAAAAATGGTTGCGCAATAAGGTAAATGGGTTTCTATATTCTATATCACGTTATATAAGCAGTGGCGACGGACTCGTAACAGTGAGATGTTTGCGATAAAAATAAAATAAGCACATTTCTTAGAGGGGGAGGGGACCGCATCCTCTCTGATCTGGATCACAGCATAAACATTTTTTTCCGCACGTGGTTTGTTACGCATATAATCTCATAATATATACTGCTTTAATCTACACGTATGTTCTAAAATATGTGTTGCAGTGTTCAGTAACATAACGTTCGCCTATCTGTTAGATATAGCCTGTTGCAAATGCAAACTGTAGGTTTGACATTAACGTAGGCCCATGTACTTCTATGATGACATAACATTTATAAGAAATGACATTTAGAAAGTCAGTTTACTGTGAAAAAGGTTGTCCTTTAATGTTATTTTTTTCACTTGTTCTCCTCCTCATCACGTAATGTCTCCCACTCGGTTCATTATCTAGTTTATTTTTGACACCTAAAAAGTTACAAACCCAGGCGAAGGTTGACAAGTTGATGTTCGGAAAATTGATGAAGAGATATCTTACAGTGTCTGTTCATCTCTCGTGCTGCCGAATGTAAGCGGAAGATTGTCATCCTACGTAATTATCGCCTATCGGTTTACTAGCTGGCAGAAGAAACTTGGAACTTTCCGATTTCGAGAAGTTACAGTATGCTTGTTTGGCATATGCTTTGTTTGGCATATGTGACACGCAAACGTTCGCCCCCTGCTATTAACGGTTGCTGGGGACGAATTAGTGTTCCATCAAAGGTTAATCACGAAAACTCCAAGATACAAAGTGATAACAATTATAACAAAAAAGGAGTCATGCATCACGTCTCTAAAGTGTCAGAAAGTGGCAGGTGATTGTCCTTACGTTATAAATAAACTCTAACAAGAACAGAAGTAGTCGTCAAGTGGTAGTGAAGAATTAAGACAATCGTGGAATAGAATATCTCTCTCACTAGTAATAATAAGGACTTGGTAATTGTTGAGTTCAGTTTCATAGTTCCTGTAGAAGGTGTAGTCAAACGATTTTCTTTTTTTTTTTTTTTGAAAGGGGTGGGGGAAGCATGAATTTTTTGGCACTTTAAGTCAAGAACTGTTTACCTGAGGTTATTACGTTTGAAAAAAAAAAAGATTACATCAGCTAAAGTGAACTTAATTAGCAAACGAGTGTGGTGTGTCACAAGCGTGCATGACAAATATTGCGTATGACCTTGGATTAAGAAAGATAACCGTATGTATATAGTGCATACACGGGCTAACAGTTTCATGAACTTTAGAACTTGGTATTTAGCTAGTAATCTTTTTGTGTTTATGTGACGGTCAAAGGTCATTTGGTATCCCTCCACAGAGATCATAGTGGTCAATTAGAAGTTGAATGATAGACGGGGAAAAGCCAAGATGACTGAAACGGTGAAGAGTGAAAAGAGAAGGAAAATCATCGAGCAAAGTTATCCCAAGGAATCAGAATGCAATACGTTGTCCTTAATTTGTATATATACTTTACGGTGACGGATGGAAGCAAAGTGCCCAAACATGCCCTTACACAGAGGTAGGGGAGGTCAGGGGGTTGGGACGAAAGCATCGCAAGATCCGGAGTTCCACTTCCCAACGAAGACGGTATACCATCCCGGGGTAGTCTTAATAACGTAGGGGGCGGGGCGTTACACGCTGGGGGGGGGGGGGTGAAAGGGGCATAGAAAATGAGATACCATACTAAATATATCACAAACAAAGTAGTTTCCACTATATTACTTTTCAAATGATTGGTTTGAATTACATTTATATTTTTCAATTATGGAGGAGGGGTGGGGGAGTCGTCACAAGAACACAGCGACCCCCCGTGGTTACACACATGATAACCCGAGGGCAAAAGTCGTACATTCTCCCCGTCTCATTGATACATTTCTATACATAGTTCAGTCGACGTATTATGATGTATTACTATTAAAAAAGATGGAACAATAACGTTATGCACGGTAACTGTCAGACTAACACTTACTTCGATTAGTATCTTACTAACATGGGAGGGGGGGGGGGGGGTAGTTTCCCAATGCAATTATGTGAAGGAACATTGAGCTGAGAAAGGTTGGGAACCACTGGGACACTACTTTAATTAGTAGAATATGATGAGACATTTGGCATTTTATTACGTCCCACATGACGTTAATCGTATAATGAACGTCCTGCTCGCTTCCACATGATAGACCTGCATCAGAACCACATAACTTGTGCCTTTTAGGGCGTTCGATGCATATGTCTTCGGCGTGTGTCGGTTAAAGCTTGTTGGTAAAATGTTCCTAATGTGGCCAAATCGCCCCACTCCTCCCCTGGAAAAGCTGCACACGGGCTGTTTAGATAAATATCAAATTGTTGGTGATTGCAATGTAGTTCCGATAGACGCAAACTAAAAAAAAAATGATAGCATCTATTTTGGATTTAACTTATAGCACAATTACATGTTTATGATTTTTATTTCTTGACGTGGTGTATCGTTATCATAATATAAGTAAGATGACTGGAGTTTAGGTTCATAATTAGAAACATAGCTTACAAATACACTTCATTGTAAAGGATCAACAAATCAAAACGAAGTATTCTGTTCAGTCTCAGATCGTCTGCTTTTTTGTCCAGGAAAAAAAAGCAAAAAACAAAACAAAAACAACAAAAAACAAAAAAAAAAAAACACTGGCAAATCATATTTATCCAGGCTACATATGGGCCGTTTTCATTGTGTGAAAAGAATAACGACAGGACCCCAGACTTAATAGCGGGACATGTCGCTCTAAGTGAGAAAGTAAACCAGTTAAGGACACGCATTCATTACTGATGCCCTACTGCAGTCTTACACATCCGATTTGACTCCGATTACAAACTGCTAGAGGCACACCGTATACATTTAGTTTCACAGTTGACTTCTGCAAAGCTATACATGCAGGATAGTTGCCATAGAAACAATCGGGGGGATGAGAGTTCACTGCCAGTCGACCGATGGAGCCTCAACCCCACCAAGCCCGCTGTTCCAACCACGGTGTCGTTACCCCATTCCTAGCAATTGACAAGTCTGAACAACTTCAATCCTGCTAACCGTCATTGACAAAACATCGTCAGTTACCAAATACCAGCTGGTCGAACGGTATAAGATGAAACTGAACTAATTGAGCTGAATAATTGGCCCTTCGACGTTGGCACCGACTGTGAACACCAACCACTGCGTACTACGTAGGAGCGGTCATGTTTTAGTCAGTCACGGTAATGATGATCTCAACAAGAAACACGTCTGCGTCAAGGAACCCTAACATGTATCATTCTCAAAAACGAACATCTCTCACTGTCCTCACTTTTTCTCGATATCTTGCTTCTCATGGAACGAACTTCGGTATCCTTTGAGGGCAGCATTCTGGAAGGAAGGTTGACAGCCATAATATCGCTAGAATGAGAAATGACAGGTACGACCTGCACATGATCACATCAATGACGAAACGCTTTGCAGGCAATGTGGCCGCCCATTTCCGGTAAGTGCCCTCCACATGGTAGCATACCCCTTTTCATCGCCCCGATTAAATTACACATTCAATCACAAAAGTAATGTGGTCTCTAAGGCCTTGTAGAAGTTTTCAACAGATACAAGCTAACACTCTTTAGAAATCTGACACATTGGCCATTCATCGCACTTTCAATATTCCGAATCTTAGGTTGGTTAGATTTTCTGCTGGAGGCAGTCCTAGCAACAATATCTTGTCACTGGGGCAAATCACACATCACCTCGAATGATACTGCTCCGCCAGCTAAAAGTCCATAACTTTTCCATAATTGCCACCTGAAACCATTTTCACACCATGTATGCCTCCACGCGCCTACTTTAATATTCAATCCACAAAAGAATCCAACCCAAAGGATGAAATACCGAAAAAGTGAAAAGTGTCCATAAAGGACTTTCACCGACACAAGTGAATGAAATGCGAAGGAAACTCCAACTTCTCTACAGGGGTGTGCTACCATATGCTACGATGAACAGTACAAGTATATAAACACTACAAGCACCAATGCACTCAAGCAAAAGACCGACTGACATCCTTGGTGAGGGCACATCACCCACCAGCAAGGATGACGATTGGAGGTGGGGGGGGGGGGGGGAGATGAGCTTTCACACAACTTAAACATTTTAAATGGACTGAATGGTAAAAGTTTGAGCAAAAGTCAATATTCCTCAAAGCCATTTCACAAAGACATTTTCAGAGAGAGATTAAATTTGCCAGTAAGACTGCAAGCATCAATGAATTTGGTTGCTTAGTTCTGGAGCAGTGAACACTTTTCCTGGAACGGGTAGGTAAGAGAGAAGCATATCAACAGTTTTGGATTTTAAAATAGCGCCATCGTTTCAACATACTGCATTATACAGTAAAGGACTTACGATCATCATCACTGTGATCATGTGTAAGGTGGTCCAACTGTGGCGCTGCCCTGAGGAGGGGGTTCCCTCAGTCATATTTGTACCCAACAAATTAATTTTCTTGAAAAGTGTTTATGTTACATTTATATGTAGGGAGTACTAAGAAGTATGAATGAGCAGACAAAATCGGTTTGGAAATGCCATTTCTGGTGACTTAGGTGGTGTTTTCGGTCGAAACTTTTCGGGTTCTCTCTTAACCAACAGATGGTGGTGCTCCGTTTGGTAGTATGTGTCCTATCATAGACGTCTGGCAATGTCCCTCCCCCCCAACCGATAGACCATGGAGGCAGCCCTGGGGTCCTGTTGCTACACCAACCTAACGATCCAGTACAAGTGTTGATGAAAAGGTTGTTCAGTTCTTGGAAAAGAAAAGGCACCAGCAAATAAGAATGTTCAGTACTCTCGGAACAAACATATTGGCAGATGAAGATAGCCTGGTAGAAATATGCAGAATACCAGCAGGTTTTATGAGACCAGGTAAATCATCAATGAAGTTACTTGGCAACATGGAGTACAAATACACCGTTTTACGATTGAAGGTAGAGTTTATAATTTATTGTTAGACAATAAATAAAACACATACTTTTTGAAACAGTAAAAGTAATTACACCATACAATTAAGTGACAAGAAATGGGAGGAAACTTGTTTTTATCAAATTTCAGTTTCATTGTCTGGCCCGGGCAGGACACTTGTAGGGGGCATAAGGGATAAAACAATGAATAACAATCTTTTCAGAAATTCATGACATTTCTGGATTTTTTTATTTTGATTTTAACTTCAATAGCTGTGACTTTCATTTAATCCCCAATATTGCTACTAACACTTCTTGTACAGATACTGATGTTCAATGATCTCTATGACAGGCAGCAGGGGTTAAGAAGATACTAGGCCAGAGGTCTTTGCATAAAATGAATTGGTAGATCACTGACAATTATCCAAATGATCTTACTGTGATGCAATTGCTCCCACCAGTTTTACAAATACTGTTTAAGCACGGTGGAGTTGCTAGGTTTTGGGTCTGGATAGAGGATGGAGAGGCAGCAAAGAAAAAGAGAAACCACCCATGGATGAAAGCGGAGAGAACAAGCTAGCTACGATAATTTTTTATCTTCACATTACAAAAGTGCCATTTTTCCCACTTTTCATTTTTCCGTATATTTATTACATCTCTTAATTACTAGGTTTCGTATTGGTGAGTGGTACTATAAAAGAAGATAATGCACGGTTCCAAACGAAAACCCTCAGGGCATGTAAGTCCTTAAACTGTTCTAGAAATAAAGGTTAACCAAACAATGTATAACATTAGGCATGTCAAGATAGTCAGTGCCTGGATGTCACAAATTTTCACATTTGACTTATGTTTATTCATGATGCCACAATTGTAAAACAGAGACTTGTTTGTACAATAGTCAGTGGTTGATGGATTTTGATGAAAATTGTTGCTATTTCCAATGTCAAATTTCAGTCAATACTCCTAAATGTGTTTTTATGCTACATGTACTTTAATAACAAAAGTTTTAAGCCTCAAAAGACAAGTTTCGACCATTTTTTTGTCAGAGCTTTCCTGGCATCAACTGGGCACTCTGTGTTTGTCTTTCTACTCTGATAAAGGATAAATTTGGTCTTTACACAAAACTGACACGTAAAGTTACCTGTGATTTCATCTCAGTAGTAGTGGTACAGCTAACTGCAAATGACAACTTGAATATATCGACTGCTACTGATGTAAATGTTATTGACATAACAAGACTTTCTTTGTTTCTATCATCGCAATAAGGAAAATATCTGATTAAATAGTAGCTCCTCGAAGTTGAAAATGATTTGGCATTGCAGTAGGTATTACTTTTGCTTCCAAATTACGTATCAATGAAAAAGAATGGAGCTTTAACAATTTTAACATAACTGCCAAAATTTGCTTGAAAGAAAATGAAAGACAATCACAATTAAGATTCTACCAAATTTCTCCAGCAATGAAGTAATTAATGTAAGTTTAAAATCAAGAATTGCCTGGCAATGATGGAATTGTCACAAAAAAGACAATGTGCAAAAGAGATGCTTCCTGCTCTTTCAAATCTTCCATGACAATGTTCTCTAACTTTTCAAAGGCCTCGATGTCAAGTATTTGAGAGATTCAATTTCCCAAGCAAGTTTCAACTGTTGGCAGTCAATGACAGTAGCATTTTCCCCCACCACTATTTAACAAGAAACACACACTAAAAATTAGAGGTATAAAAAATTTGTTGGAACCACAGTTTCACAAGTTCACTGACCCAATCATGTCCTTACATGACCACCACTCCATGTATTAACAATTATTCTCATCTCACCGTGAAAGCGGTGAATAACATTTGCATTTCATGCATCATTTTTCCGGTCGGAGACGGAGGACCATCAGATGGAGCAAATCCTTGTTGTGACTGTCTGGGTCAACAGCGTGATCAGTCACATACAAAACAAGCTTTAGTGTGAAATTCCCTCGAAGCTTTTTCAATGTCACTGGAATTATTTTTTCTTGAAGAAGCTTGTGAGGGCTGTCTGTTTTCTGCCGCTGCTCGGTGGCGAAGTCTTCTTTGAGCCTTTGTCGGACAAAGGTGATGTTTCTTTCTTACTTCCAGAGGGAGATGACTTCTCTGCGGATGGTGCTGTTTCGTCTTCATCCTCGCTGCCCCCGTCAGATTCAGACACCATAACATTCTCTGTCACTGGAAAAATAAATAACAAAAAGCTTACAAATAGTTTGAAGATGAAACGAGATATGGTTTGTGTGAGATTCATTTCACAGGATTCCTGCACCTTCCAGGAAATCAATTTCCTTAACTCTGCCAGGACCAAAAAAACAATGTCAATGACCTCTTTTACAACATCTAACAAAAAATTTTCAACTGTGAAAGCAAAAGAATCAGCAATATGATGCAAAGATAATAATAAATTTTTGAGATTACTAGTGAGAATACATATTAGATATACAAAAAATATGAGAAAGGAACAATGTCACTTTGAAAACTTCCAGAACTTTTCCAGGACTTCACACAATTTCCCTAAATGTCAAAACTTTTCCAGGCATTGAAATAACTTCACATTTTTTCATGAACTTCCCAGGTTTTCTATGAGCATGGGAACCCTGATTGCATTATCATCAGCAGACTTTGGTTCAAGTTTCTTTTCAAATTTTTTTTAGTTTATTGACTTACCCATGCACCCCTCATCGTCAAGGTATCGTTTCTTCTTCCATACTTTCTTTCTCCCTTTGGGTCTCGTAGCATCCTTCCCTTGAGGAGATTTTTGGCTCTCCTTCTGTGACCTTTTGGATCTTGCTTCCGGGGTTGGAGGGATTGGTGTGTCATCTGCATTAGAATAGTAGGAGATAGTTTGCAGGACTGGTTTATCAGTACTTTTTCATTTAGTGACACAAACTGGTTCCATTCAATGGAAGAGAATAAGGTTACACAGGGAGCTCAAACAGAAATAAATATAGTGTGAAATAAGTAGGGACTTCCTTCCACTCTGACCATATCTAGCTGTTTGGCTTTCCGGTATTGAATGATTTTGGGGAAAATGAGCTGCACTGTTAAAATCCTTTTATTAAGCTATGTGAAAACAGCTGTATTTCAGTATTATCATGTGTTTAATTACATGCTCATGACCTGCAGTAACCTTACAGATACTATGGAAAAACAAAGATTTGGATTTGAGAGAAATATTCTGCAAAATTTTGAGAACTGCCCACTAAAGGTATATCTACAACATTCCAAAAATTTCATCAATAAACAAAGCAAATAAAGTTGTCATATTACCTGCCAACAAGCTTCATTTATGTATCACTGATTACCTAATTACAATTTTAAGTAGCCAAGCTGTCTCTTACAATTTGTAAACTTCCCTCTTTCAACCCTCCTCCACGGCCAAAATGTTAAGTCTCAAGTTAGCACTTTAAGGTAAATTCCACCATCTTTTCAATGAGCATTTACTAAGTAAATTGGTCTCATGCAAAGGTTAAGTATTGCCAGTTTTCGATCCAAAATCATTAATCTCTTCTTCACTTGTCAAAGAGCCTTTGAACTTCATAAATGTATTAAGTATGGACTCTACGTAGTATGCAGCTTCTCTTCCCCCAACGGAATGCAGGTATAACATCGTAAGAGTATTACATACTTTCATTACCAACTACATTTCTGTTTGAATCTGAATGCTCACCCATCTCTTCCTCTTCCTCATCCTGCTGCTCCAACAAATCAACATCACTTTCTTCATCTTCACTGCTGCTGCTCTCCTCCATCCTGACCCTCCTCCTTTTACTGTCCTTTTCTTTGGACTCTTGGAGTTTAAAATAAAAGGGAAAAAAAAATAGAAGACATGTAATGAGAAAAATATCATTTTCATTTATGGGTTATTATTTCAAAGACATCATGCAATTCAAATGACCCTTAAACTTTCAAACTGGACTCAGTTTATCTCCAATAATCATCTTTGCTCAATTAAATTTGAAAACTGCAAGGATAGGACACAACCTCTGTGTGTGTGGATACACCGTTCCAATAGTTACCATTAACTGAGATATGTGAACCAGCTTTCAAAGAAAAACTCGATATATCTTGTACATGAATGTGAGTCCTGTGCTGCTGCAAACAAATGCCAATATTAGTTTACGGCACTGATTAGCCTGAAATTTCTGTTGATGGTAAACCTACAGCTGAATTCTTGTCATTTACATTTAACTTTTAAAATTTGGGGAGGAGGCAACCAATGCATAACATATCATGCATTATGATAGCTCTTGAGACTCCTAACCCTGACCTTTCCTCGTCTCTTTGATGATAACCTTCCCTTTGACATGATATCAGGTTAAAATATATGTTTTGAGAAGTGAAACCTTCTAAAACAAAATATAAAGATTCGGTAGAGTGTGTGTATATGAGTCTTTAGACAACACACTGGTCAATGACGTTCTTGAATGACATGACAAATGACACACATTGGTTGTCTCCAACCAATGGCAATGGTTTGCGGTTTCAATGATGAAAATGAAAGTACACTGAAAGTACAACTGAAAGTACAACTGAAAGTACAACTGAAATTGCAAAGTTGTTACATCCGGGACCCACAGGTTGTTGTATGCAACCCTCCTTTAACTAACATCCTCCTTGCTCACCAGGATCTGTATTGGAAATTCCCCGCTTTGTTGCTTTCTTGGAATCGACTGTTTTGTCTTTCATCTTCTCCATCTTAGGAGAGCTTGCCTTTGCAGGTTGATCTGTTTTATCACCTTCCTTTTCCTTCGATGCAGACAACGTCGTCTTATCTTTTTTATCAGAAGTTCCTTCTGTTTTCTCTGACAGTGCATCTTCTGCTTTCTCTGACACTGTCTCTCCAGGTTTCTTTGAAGTGGTTTCATGACTCTTCTTCTTCGAGTCTGCTTCCTCCTTGCTTGATGAAGAGGTTTCCCGAGATTTTTCCTTCGGTGGAGATGTCTTTGGAGCCTTTTGGCTTGATTGGAAGGCATGCATCAGCGAGCCCACCTTTGGTGCACTGCTTTTCTGTTGCAAACCAATGTGCAAAAGACTTTATCAAACATATATATCAATATATATCAAACATTGCCCCCCCTGAAAGTACCCCTGATTCATTTTGACGTTTCCTACTCTGTTTCCTTGTTTGGCTTTCTGCATTAAACAGCATTCAAGAAACTTCATTCAACTTATTCATAGATAATTCACATAGTGATTCCTAAATCGAGCAGATTCGATTCGAGACTTCTTTGGGAAGGGTTTTCAAACTTTTTCACAGTGATATTCCTTTGATGTGAATCACATGAAAGGTGCAGAACTATGGAACATTACATGCTTCAAAATGTTAGAAAAAATATCAATATGGCATGATAGATTTCAACATGTTACAGTTTAACATCAATATGTCGATGTTAATATCAATTTTTATTTATCCTGGCCAATTGGTATATTTTATAACATTTTGAAACACATAGCATTCCATATGTAACCCTCAGGCAACCAAAAAAAAAAAAAATAACCAAAACCTCTCTGCAAAACTTAATGCGGCATTGCTGCAGACTTTTTGTGACCGTGCAAGTGGCTTCATTGCCTGGTCTCGAAAGCTACGATTCAGAGTGTAGACCGCAGTGTAGGATGTGGAGGGCCATCTGCCATGAATTGAAACAAACATCAGCTTTTGGTTTTGCCGATTATTTCTTTTTTACTTCAAAGGGTCACAAAGGGTCAGCAATATCAGGCAAGGATGTTTGCACCCCAAGACAGGGTTCATCATGCCCATGAGATTAGGTGTACATCAGGTTGGAAGCCCTGGGTCTACAGTAAGAGGTGAGCAGAAGAGACAATTTCTTCCCTTGCTTTGTCTAGATTGAGCAGAATTCAGATTAATACCTGTTTCACGGTGGTGTCCTTCAGAGTCTCCTCTGTTGTAGCGGCTGGCTTTGATTCCGTCTTGGACTTCGTAAGGAAGGCAGCCAGTCCTTGAGCCTTCTTTCTGTCATTTGTCGACGAGACCTTTTTAGGAATTTCAGACTTCTCCTGATGACTGCTGATTCCATTTGAAACCTGGTTTACTGGATGAGCGACTAAAGTGTCAACTGATCTAGCCTTGGCAGCTTTGCATCTAATTGCTGAATATCTAAAACCAAAAGGGGAGATTGGATGAAGTCGCAAAAATATCTGCAAGTTACCAACATGGAAATCATTGACAATATTGTAAAAATGGATAAGATAGGGAGGGAAAGAATGTAGAAGGGTACTGCATATGAATTCATCCTGAAACATTAGGTTTGTACACAAGAATGTGCTGCAGTTTCAAAGTCATGTTACATTAATGTACGCTCTATCACAGCAATGAAACTTTGAATGGCTGAACAGTCTGTGTTTGCCAATTCTGGTTCCCTGGTGTACTTCTTTGTGAGTATCGAGTGACGTCTGTGACGTTACCGTTACAAGAAGACAGGGGGCTATGAGAAAAAAAGGTACATAATGTTTCATGTGCGGCCTGTGTTGCCATAAGCTACTAGCATGCATTCTGAAAAAGACCACAGGAAGTTGAAAGAAAATGCACCATATCTAAAGTCTTAACAACAAACCATTCTCTCTTAAAGCATTTTGATAGCTTACCTGTTACACTCTAACAAATTCTGTTTAGTGTTGTCAAAATCAGTCTGGTAGAGAGTGGACGTATCCTTCAAAGTTGTCTTTTGGATGCTGTATATATGCTCACATAAAGTCTTCTTCAATGATTTCTTGACATCTGGTAAAAAAAATGGAATTTGATTAAATTGACGAATGCACGACAAGCAAACAAGGACATATTATTTCAGTGCAAAACAGTGCAAATTCCCATTCAGCATTGTGTAAGTGTATCCCCTTTTCTGTTGTAAGTTTGCGATGTAAGACACACTAGGTGACAAAATCAGATTTAACAAACATTCGTTTGGCAGCGAGAAAGTCATTTCAGTCAAATTAAGTGACACGTTTGACTGTAAAGATTGCTATGCTTTGTCTGGTCAGCGTCAACTGTCACATGTTCGGATGTCCTTAATGAACATATTTGGAGCATTCCAAATGCACTATGTGTAACTATACAACATTGTATGCAATTATAGCTTGCCTTGAATATGAACATGGTTGTCAACCTCTGTAAGAGTGGCTGGAAAAGGAAGAGACTTTCAGTGCACCAGCATTGAAACCAGAGTATAGGCTATGGCACAGACAGACCGGCAGTACACTAGCACTGTTAACGGTGATAAAACTAGCTGGCCTACCTGCAGACCTGGAGATGTTCAAATTACCAAAAGAAGTATAATTAAAGAGTTGTTGATAATGCAGCCCTCTGAAAACCTCTGTATTCAGGGTTTTCAAGTCATGTGTTCACCTTGCAAGTGCTGCTCTAAATTGTCTGGTTTCATTTTGCATCTGAAAGAATAAAAAAAAAAAACAGCTAGGAATTGTCTTTTAAAGGACTCACTTTCCAAATCTCCTTCTTTGACGATTGCCACTTTGTTGAGCTCATTCCCCGATGTTGTATCTTGGGTACCAGATATGAAGAACGTCAGAGTGATGGGTTTTGACTTTTCCTTCTCCCTCCATAGGTCTGCAAACTCTTCCAATTTCCTGAGAAACGAAAGAGCCAGACGATCAAATGTATTCAACCATCATGCAACTCAGTTCCTACATTTGGAGTTTGAATCTGTGACTCCTTCTAATCAAGTCATCGGCAAACACGATATCTTGAAAATTTGATGACAAATTTTTCCAAAAGGTAGAGTTTGCATAACTCAGTGTCTCGGCAATTTGCAAAATTTCGTCAAGGTGACGAGTTATTTGAAACACGGTAGCTCGACAAGTTGACAACTGTTTCTGAGACCCTGAGTAAGCATACATTTTGCAAAATTTTGTTGAAACAAGTTATTCTAACACGATAACTTTACATCTCGCACATCCCCTTGCGTCTGCCGTATATTTGCCTTGTCCAACATCTGTCTCTAAAAATCCCTGTACTTACTTGGTCATTTTGAACAACTTTAGGAGGGGAACCAGTGCATGGTTAAATCAACCCATACCAAGTCAGATTTTCTTGTTCAAATGTCCAAGTAATTCGTATGTGCATGAGATGTGTCTTTTAATGTTTAAATCCCCGTTTTGTGGAGTTGGAAAGAAGAGCTCACGCTCTCTCTACAGGTATATTCTTGCGAGACAAAAAAAATATGGCCGCAATGTTCACTTGACAGTTGAGTGATGCACAGTAATGGGAATGAGAATGCTCAAAGCATTACTTTTTTTTAGCATGTTTTGTATCATTGACTTACCTCTTTGCATGATTGACATGAAGCGATAATGTTCTGCTCAGCCATTTGTAAGAAACCTGCGAGGAAACAAAAGACTGATAAATATTCACATGATGTACTATAACATGAATGTGAAAATCTGAGTTAAACTGAAGGTGGTGCAATGGAGATGTCAGGGGCCTAATTTGGAGTCCATGCTGTCCCTGATCACAACTGGGACTTCGTCCATAGATATATTGGTAAACCAATAATTAATCATAACTGCCTGTTTAAGATATATAGCACAATGGTCAATTATCAAAGACTAAGATGCCTTTTAATCCACAGAACAACTTTTATATCTGTCCAACTGCTTTCCAGTTCACCCCAGTTGGACAGGATGAAAAATGGGGAAAATGAAAGTTTCACAAAAATGGCCATGTGACTGAAATAACTACCTATTTACAAGTCCCTCAGAACTATTAGTAAGCAAGACACCATACCTTTAACTCTATCACATGTGAACAAAAACTTAAAAAATTTAGCAAAAACGTTAAGTGTTGGGCCGAATATGAGGAAGCAATATGAGTCTCAGCCAAAATTTACGGACTCCTTTCAAATAGTATACAAGTATACAAAATCATTTTTGATGCCGATGTTAATGCTATAATTCCAAAATGTTTTTTATTTCACAAAGAAATGTTGTTTTTTCTTTTGACAAATAGATGTCTTAGACAGTACTTTTTATATTAGTATTACATATCTGGACAAAATACTGGCTTCAAAGGTTATTTAAATACTAGACCTCACAATATGTCACAAAATGCAGCAGTGCTTGATGGCCCCTCAACTCACTAGAGTTTCCTCTCACAAGATGCAATTAACGTTTGCAATAGCAAGAGGGTAAGAAAAGGTAATTAGAAAGATGTGAAGTGAGCAAAAAGTGGGACAATGAACTCTCCTGGGATTGACAAATGCTCCGTTTCCACACAATTTCAGAAATATTGACGTACAGTACCTGACAGTAATAAACCAACATTGCACAACAAGTCCCAATATTGCAACTCGCTCTTCTCCCAAATCAACACACTTTCAACTTTATGGATTTTTTGACCAATATTGCTGCAAAACTTGTTTGGATTAACAGTGCTTTCTTGCCAGGTTAACTCAGTGAAAATATTTAATTATAAATGCAGGTTACAATGCACTGGAAACAAGTTCTAAGACCAACACAAGCCTATACATTCTCAATGTCAAGTACAATTTTTTGGTACACTATAAAATCTGTGTGAAAATGGAACATAAAGGTTAAACAAAATAACTAGTACAGTGCCTCAAGCTCAGCAACTTAAATTAAGAGGTTAATGGATTATTTAAATGTAGAGTATCCTTTCAAGTACACTCAGTTTTACAAAAGGTTTTGGAAACTTTACAGATACAAAATTCATCAGTTCTGTGTGGTGGGAGATACTTGGGAGTTCAAAATAAAGTATGTGAAATACTGAGTATCTGTGAAAATTTTGACGACATCCACTTAACAGTAAAAACTTGGATTTTTTGTATGGGAAGCAAGTCATCGACCTATCAACGCAGAAATCCTCTAATTATGCCTGTAAACTTGTATATCAATGTGATGATTTCATACAAAGATAACAATTGCAATCCTTTGACCGTCTCACATGGATTTGTGGTATGTGCTTTTACATTGTAATTAAGGCAGGCAGCAGCCATGGCCTTCAACAGAGCCTCAAAACAATTATCACCTAATACTGTGTGGTGTATTGAAAGTGTGTGCTTATCAGCATATAGTGCTTTAAAACTTTAATCTGTGGGTGGTGGAAAGTAACCACATCCAAGAGACCTATGTGACCAAAACAAAAGGTCACAATCAGAATAAAAACATATCAAAGAGACCTAAGTGACACAAACTCCTGTTACAATCAGTATATAACAGAAATTTTTGAATCTATCACACTTATTGGTCTCAACCACTTGTTTAAGTGCAGTGGGTCAATACATACAACAGACATATTCTTACTCATGGTTAGGGTACTGCAATGTCATGGGTATCAAGCTACAGGCAATGCACTTAATACTGCAGTTTGCACAAACATAGAATATATGCACTGTACTGTACATGCTCTCACTGGCTTACCTCAGGTGTGTCTCTTACCCTGGTTTCCAATTTCCTTAATTATACTTAATTCAACTTCCTCCTGTTCATTGCAGGTCAAGGTCAGTCACAAATTGGCAGGATCCAAGAAAAATATTGACATTATGTAAGTGTCATGTTCACACGTGCATACATGTGCATACATATTCGCAATAGCTATTCAAATACCAGTCTAGAATCTTACAAGAAAATAAAAAAGGACATAACATTGGAAAGTGAGGGTTGCTTCCTTCAAAAAAAAAAAAAGCACAGGACTGACTTTATTTTACTTAGAATTTCAAGGGTTAATGAAAATTCTTAATGATGATTGACTGTTTTTGTGAGCAAATCAGAATGTGACCTGCACCAGATCACCAGTCCATTCCAATCATCTATAGATGGATGGACGTTAGTTGAGAATTTGAGTATCAGAGAGTCTGAAGACTCATCAAGGATCCTATACCATGTCGATCGTGGATGAACACCGGCAAAATTCGCCTACTCTACTAAATACCTGCTCCCAGGACCTCCATTTAACTCCCCCATCCAATGGACGAGAGTGTGTCCCCAACTCTTCAGTCACTTCCCCTGAGGCCGGGAGTGGTGGGGGAACCTGCTCAGCTCAGCAGCCCACTAGGCAGCTGCACCAAGCAACCTGAAGTGGACGCTGCCTGAATCGGACAACAGAAACCCACATTAAAATCACCAAATAACTAACACACACTGCTTTCATACCAGTTTGAAGTTATTTATACAATGAAATGGCAATAGATAAGCACTGTAGCTACAGTACATTACAAGCCCATTGGAGACTTGTGCAGACTGGCCTGACTCTGGATTTTCCAAGTCGAGTGTCACATGACTAGACTAGTTTCTTGCAAAAGACCCTACGGGGGATGTACACATAATGTAGGGGCACAAATAAATGCCACGTACTGTAACACGATGCCACGTATCTATAGGATTCTGAGACTGCATAAAACGTAAGCCTGAGTGCCTGACTAATTTGTTATGTTTGCTTGGCCAATGAATCCACACACATACAATAAGGATATGCACAGGTCAATGTTGCTATGTGAAATGGGAAATTTTGGACAAACGTTTTGACTCAAAAGTGTCTAAGGTGTACAGAAGGTTACTGAGGTAGTCTACATGTGCAAGTGATTTCACAGCACGCTTTGGAATTGACCTTTTCACTACGAAAGAGTTGATTGCGTAAATAATGTGTGGCAACAGTGTAGAAGCCAGTGTTTTTTCAAGGATTCGAAAAGGGGTATCTCAGGGATGAAATAGCTCAGAATATGGTGTGTGCCCCATGGTCTCAGCTACAGTATGACCATCAGTGAATGTTATGTCGATGCACATGTAGGTGTTGATACTGAATGAAATGGCAGACTATTAAAAGAATACACTGACTTTGAATGTTGAGAATGCAAACCAAAGATCCCAGTGTCAGCAAAGTTCGTTGTTGCGACACATGTGTATCCATGCCCAAAAAAAAAAACCTAACTGGCAGAGTATTAAAATAACATTGTGGCAACCTTACGGAACTGCTTTGGAATTCCATGTTGAACAAATCAATTTGTGGGCAATGAAGACAGAGGCAGGTTCCATGATGATTAAGAAGTATACTTTATTATCATATACTTTATTTGAATCAATACAATGCTACATGGAAAGCTAAGAAATTTATGATGATGACAAGTGACGATTTTCGAAGTCCTTAAGTTTTTCACTTCTTGTCTTCACTGTCCATGCATCTCCCCACCATCCCAATCAGTCCAAACACTCCTCTCCCCCCCAAAAAAAACAACCCTAAAAAAGAGCCATTTTAAACACATTTTTGATAACTTGAAAAAAAGCAAAATAGTTGAAACAGACGTATTTGAAAGAGTTCAAGTCCCCAGGGAAAAAATTTGATAGGCCTACACTGACACAGGGTTGCAGGGTCTTACATGCCAGAGTTGCCTATCACCAAACAAAATGGAACATCAGACAAACTATGTCAGTGGGAATGCAAAAGGTACAAGAACAACTAGAATGCAGAATTTATTCTGGATGAATTCCAAAAACAGTGGTTTGGTTCTAAACATTATCATGAACAGGAACACTCTACTGTAGGGTTGTTGCATATACCTGTAATTCAATAACAATAATAGGTCAAAATGTGATTTGGGGGCATGTTCCCCCTCCCCCCCCAGGTCCTTCCTCCTGGTGGAACCACTGGCAATATAGCTTTAATGATCCACAGGTTTAATCATTTAACAATGTGACGAAACTTTAGCTTGCCACTTGCTAACAGTTGCTGGACCAATGACCCAAAGCTTGATGTCACTTGTAACTTCTTAACCAATTACTAACGACTCCCATTTGACAGATCAAATCTGACTCCAGGCTCTGAGGACAAATGCAAAGGATGAAGGGTTGGGCTCAACTTAAAAATTCACATCAGATAAATGGACTAGCTATATTTCAGTTAGTGTCCTATGACTTAATTGTGAGGATAGAGTTGTATCCTGCTAGCCCTGGGACTGACTGCGCTGATCAAGATTGGAAATTCACCTCCCTGGAGGGTCAACTGGCGGATGGGGAAGGGAGTCTAAGATTCATAATTGACCAAAAGCAAAGAAAACTGGTCACTGAGACACCTCTTAAAGGCAATAACAGTGGTGCAGTTTTTGGCTTCTGGGGACAAGCCAGAAGTTGCTACTTGAAGAAAGTTTGCAATTTGTGGGGGAGAAATTTCAAGTGCAAAAGTAAGAACAAAGAAGAACTACCTGCGCAAATTGAAAAACTACGATCATGCCCTTAAGTTCATCAAAATTTCATCCATAAAATCTACCAGTGTTATTATGATTTAACAAACGTTTTCTGTATAATGTATTGCGGCCAACTGATGATTAATTTTTTACATAACTGACAATATTATCCCTGCACAAACTTGCAGGAAAGACTGTTCCCTGGCTGGTCTCAGGTTTCCTGCACACTCATTTGGTCGCTTAGCATCGTAAAATAACTGCAATTCAAGGCCTGAATTGTTATTATGAAAAGGCTTATTTGCACACTCTTGAACTCCACCCCCAAAATCCTCCTGTGCAGTATACAAACATTCCAATCTCAATCTGGGAGCTGATAATAATGTTTCATTAATTGATACACAATCTGTAAAAAAGATTCAGGTCACGCTTTGAAGTAGTTTGAAACTAAAATAGCAACTTTTGACTGCAAAGCAGACATGTTAGCCTTATAATCTTACTTGAGGCAAATGGCCTAGGCCATGCAGAGGGCTATATATGGCCAACAACATCCTAAATGTGGCTGATTATGAATAGTAATTGTTAATTTATTTGTTATACCACAAGAATATGTGCAATGTGAAAGAAAGTCCTAGGACAGCAGGGGGTCTAGCATAACATTGTGAAGGACTCCCTGAAAACAAAAGAAAGAAAAAAATAAGGGAGTAATTGCAGAATACCCCGCATATGGAAGCTATTAAGCCGTGAAAAACAGCAGGCTACGTGGTAGTTTTATAAAAGGAGATATGTTTAAGGCAAGTGTCCTTCTGAAGGCTACGGGGATACGCAGTCGGATTTAGGATATAGTTTCAAGAGATTACAGGGATACGCAGTCAGACGAGAATAAGAATAAATTTAGATGACTCGTTCTCAAATAAACAAGTCCAAAATGAAACCAAAATAGGCTACGGGGATACGCAGTCAGATTCAGGATACAGTTTTAAGAGGCTACGGGGATACGCAGTCAGAATTTCAGAATACAATTATTAAAGGTTACGGGGATACGCAGTTGAAATCAAGATATAGTTTTAAGAGGCTTCGGGGATACGTAATCAGACAAGAATATGAATAAATAAAGATGACTCGTTCTCAAATAATTCTAAGTCCAAAATGAAACCAAAATAGGTTTCATTAAAAATGGATGCTCGGTCGCACAGTGGAACATTATGTAAACAATAAATAATAGTGCGGTGTGAGAACACAGCAGGTAAGTTTAATTTGAGAACGACTCATTGTTGTCCATTTCTATAACATCTATGACTGCGTTGATTGTCTACATTCTTTACAAGTGAGTAGAGTAATAGCGTAGCCCCGAAATAAAGAAAGCTTCCCTCCTGTGGGGTATTCTGCAAGTGTCTGACTGCGTAGCCCTGTAGAACGTTAAAAAGGAGAACTTCATTCTGGCAGGGTATTCTGCAATTGTGCCAAAGTAAGAACTTTTCACAAACTTTCAGTAGTCTATCATTATTTATACTGAGGTGCAGATTCGGTACTTATTTTGAATCAGTGACCGGAAGTGACGTATTCTTGGTACTAGTAATTTAGAATCAGTGACCGGAAGTGACGTATTCTTCCTAAAATCCTTGTTTTCGCCTAATTTCACCCAAAACGTAACCGTAACTCTCAATTTTAGCCATGATTGGTGGTTATCTAGGTTGAAGCTAGGCCTAAATAGCTTTTAAAAACTTGGTTTGTTCTCATCTTATGGGGCTTTAGCCCCCCCCCCCCCTTTGCCCTTTAACTTAATGTTATGTTATGCTAAATACTCAATCCTAACCATCATCAATAACCTTGAGTCTTGACTGGTGGTCACTGATTCTAAATTAGAGCGGCAGATTTTTCACTAGAACCATTGGTAATTAAGATTAACGACGGGCAAGAAATACAGTGACTAGTCTTAACAGTAACACATGAGCGGATGCCGATTATGAAGACAGTAACTTAGGCTGCAGCCTATGTCATTATGAGTAGCCTTTAGTACAGTAATTAGTATAGCCTCGGCTTAGTAGTCAGGGCTAGCCTGTTTACGTACACTGAGCTAAGTAAAGTTACTGTATAGGTGGAAGAGTAGTGTAACTTATTGCCAGTCTCTTCTGTGACTCGGCGGCAACCGACTAAAAACAACTTAAACGTCTTCTTGCAAAGTATGCAGTCAAGGAGACATTCACAAACAAACACACTTTACTGTCATGTACGTAATTCTCACCACACGGTCCTCGTCAAACAGAAATTCTTCTATGTTGTCAAGAATCATATCTCCCGCCATGATGGTTTCGCGCAACCGGAAATTCCATCAACACACACACACATATAGGTACAACTAGCTAGCTAGAAAAAGCCAGAAAAATACTACGGAATTTTGTAGGTTGCTACTTAATATAGTTTTCTTCATTTAACGTTCAGGGTAAATGGAATTGTTTTGCAGCGTTTTTGTCTACTTGTTTGATGAAATAGGTCAAGGAAACAAGCTTGAAGACATGTTTTTGTATTCTTTGGTAAATATTAACTTTAACGAAACTATAAGCAGCAGGAGCAATTTTAAATGATGCAAGGACACATCCGTAACTACCTTTTCTAGCAACAGTAAACAATAAGTCAGTAGGTCGGTGATCGGGAAATCTATGCGATACGTCTGCATCGGTTAATATTTCTAGGTGATTTTGTTTTCTATAATTTCTTACATAACTTGTAACTGTTAGGTTGTGTTGCAAATGCAATATACATTGATACGAACATTGAAACTTTCATAAATGCTTAGTAGGCTAACTAATAACTAGTATGATGAACAAGAATCGACATTATTATAGTATCAAGTTAGCATCTATGGCTAGGCAGTATACCTAACAGTAACTTGCAGTCTGAGGGCATTCAAGTTGGTGTAACCAGGGAGCTGTTACTTCGACAGAGAGCCAACGGAAAATTAACTGTCTTAGTTAATGCTAATACTTAAAGACCCCCCTAATGAGTGAAGGTAAGCTGTGCAATTAGCTCAAAGGTATTTCTTTCCTTTGTTCTACGTTTCCAGTTCAATATAATTCTTCTGACCTAGCAACGTCATTTAAGTGAGCTAATCCTTCAACAAGAAGCTTGCTCAGAGCAATGCTTTGATGTGTAGGTTTGTAATGCCGATGGCATGCAACTTGAAAAGACTGTTTAATTGAAATGAGCAATTACCTTTAACCCGTTCCTTTAGAGGTTAACGCATGTAAATAAACTACAGAGGCAAAAGTCTATTTTTGGGACAAATAGCCCAGACTGGAAAGTTTGCTTTGCGCACGCAAGTTCTGGCCTGCGCAGCGTCCTCCTTGAATTCGGCATCTGGCCGCACAAGAGCCTACTAGCCGCTTGATCTGGCCGTGCAGGTGGGAGAAGTAGTTGCGGCCGCGCATCAGACCGGCCGCTGTTGAAAGTACCGTCTCGAAATCCTTTGAATTCATTCGTAGCCTATTCGATTTGAGTGGTTGAGCAACCTGAGCCTGCCTTGCAAAACTGTGTACGGTAAAGGTACTGCTCCTTCAGCAACTTCGGATCATTGTTCGGTTCAACCCCCCATATTTCTGTGAAACTGAGCTTCGGCGGTGCAAGAGCTAAAAATCTGTCGTCACTTGCCCGCACGGAATGAAAACTTACCAGTCTGGCAAATAGCAGAGAAGGTTCATTCAGTTTCCAGAAATGGCGAGATACAGACTTTCATGATTTGATGTACAACCTCGTATTGTCATACGCGTCACAGAGCATCGTAAGGCTGAAAAAGTTATTTCTGAGATGACTGACAATGCTGTGACAGTAGGGAAAGTCAAAGTCAAGTTCTGTTATCGTAGCAGACGACAAATGTGTTATTGTGTCTATTTCCTGATTCGGCATGCTAGTCTGGCATGCTTCACTATTTCAATCTGCTTAACCTAAGCTCTCAAAAGTGATTTGTGAATGTTAGGCTAGAGGCGCGCTCGACAGGCCCTCGGAATTGGTGGCTGCCTCATAATACCCTAGAATGATGCACCCCTAGCTATTGCTAAAACTATATTACTTCATTCAACCTACTCTATTTTATCAAAAGCAGAATGACATAATATCTCATTTGAACATAGTGTGTTGCTGATGAAGCCTGTCACACTTCTGGTTCTTTGATAAAGTTTTCGTGACTAATTTGAAATGTCACTTCGATGAAAAAAAAAAAACCCAGACTGCAAAAATCTCAAAATACCACCATGTTTCCAAAATGATGATCCACGTACTACACATAAGTTTACATGATACATATACCTCATGGCAAATGCTACTCTGCCATTTGTTTTTGTTTACGGCTTAACAAAAGTTACAATGTGTCAATTCAGGGTCATAAAATGATAAAAATAGAAGCTGAAATCTTGGGTTCGTGTTGTGCTCGATTTTAAAGTGAGACGGGACAGCACAGAAAATCATTTCATATCATTACATTTGTGAGGCACTGCGTGTACTACTGTAAAACCCCACCTAAATGAGTGCTGGATTTCTATCAACTTCAAAATCATTGGTCACATCCTTAGGTGTGACATTCTAGGTGCAACCATGGTACCTGATGTAAGTCTAAATGCCTGGGGCCTAAATTAGCCTAGCTTCCTTATGGTCTAGGCATATCGCTTGCCTCTTTTGGGACCTCAGAATGATTCCACATAAACATGAAGACGAACATGAGAACTGTAGTGTCATTTGTAGGCTTTTTGTTTTTTTTGACCAATTAGCCTTCTTGATCCAACTTCATGTAAAGAGGGTGGACTCTATTCGCCCGAACATGTGCGAATAAGCAAACTTATTTGCCGGTTTACGGATGAATAACCTCCATTATTCACATGAACATGTTTGTGGCAATACTAGACAGTGTCTATTCACCTGCAAACTTGTGAATAAGCATGCTTATTTGCCTAAACTTGTCCATGGGAATAGACAGTGTATGAGCATCTATATTCATCCATTGTTTGTGCAAATAATGAGTCTTGTTTGCACTGAACCTGTTCATGGAGATAGACAGTGCAACCATACATCTATTGTATGAGTGGCTATTTTCCTGGACATGTGCAAGAACTTGTTACTGAGTCTATGTGCACTGGTAAGGTTGAATAGCTGTAGTATTCTCCTTTGTGCCAAGTTACATGAGTTCGTTAGGGCAAATAGACACAACGAACCAATGATGGCATGTACATGCTACAGTAGATCTTGTCAAATCATGGATTTATCTGCGAAGCTGCCATTTTCATCTGTTCACAATGTATGAGAGATGAAAAAAGGAGTGAGACTTATTAAAACATAAAGGTGTGCCTACCGGTTGGTATAATGTAATGGAACCAATTTTCGCAAACCTAGCACACCAGATCAATTATGTGTCCCCTTTTCATAGTGGCATATACAAAATGAGGCAAAGGGACCCCCCTTGGATTTTTTTCTTGTACCTTCTGCTGGAAATGTTTAGGTATATGTGTTTGTTTTTTTCTGCAGAATTTAAAACTGGGTAAGTGTTATGAAGTGAATATGTTAAATAAATTAGTTACCACACTCAGTACAGGAGGTTTCATAACCTTGCGAGTGATGTCCTTTTCAAGTTAACTATTTCTTCTGGAAACTATCATTTTGTCAAACACAAAAAGAGAAATCTTCCCTCATGTTTGAAGATAATATATTTTGTCCATGATTTTATTCCTTTTGTATCCACCTGAATGTAACCCCCACCATATTGTTATTGTCATATGTTGTTTTATTGTTGTTTCATGTAAAAAGAGAATAGTAAAATGAATTAGTAACTGAAGCAATTTTTGATCCTTTATAACTACTCAGCTTCTTTTGAATCATTGAACATCAATATGTTGAAGTTTGTCATAGTCACATACAGTGGCTGGCTGCATTGGAGTGACTGAAACACTGAGATGAAGGTACCTGTAAGGAATGCCCTGAAAAAATCTGTAACAGATCTGTGGTCTAATGAGAGAGTTAGAGGCTTGCCCCAGAAGCTACAGAGGAGCCAGGTTCAATTCCCACCAGGAATTGAATCTGCATCAAGTAAGCCACATCTGAATTATAAAAGCAGTGAAAGCACTGTCGGCTACAGCCATACTGAACAGGCTGTATGGCCAAGTTCGGGAACCTCAGCCTTGGATACACTTTCCAGATTCATTCTGTTTCCCATGATATTATAAATGGATCACATTTTACGGTTGTAAAACTGGAGACTCACAGAATGTGTACTTTTGGGGAAACTTTTTTCAAGTTATTCTCAAATGCTTCATAGGTGTAAAATTCAAGTCTTTTCATCGGTCTAGCAGGCAAATGCCTTCCCCTTATTCAAGGCAGACATGATCATCACAATAAAGGATGTGCTGTGCCCACATTTGCTCAATGTAGGCTTCTGTGATTGGTTGCATCAACTTTGATCACTGCTTGGTCAGACGACGTTTAGGCAAATTATGGCAGTCATTCGCATGAAACTGTTTAAGCCAACAGCCATAACCATTTGAGAATCATGCATTTAGTCAGGCATAGACTAAAATTATGCCTTAACTTATCAGAGTCCTACAGCTGTGGCTCCTACTCGCTACCAAGTGCGTGCCATGTGCAATAGTCAGAGGTCTGTAATACTGTAGGGGGAAATGTTCTTGATGAGAGCAATCCAAATTATCATACTAAAACTTAAATGTTTCCAGGGCAACATTTTATTTCAGGTGGCTTTTTCTTGAAGGCTATCTTCACAGATATTTTTCGCAATTATGTTGTGATGTCTCTTCATCATGCAGTATGAAAGCTTGCATCATCTTTGGTGTAATGGGAATTCTCTGACCCACGTCTGGAGTGTTATGTCAGAATAGAAATACACCACTAATCACCTGAAATTTGGAATGCTATCACGACACAATTGCAGTATACCCTATTAGATTGAAGCTCTGTTTTTTTTTTAATGTGCCAAGGGGCTATGCAGTCACTGACCTTAACTGCGTATCCTCCTAGCCTCCTTAAAATATATGGAACAAACATGCCGCCACTGTTTACAGTGTGTAATGTGTCTCCATGTTTCATGTGTAAACCCAATGGTTGAACTTGTGTCTGAGACATGCAGTCAGTTGTGTTGATGAAACCATGTGAACAGTAACATGTCTGGACAAGATTTTGCAATTTTGTGAGTGCTGATTCCTTTTCTCTTCTAGCTTCTAAAATTGAGATTAAAATTGTGCTTTGTATCGTAAAATAAATTTGCCCGTTTTGCAATGTTTGACTTTCGTATAGTACTCTGAGTTGCCTGTGTTCATTGCCTGTGTAGGTACGTGTACAACGTTGCTCTGCTTTCTGCTGTAGCTTTACTCTGTGTATTTTCACCAGTACAGTATAAGTCATTGCAATATTGCCCAATGGGAAGCAAATGTCTCCGTAGAGAGGATGTTTGTAGATCGTGTGGACTGTTTTACATTTTTGGTGGGATTTGAGGAGCATCTTGGATCACAGTATCACAGTATCTCAAAATTTATATACAACAGCAGAGTACATTTTCAGAGTTATGGACAAATTTCAACAGTAGGGGACTGAATTGCATGTTTACATGAAGTATGAATCTGAAAAAATATCAGCTTTATGTTTGTTGTTTGAGCCTGATATATATGGATCATAGAACTCAGGAAATAAACTTTACATGCATGTCTGCAAAATTTTTGTAAAAATCTGTAAGTGGCATATTTTGACATGCCAGGTTGTTTGCTTTCCCGATACATCATTTATCACCCTGTCAGTTTTAATGGCAACTGCTCGCACAGGGTAACCTAGAGGAGAACTTGAAGTAAACTTCTTTGTTAAACATTATGTTGTTATGTATTAACTTGGTTTCGTGGGATCAGTCATCATATCTGCAGGTTGGACCCTTTAAATGACCTCCTATGTTCCACTTGTGGCTTCTCTCTGTTGACTATGTGACCCTTTCTGTTGTATAGGGTAGGGTCAAAGGTCACCAAAGGTCAGCAGTTTCATACTAAAAATCCTTTACCTTGTCTCCAAGTAAATGGGCTAGAGTGGGTTATATTCTAGACAGAACCCACAGTGGATACATGTTTATGTTTAAATAGAAAAGCATGTAAAACCCACATTTTGTAAGTTTTGTGTCCAACAGGAAGTTCTGTCTTAATTACCCTAAATTTAGTGGTTTTCATTGTAAATGTGTGTTTTCTTTGCTTTTAATGAATCACTAATTTGAAAATTGAAATGCCTGATTGAAAACAAAAAATGACATTTGCTGTTCTTCACAGACTTTATACCTTGGTTGTGATGCAAAAATGCTAACCTTGATTGGTCAGAGGTTTTAAAACCATTACAACTTTTGCCATGTCACCAGGGTCACAGGACAAAATGGAAATGAAGAGTTGACAGCTGCATTTCATAGAGCTCTGTCATAAGATGCTGTAATTATAAGGAAAACTTACAAAGCAAAAGCTGCTGTAATTTTGGTAATTTGTAGCAGATCTCTAAGGAATGATGTCATGTGGGATACTTACTGTCAGTACAGTTATACATGACATCTTTTGAAGATCCCTGCTCTAAGTTTCCAGAAAAGAATTTCCTGAACCCCCATGACATATCTTTGGCTGTAGCTCATCTGTAGGTAGCAGTGACGTATATAGCAATCAAGCGTTTCCTTAACTTTCAGAAAAATTTTGTATTTTCAAATGCTGAAGTTCATTAAGTTTATTTTGTGCGAGAAGAACATTGATCTGGTAGGTACACACTAAATAAGAAAGAAAAAAGATGTAATGGTGTAAATCCGTTGTAAAAAGCCTACATCTGTAGTTTAAGTCAAAGGGAAGAAGGTATTAATGAGACCATTGACTTGTATTAAAAGATTTTATATACTTATATGCATTCTCTCTAGGTACATGTAGATTGTCATTGTTTTCCTGATGTAGTGAAAATGTCAGAACTTCACATTTGGTGCAAACTTCAAATTTATTCAGTTCTTGATATGTAGACCTGTCTAATATTCGTCTAAACAACAGAACTTTACATTCGAATTCACGGTGGTGATGTTAGCCCCCATTTTGATGTAATCAAGCTACAGTGAGTGCACACTCTTGAATATTATTTTCTGATGGTGGCCATTTGCTAAGTCAGTGAGCGCCATTTTTTTTTCTGGTCGCATTTTGACTATTTGCCATTGAAGTACAGTAAATATAGGCCTACTTGAAGTTTTCTTTGCTGATGTATATCATCTCACTGTGAGTGCAAGGCAGGTATTACCCCTTTGGTGAACTTTCACTTTGTCTTAATTTTAAGCCAGGATTGGCTGATTTAAATCACTGAATTAACTTGTGATTAAGTCAATTGATCTGTTTAAAAGATATGACTGATTGAAAATCAATTAAAAAAAATATTGAAATAAATTGCTTAGTGTTATTTAAACTATTTGAGTGTACTATACATCCATGTTAAACTGATGGTAAAGTGCGGAACTCCTTCAAGTAATATTTTTGTTACCAACACTCAACATCTTCACACTTGTAAGGAATAATGAAACTGGAAGATCTTAATTGAACTGTTTAAGACAGCTGCTAACAAATTGGCAAGTCCTCCTTTAATATGAATTTCGAAGGAATATTACAAAATATAGTCTGTGGAATGTATGTCGTCACTCAGCTTTACTGTATAGTTTCATCAAGGCCTGAACTAAGAGTTTTGTAGGTATATGTAATTACACTGTAGTCTAGGTTCCTTTCTCAGTGAACCTATAACATACCATTACTGCAGCTGGGTGGGTCTCATTGTCGGTGAATGTTCCTTCAAATTGGAGAATATCAACTTTGTTGTTTGCACTACCACCTGCCAATACTACTTTTGTTGGCAAATTGCTAACAATAGATTTTCCTTTGCTGCCATCTTCACAGGTCTGCTTGTTTTACCTTGAATCAGTGATCTGTGTCGATAAGGAAAGCGAGAAAACAGGATGAGAGATGTCAATGGATACTGTGCAAGAACCAGATGATCTTTCTGATGTGGTTCCAGATGAAGAGGAACTGGAACTGATGTGTCCGGATCTGGATGAGATGAGAGCCCAGAGGCAGGAGCGGACAATAGCTGCTATGAAGGTAGTAATATTTCCTATCGAATTAATTTTTGGCTACTGTTTCAATGAGCCAATTTTCACATTGCTCATATATGTTTGTAAACTTTGTCAAAACTTCATTACTTAGCTTAAACTGTACTCCTTTTCAAATATTATAGTCTGATGATAGAATCGCTGTCTGTAAATTGATTAATTCAAGGGTTGTGGTTTATACGAGGATTGCAGCCTTGTTTATGTTTACAGTCCCTCCAAATATATGAATACTATAGAGGGGATGAAATAATTTGTGCCCCCCAAGGAAAGCTTTGTGACCCCTAGTGCCCCCCTGCTCAAAAAATCCATGCTATGCCTCTGCAAAGTATTAGTTGTTCTTATTTTTTGGTTTCTGTAAGCCAAAGAAATGGCATAGATCAACTTTGTTCAAAGTAATGATCATTTAACTTTGTCTGAATTTTCTTGATCTTGAAATTTTCAGTGAATGTGTAACCAGGGAGCTGTTATTTAGATGGAGGCAGTACGCTTTGAAGTGAGGTTAGTGCCGCCAAGGTCACGCCGTAATCTGTTCTTTGTATAGTAACTGAAATTTCTAAGGACTTACGCCGGATTAGGAGATAAACACAATGACATCTCTGTCGTCTGCTACGGCAACAGAACTTCACTTTGACTTTCTCTACTGCAACAACATTGCCAGTCGTCACTGAAATAAATGCCTCTTTCGGCCTTTCGACGCTCGGCGACTCGTATGACCATGCAATATTTGGTTTGTTTATCAAACCATAAAAAAGAATCGATATCTCGCCATTTCTGGAAACTTGAGGAAACTTCTCGGCTATTTGTCAAAAACATAGACTTTTGCCTCTGTAGCTCATTTGCATGCGCTAACTTCTATAGGAACGGGCTAAAGGTAATCATTCATATCAATTAAACAGTCGTTTCGAGTTGCGTGCCATCTGCTCTTAAAGGATTGGCGGTACAAACCTACACATCAAAGCATTGTTCGGAGCGATCTTCTTGTTCAAGAATAAGCTGACGTTAATGACGGTACTAGGTAAATTGTACTAAACTGCTGACGTCGAATAAAGGAAAGAAATACCTTTGAGCTAATTGCACAGCTTATCATCACTCAATTGGGGGGATCTTAAAGTATAAGCATTAAGTTAATTTTCCGTACTCTCTCCATCTAAATAACAGCTCCCTGGTGTAACACTGTTTGGAAAGATGTTGGTAGTAGTGTTAGGCCTTTTGTCCAGCCTCACAGTCGATTTAAAACAGGTGGAGTGCAAAAGAATAGAGATGGTACTCAATAGTCTCCTGGTATTCTATTCTATTACTATCTTACTATACACGGTACATGAAGTCCCGGTGACATAATCAGTATTTACTCAGTTTCAGCACTGCAGTAGCAGATGCTAACTGACAGGGACAGGACTTGTTTCTTGGTGGGGTGAGGGGGGGGGGAAAGCTAGATCTCAACTCCACTTCTCATCTAGCCATCACAGGTCTGCTTCCTGCCTGGTTCACGGAGACATGGGACCAGTGATAACTTAAAGAAATACATAAGAAAAGGAAGAAAAATGCCCTCTTTATGTACAACAACAAGCAGGGAGGTTTGCTTGGGAAGAACTAACTATTGAAAGATCTCCATGATGATGTCACACGAGTGTCCTCTTACTCGATTATTAACAGTGGAGTGACAAGCCCGGAGAAAAGACTTAATGAGAAATTATATCAACTGATCAAGCACCGGTTAAGCCGTGTTCCCATTTGAGTGAGCTCGGTGGATCAGGGTTTTATTGCATCTAGTGGTGTCGACTAACTTGATCCAGAGCTGCGTTCCCATTTGAGTGAGCGTGGTAGATCAACATGTTACATGGACACATTGCGCAAGTGCGAAAGGTCGCCAATGTTTACAAGTCGGCCTGCCATTTCGTGTATCACACACTAGCACTGTATCACAAAAATGCACATGAGTGTGCGTGTTGCTAACTGCATGCACACTACTGCAGCAGCATAGTATTGGTCATATCATAATTTTGCAGCTTAGCACTAACGTTGGGCCTACTTCCACAATGTACCTTCGGAAGGAACATGAGGTATTTACACATTTCAATGGCGTCGTTTGTTTTTGAACATGAAGGTAAAAATTGCTGTTTTGGCAAGTTTGCTCATGCTTCTATCACAGTTAAGAGTTCTTTTACATCATAGGCAGTTGATGAATGCAGTGCTAATTCGTAGACGTTACCTCTTTTGTGCAGCATGGCCAAAAAATCGATTCAACATAGGCCTGGTGCGCCTATACTTGCATTTATTAACGTTGGCCACCACTGGAACAGACCAAATTTCTTATATATTATCAGACCTGCAGTTACCCCTTCTTGATCAATCAGTATCGAAATACAGGCAGAAAATGTGCGCTGTACATGTAAGCTACACTGCTGCACTATGTTGTATACATTTCCCCGTAGCGACGTGCCCAGCGAGGCTTATTGTTAGAACTAATTACCCGTGTTTGCCACCGGAAAGCAAATGCATGCCGGGAAGGACTAAACCGGAGATCCGGGGTCACTTGATCTACCGATGTGTTCCCATTACAAACTTTGATCCAGCGCGGTTGATCTGATCTACCCTGAATGTTGATCCGCGTTCCCATTAGAGTTTGATCTAGCACGGTAGATCTTGATCCCCTGCGCTCACTCAAATGGGAACATGGCTCAAGTGACTGGGCGGAAAGTCCTCTTACAGTAGGGCTGTGCTCATTAGTGGAGTATAGTCAGGAAAATAACCTGGCTACTGAAATTCCACACTTTTCAACCACAACTACAGAACTTAAAAAAGTTTTACTTGGCAGAGACTACTATACTGCTTTATGTACTGTATGCTATGCCCCTTCCCCCAGATGTGAATAGTATAAGTTTATTACTTCCTGTGAAATGTATGCGATCGGAACAATGGTTAGCTTCTTTTGAAGTTAACAATGTCACTTGTAGGACCTCAAGCTGACCATTTTGAGTGTATGTCTGATGGGAGCTGGAAGTGTTGTTTGTATCAGTTTGACATTGCATAGTGTAGTTTTGCAATTAAACTTTTCCTCCAGTGTCACCTTCAGGAAGTGAATTTGAATAATTCTGTTTCTACCAACTTTTGTATCAACTTTGTGTCCTACATTGCACTCAAACAAACCAGAATCAAAGAAATTTTTTTTTTTGAACTTGCAAATGTCTTTAAGAGTTTAAAATTCTTCCTGTGCAAAGGACCCACAGTGCTTCAGATTCATCCCAGTTCTCATTGACTTAGTTTAGTAATAATAAAATGGAGACACCAAGTGTCACAGAGAATGGCTCCTCTATAAAGAGAATTTTCCTAATTTATTAAGTTTAACTATAAACCCTCTAAACTCAGTTTCCAAACATACACTGTGCAGTCTGAACTTTGTGTGCAAGGCTTTTGACGGCTCTCTCGGTTATCGTGCGTGCAAGAGAGAAAATTCTAGACCATATCCTCTTATGAATTGCCGCCTGATCAAACTCATTAATCAAAAGCTTGCTTTATGCTGCTATGGAAATAATCAAATATGCTTTACGTTAAATGTAGCCAGGCAGTAACATGAGTGTGTATATCCATCATTTTTTAGGAGCAGAGTATCATGTAGCCACCTTGTTTATCGTCAAAACGAAGTTACCTCGTGACAAAAAAAAAAAGAAAGAAAAAAAAAACAGCGATCATGTCGAACAGTTGTAAATTAAATTTCATTTTTGACATTTGTGTACAGTCATAAATGATGATGTCACATTAGGATATGATATATCTTCTGTGTAATGTCAATGTTGTCATATTCAATGCCAAAAAAAAAAAAAAAAATCCTTGTTCATTTGTAACATCAAGAGGTTTGTTGAATTAAATGGACATGTATTGCTTGGTGGAGATAGATGGGAACATTGAAGTACTAACATTTACTGTTATGCACACCAGAAGAAGAATTGTACACAAAGGGGGAAGATTTAAAAAAATAGAAAGAAAATTATAGCTAAGTATTGTATACATACAGTATATATCTGATAAATAAGTTTTACAATTTTGTTTACAGAGTAAGCCTACAAGGCACTCATGAATCAAATGATGAAATGTTTAACCTGCCTCCACAGATTCCCCGGCCAGAATGTGATGTTTTCATTTATAGGTGAGATGATGAAGGGCAGGGGTAGGGAAACAGGCGGGAGAAACCTTACCTGTCTCCATTCCTTGCACTCTAACATTTTTCTGTGCCACTTTCGGTTTTATCCCCCTCCTCATGCTACTGTCCTCTTGTCTGGTGTACGTCCAGTGTAATTCAGCTTACCGCTTGGAATTTGTGGATTTGATATCGAAGGATACAGAAAATCAAAGTTAAGTTGTGGAACCAAACATGTCCATCTCTCAAGTAAAATTTGATCTTCGTACGTGTACTTTCTAAATGTATGGTGACAACCAGGAAGCTAAAAATTCTTTAGGAGAAACTTTTCAAAACTTCTTCAGATTTTTCCATGCTAAATTTCTCATCAATACAAAACTCTTTGCTATTGTCCAATGAAAGAATAAAAGGCAGGACACAAATGAATAAATTGTAAACAAGGTATTTGAATTATCACAGTACAGTAAGTGATCTGCAAATTTTTAATGTACATTTAAATAAGTAAGTGTGGGTAGGCCTGACAGCAAATCCAACCAGTGTTGTACGGTAGCTGGACGGAATGGAGTGGTGGCTTGTCTGAAAAAAAGGTAGCACAGCTACAGTACTTGTAATGTGCAGACTGCGCCAAGCGAAGCAAATTTTTCATTGGACTGTTAGTGGTCGTTGTGTTGTTCTAGCTATGGTAGGTAATTTGTATTTTGTCTTTACGTGGGGGTCCGCTAAGGTGAGCAGTGGTTAAACACCGACCACAGCTGACCGCTGTAGCTTTAACACCCTATTGTCAACCCTGAACCCAGCATGTACATCCTCCCCTTGTTGAAGGGAATAATCTTTTATTCATTCCATGCGAAGTTAAACTGTTGATTTCAACTGTTTGAAGTACTTTTTTCTTTTTTTCTTTTTTTTTTGGGGGGGGAACAAATACTTGAAGTGCACACTTTTGATTTGGCCAATCAATTTCTTTTAAAATGTTCACTCTACTTTTCTGTCTCTCATAGTGAATCAGCTGGTATTTAAATTGATGCTATGGTCTTGTAAGCAGAAATTATGTCGCAGCAGAGTTGCTTTCTGTATATTATGCAAATAATTGTAGTTAAGTATAAAGTTTGATCTCAACACAATGTGACTTGTCTTTTGTGGTGTCATCCTTGAAGCAGCTGTTCCTTATTCAGAACTTGAGTCATTGAAAGCTCCTGCACCGCCAAAATTTATTTGATATTTCGTAACTGACCTGAAAGTTGTAGGAATCACTCTACCTACAAAATTGCCTATTCGACAGCGTTTGCCACACTCCATGCGTGAGCTACATGCTGATTCTCTGTTAGCAAAGTTACTGTTGGCCATTCTGAGCATATAGAACTGTCTAACATGCAGTACTATTTGCTGAACTGTCGTGTACACAAAATTGTGAGCGCTCAGTGTCTACAGGGAAATAACCGTTTGTAATCTATCAAGGTTTGCACCAGGTACTGCTGTACCTGACCAACAGTGACAGGACCTGTTTCTGACCCAATCCAAAGTGTCACTACTGAACATTGTTTGTGTGACAACAGTAAAGCATGTACAGTATGCCCACTTAAGAACCATCATTGTGATACCGTTAAGTGCGATACATAAATATATTAAGGTGCAAAGTAAAAAGTCACATTTATGGATTCATAATGAAGTCGTGGCAAAACGGAAGTTATGTTTTCGGGTACCCAGGTACCTGATCTACTGTGGACTATTATTACCAGGTCCAATTTTGGAGCTGGCATAAACAATCTATCTGGGAGGATTAGGTACCTCAAGGTACCATCAGGTATCATCATAATTATAAATTTCAAACAGTTTGCTATACCAAGCTATTTTCTGAACAAAATATACTTGAACCCTGCTATGTTTCTTCATTTTAAATACTACTGAATATGCAGAAGTGTGCAAAGTGTTAGATATACAGTAACCAGAAACTTACAGGTCAGCAACATCCACTTCTGAACGAATTCCATAAACTTGTTAGGTAGAGTGCTTTCTTATCTTACAGTGTGTTATTCTCTTCAGTTTGACATGCTAAATTGATGCAGAACTTTATTAAACCACACATATTGGACGTTGGATGTTGTATTTTATATGTACCTGAGAGGTACCAAGTTCGCAGCTGACTTTATGAAAAGATTTCTCAAAAGGTTTATTTCATGATGTTATACTGCATGATTACCATAAAGGCATTAAAAAGCTTGAAGGCTGGGGCCAAGTATAGTGTAAGCTTTCTTATTGTTTATACAATGGAGTTTACATAAACAATTCATAGACCTTGAAAAAAATACAAAAGTTCATTGCTTCGAGCTTTTAATCCATTAAGTATACTAAAATTTACTTTTCTCCTCACTGACCTGTCTCCACTTAACAACTGCACTTCCTACTACCATACTAAAACTGTCTGCCAGTGTCTGGTAACTTTAAACAGCTGGACTGACTGACTGACTGGCGCCCTCTCATACTAGTGTATCACCTGTAAAAGGTCATCAGTTCATTACTGTATATGTCACACAATGGTGACAGAAAAGAATGTACCCATGCAGATGACAGATGGAACAAGAGTATTGCTGTAAGTTTCAATTAGAATATAATTACTCATTCAGACTTTAGGTTCAGATCGTTCAGTACAATGTACAAATGTACAAATTTGAGTAGGGTAAAATGATAACGATGTTAAAATAATTAGAGCTTAGCAATTAGACTTGGCAAGTATAAGGATGGTACCTGGTAACAGCTCTGGACCTCGGGTTGGAGCCTTGTAGTAATTCGGTTGGGCCCCTGCAGCCGCAAAGCTTGGCCTGTGATGACCACAAGTTGGATATACCACTTATGTAGAATACAACTGGTGATTAACGTGGACAGTCTCTTATCAAATCTGATGGTGTTTATGTCGATAGACAACACCCGTCAGATAGGCAACTGTCAACTTTAGCTTCTTCAATGAAGGTGATCTGTTATTAAGAAAAGTGCCCCAGAATATTATAATGTCCAACAGCAACGAATGTGCAGATTGTAGGCTAGGCTAACGTTAAGGAGATGATTTATGACCATTTGCTACTGTGATGTAATTGTTAGGTCAATATTACACAGGCAGTCGATTGTTAAGCTAATGGGGCAGGGCAGGTGAATCAACTGGAGTCTTCCATCTTAGGATCAGTGGATTAGAATCAGCCTCCCTTGCTAGGAGTGAGGCTATTCATACCAGTCATATTGCTAGGTCATTCAGTTTGAGTGCTTTCTAGAAAAGCACCTGTTCGATGACTCAATACTACGGTACATAGAAAGCTACGTCAAGATAGTACTTTCAATAGCTATTTATTGTGCAGAAAGGTTCTAGTAGATGCTTGACATGTTGAAGTTAGTTTTCCAGAAGATACTCTCTGATTCTAAGCTGTACTCAAGAAGTCGGAATGCCGAAGATGGTAACTCACTGTGAAGTTAAATATTGGGCATTACTGTTACATACTGTATAGTTCAAATAGAAGTATGTTCTACAGGTAGTTAGATGAATTGGTGAAATGTTTGTGGTGTTTGTTTTGTCATCTGAGAAGTTAAGCTCCTGGAGCATCTACACCTGCAGATGATGTTGGCCAACAAAAATTAAAGGTAGGGTCCAACAGCTTGTAATAAGCTCATTTCTGGTGGTGGTGAAGTTTGAACTGAAAATGTAAGAACCAATCAGGAAGCAAAGAATCATTACCAAACCAAATCGGATAAAGTTTTGTCATTATTTCATCACCATTTGACAATAAAATACAAACCACTTTGGTGACTGTCCTGCTGCATGTTGAAACTTTGATATGACTGATTCATGTTTTGCAAAACTTCATATTGAATCAATTATCCTTTAATGTACAGTATTTGCACATGTATGTAAAACTATGGGCAAGTGTGTATTTATCTTGAAGTCATTTGTACACTTTACTTGTTGTCCTATTTCTTGAGAGAAAGGTAGAAACGTTATGGAGAAGTTAGGTGAGCTGTAACCACTTCACGGACTAACATGGATACAGCGGGGGACCATCAATGTCAATAGGAATCGGACCCACAGGCTTCCCTCTTACTTCGGTTGCTGCTCACTTTGGTACGCACTCATTCAAGTTGACATGCTAGAACTAGTGCAAAAGAATGCTTTTTTGAAGGGCCTAATTTCTTCAGTCTGCTCTCAGACAGTTCCCATAGACACAATTGTAATGTGCTGATTTTGTCAGGAGAAATGCCACCATCAAAGAAGTGCAGGTGACTTTGAAAGAAGGTTACCTGAAAATTGGCATGTTGGGAATATTTGCCTACTTTTGCTTGCAAATACTGAAGACTGTTTTTTTAGAAAAAGTGTAGATAAATGCATGGTATTTGTCATATAGTTCCATACATGGTTGATTTTCTAATGTGTACAGTATGACTAATTACTTTTGTCATATTAATATTATTACTAATATTATGAGGTATTTTTTAATTTTGATTGTGTCATTTTCCACCGTGGTTGAAAACATTCCGTTTGCTAGTAGCTTCTGTACAGCATGTTATCCTCTTTGTACAGCTTTGCAAAGTTCAGTGACAAATCTTGCGTATCTTTCTGACGTGTCCCGACACAAATACGGCGTTGTAGTTGTTTACTTACTCAATGTGTTTGTATCTTCCTGAAAACACGCCCTCTGTTAGAATCAATCAAGGATAGTCAATTTCCTTCTGTTCTCTCTCTGCCCTGATTTCATGCCTAGTGGTGAGCCATGGAAATTTTTCATAAAAGGTATCTGAATGTTTCACTGAGCATTTCCATATCACATACTTTCATTCCACTGTACTGAATATTGCTCTTAATTAATGTGCCATCTTTTGTTTGATGTACATTTCATTCTCCTGATTTTCGACCTTTTGCCTCGCTCAGGTTTTGAAGTGTTGCTTATTTGCTTCCTTAGGGCATTGCTTCCTACCTTCAAATGACAAACTGCACATCTAAATTCTCTGCGAGATTTAGAAAAGCAGAGGGAATCTGTCAAAGGAAGTAACCAGTCCAGACTTTGGCCATTATGCATGTGAAGCAAGGGCTAGAAAGAACACCTTCGTCCACTTCGTCCTCAGTCCACTCAATATTTTAAAGCATTGATCGGTAATTGTTTTGTTTTGCCCCTTTGCAAGATGTTTAATACTTGTCTTCCAGTCGGTCTTTCAGTGATGTAGAAATAGTGCAGATGATTGCGGTAGAAAGTGGAATATTTCCTTTCGTGCAGGAGTTTCCCTGGGGGGTTTTCCAGGAGATACAGACAAGGTTTTACCACAAAACCTATTTTGGTAGTTGGTTTGCAATCAGGTGGAATCTTATCGCATCTGTTGTTAAATTGGCTTGGCGCCATGCCTCAACTAACCTAACGTAATTCAATTGCTTTGGAAATTTTCCACGCTAATCTGACAGTCTGTGTCTTCTTCAGATTTTGTCACTTTATCTCGATCTGGTTTGCGTGGCTGTGCCATGGTCGTGTGAGATGGGGAAAGAATGGTGGTCGCCATGGCGATGGTAATGGAAAGAGAGAGGAATTGTGGAATAAAGATACATGCACTTTGGTTTAGCCCCTCCCAGCTGTACGGTTGTATCTAATGTTTCCCAGAGCAGTCAAGGTAAAAATTGCTTTGATCCCCTGCACAATATGGACTTCCGTATGATTGGATATATGCCCTACTTCTAGTGATGGCATCTGAAAGAGGATTATAAAGGAACTTATTGTGTGAATTCTTACGTCTCCCCTCACTTGGCTCAATGGGCAATTTCAACATCTCCTCCAGGAGTTTTTGAACTGAAAGCATTATTACACTACATGAATGTGCATATTAAATGACCTCATGAAATTCTCCCGGTCATATACATCTACTCAGAGACATGCTGAACTGTACTTTGAGGTAAACTATGTTAATGTTAGTAGTTATATAGGATAAAGGCACAGAACCTGTGTCCTATTTTACTGTAGGTATCACGTACATCACAAAATGGGACACGCATTTTTGTACTTGCAGTGTGCTCCTTAAATACAGTAGTGCATATAGTTAAACTGCACAATGCACAATGTTTGCCAAATTGTAAAAGAAAAAGTGGATTAGAATGAGGTAATAACACACACTTCATGCCTTTGTCAAACATTATTGTATAAGTAATCTCATGGAAAAGAAAGAAGCCCCCCAAAAAAGCTATGAAACCATGTGTATTTACATATCAAAGATATAGACTGGGAGCTTGAAAAACTGTGCACTAGCAGTTGAAAATTAAGTAGTTACATCGTTACACCACAATTGCTACACCAAATGAAAAACTGCTCTATAGAATCATTTTTGTGTAATATTTTTGCTACACCAAAATATTTCACTAAACTGAACACCATGCAGAACATGTGCTCATTAAATGATCTGAGATATAAGAGGTCCTAGCAGAATGTTGAGTACTGACAATGTGACCTGTTAGCACCACCTAAAACTCCATTTTGAATAAGCCTCACTGGTGCCCTCTTCCTATTCTGCCATTCGCAATCGGTTCTAGCGATGGATGTAGGGTGAGGAGTTTTCATTGAAACTTTTTATCTCGGATCATCACGGCTTGCACTGTAAATGAACAGTCACATGCAGTATAAAACTGCAGACCTTACAGGGCAGATGAAGAATCATAAAGCGTCCAGTCCAACGTTTCATAGTTTTACACTTTTGTCTCGCACCAAGCAGTTAAAGAATAATAATTGCCCGCTGTAATTTTGGAACTCATCAATATTGGCTAATCTTAAATGAGACATTGCTTTTTAATTACAAGTCTCCCTCTGAAATGTTATCAAAATCACACCCTTTTGAAGTTGGCTGAATCACAGTACTTCTTCAGATTTATAGCATTTGTGCCAAAACTGTCTGCATATTATACAATAAACATGTAAACATTTTCATTTTCACAGGCAGAGATGTACAAAACTTCATCCAACGAGACAATCCCACGTTAACAGATTCTCGATGGGATCACTTGATGGCCCACATGTTATACAATTACAGAGCCAATTTTGATGTTCTGAACATGATTTCTGTACACAATAGTTATGGAGTGATTTATGTCAATGTGGTGTTATGTTGTCTGTGGAGCCACGTGTCTGAGACTTCTATTTACATTCTTTTAGTGGTGTTTTCATCTGAACTGATATCAAATTGGTTGTAATTGATGTGCATTAGTTTGGTTTGTGACAGACGAGACTTGCCTCTTCATTTGGAGCAGAATCATTCTAATTTGATGGATGAGAACACTCCTTTTAATGTTTAAGAGCTTGTTTGCGGAGTACTTTACTTTATCATGTACTGGATTGATACCTTAAATGGTGTGGATATTGTGGGAATTGGCACTCGGCACTGTAGGGGTAATTTCTGACTCTAGTACTAGACTCAAATGACCAACTGACCGGTCTTGCGCTTGGTTAATTGGAAACATTGTAGTGACGATACATTTGTCCATCAGTTTACAGACATTGAATAATGTAGTTTAGATCTTTTATGATGTGGAAATAAATTTCTCTCTTTGCCTCACTTGACACACTTACATAAATCCAACCATTTGAAACTCAGTACACAATACTAAAATAAACATAATTTGTAGAGCTCCTGCCAGCCCAGCTACAGCCCAAATGGGTCTGTTTGTCTTGTTCTAAAAAAAAAGAGGCACATTGGTTTGTGTCATGAAATTCATTCAATTTTTTTAAGCCTGTCAAGTGCCTTTAACGTACTAATAAGAAATAGTCAAACTAAGAGGATATCCATGTGTTATTCACAAAGGAACATTAATGACATGAGTGAGTAATTTACAACTCAATTTGGTTTTTGGAAATTTGTGACCAGACACTTTTCACATCTAATTGTACTAATTCATATGCACATAGCCAGTGCAAGTCAGGGTGGAAAATTCAAACATTTTGAGAGTTTTAGTAACTGTTGTGGAATCGGTGAAACTTGATGAAGGACTCGTAACCATTGTCAGGTTCTTGTACCCTCCAACATCCTCACAAAAATGTATTCAATCAATATCAAATCAATGAGCCACAATTTGATGCTGCTTTATAGTACCTAGACCTGTAAAAGCACTGAAGAGGTTTTGCACATGACGTCATAACTAGCAGCTGTTGTTACACTGCAATACTGGATGGAATCAGTTTTGTTGTGTAACTAGCACAAAGCTGTAGTTTCAGTAACACTGAGTGGTGTTTATAAGGATACTTTCATAATTTTCATTTTACGATCGGTCGTAGAAGGCAAATATGGTCCTCTAATGCATAGCCATAGGAATCTGTGAGCAAGAAGCTAACGTTCCACCCATTTCCTGCAAATAAAGAATGAATTGGATGCGTTGGTAATAAGCAGCAGTACATCATCATACGATAAAGCGCAGTGGGTACGTATGTAATCATGGTCTTTTGTTTTCCATCCAATAAGGTGTTTCCACAGGGAAAGTGAGGTCACTGCAAAACCTCTATACAATCCCTAGTGTAGCATGCAGTTTGTATAAAGCCTAAGTTAAATTCTGTTGCTAAGCATTTTCTCTCTTTTCTTTTTGTCTGTCTTTTCCAGTCCATATACATCAAAGTATGTATTATTTGGACTCACAATGTTCAGTGTATAGATCACAAATTATTGGTGAACATATTCATTCCCCCTTTTCCCTCAGCCACCTAGTCCACACGAAATACAAATAATGTGCTAATGTCATATCTTGAGAAGACATTTCATGCATGATAGAACATGATGCAATATTTGGGTATACCATAGTGGTTAGGGTATGTTCCTCCCAAGAAGGCATAAACATGTATCACATCATGTGATGATTGGCTGCCCTCAGCCCTGCAATTGTGTCTCACCAATTGATGAGCAACTTGCTGGTTATTTACTAATTCATTATTTAATTTATGAGTGGAGGATTGTGGAAAGTATTGACAAAAGCCAAAATGATGTGATAGATATGCCAATACTTCAGCTTTGGAGTTGGTGAACAGTCCTCAAAGTAAATTAAAAAAAAAACATATGGTTGTTTTGATTTCTTTATTCCAGTTTAAATACTAAATTTACTGAAAGAAAACAAAATCAGGACCATGTCAAGAAATAAAGATTGAACAGTTCAATAATTTAAATATTAACTTATGTGGACAAGAGGACAATTCACTTAGTTGCTTATCCCTATTCCCTATTGTTTTCTGTGATCATTTTCTCTTTAAAACAAATACATGCTACCTTCATAGACCAGGAGGCAGGGGCTAGACATGCTGTAGCTAGGTGCACACTCAACCATGCCAAAGTAGAGGATGATACATGCACAGTATGTATGAAGAAGTTTGCTTGTCAAAGTATTGGCGTGTAGAAATCGCATGTGTGTCAGAGCTAATCCTCATAGTCCCTTTATTTCTCACACCAGCACACCGCCAATCAGAGCATTTTGTAAGAGTTCTAAGAAGCCTGTCATGATCGTTTGCGTGATTCTGCTTTTTCTGCCAAAACGTGCTGTAAAGATCTCAAATCGCTGTCTAGTTGCAAAACATACCAAAGCATGGACATTGCATTGTCATCAGTCTTAATCGCTCAGCTGAAAATATGGTTGCATAGGTTGAAATATTGTCACATTGCATAGAAAAGCAAAGATGTAGTAAATATGTTGATACCTTGTACTGCCAAATCCTACCATACTGTATTATGTGCTGTAATAAATGTTAATAAATGTGACCTTTGACCTACGATGTCATCAATCAGGTGATCACTACATCTCATACTCAGGTACATACCAACCAAGTTTGCAGCTCGACTTAACTGTCTAGAAGGAATTTTGTGATTGTGAATTTGTGACACACTTTTGTCAAAACCTCTTACTAATGTGAGATTGGACCTTTGACCTGTGACCTTTGAACACTGACCTTAAATTTTGATGGGAGACACAACATCAGGCCATGGGTCACCAGTCTACCAACTATGACCTTTATCGATACTGCAGTCTAGGTGGAGTTGCAGACAAAAACTTTTCAGGATCGAATTTGACCCTTGATCTCAAACTGAATGTGAACATGATTTTGAAATAAAGTCTTTTTTACTAGAGATATATTTGAAGCTGTCATGAAGAGCCATTTTGGATTAGGAATACAGCAAAAAATAAGATTTTTATAAATTGTGATGGGAGACACAACTTCCGACCATGCATTACCCTCCAACCAAATTTGACCTTTATCAGCGTTGTCGTCTTGGAGGGAGTTAAGGACACAAACTTTTGGAATTGGAATTTCCTTTTCACACATACACATGCGTGACATGCACTTGTAAACAAACCCACACCCAGATTTTCCCCATGTTTTTGGTCCTGCCTCACGATGGGTTGCTCTGGGCTACCTAAGGTACAAAACAATGTTAGGCCACACATAATGTTACAATGGAAAGCGCTGCTATGGCAACTGAGAGAGCCATAATGCCATCCAACCATCAAACAGCTGCAATATCCCATCCCATAAATTACATGTGTTGGGATGAGATAAGATTAAAATGGTGTGGTGATGGCTTTAGATGGACACATTGAGCAGGGAGGCCCAAGAAGAACATAGTTATGGTTCATGGTATTTGTGGATATAACCTAATTGTTTTCAAATTAAGTATCTTAAACAATTGTAGGCATTTATAATATGTTTCTAGTCAGGAATCCTTTGTCAGTTAAACAGCACAAGTGCTACGTGTATGGTACTGTATTTCAAGTGGCGTTGGCTCATTTCTCAAGGCTAAAATACTAAGTGACAATTAAGTTAATGAGTTGTTAAATTTGCATTAATGTCAGTGATGGCTTATGTACATGTGATCAGAGAAACCAATGTGATGAAGATGACTGTTAAGAAGAAACTTAATAAACCAATGAGGCAAATTCTGAAGAGAATAAGTAAAGAAAAGACCCAAAACAAAGATAAATTGAATTTTCTGAACTTTCCCTTTGTTTTTAACCTTCACAGCCAATCTTTCCTTCATACCCATCATGACTGGATAAATTGAAATGTATACTGAGTCAAATCTTCCCAAGCCCATCATCCAAATAATTAATGCATTTTTAAAATGTGAGACATTCCTGATATATGATATCTTGAAGTGCGGATTGCCCTGAGACTGTGACAGTGTTCGTAGAGACTATACATTTCTGCACCTCAATCAGCCATTTCATTAAGTTCAAATACACGGAGTTCATCTCCACGATGACCAAGCGAGTGTCCAATTACTAGTCCTCTTTTTCATCTTTTGTTGTGTTTATTTGTGAGTTTCCTCTTTCTTGCCCTCTTCAACATTTCTGACATTTACGTTTCTTCTTCACTTAATATTGTCCAGCTCTTGCCCCCTCTGCCGCAGCTCCGCATCGGTTACAACATGCCTTTCTTGAGGCCTCACGGTAAGCTTCTATTTTTGCCGATCGTCGTGGCAGACCGGCCAATCAAATTAACGCTCGTCTCCGTGACGCACACAGAATTCCCGTGTATCTTCCAGGCATAAATATGTATGAAGGGCCCACAGTCCTGTTTTGAATGGAACTCCAGCGGATGATATTGAAGTCTGCGTCTTAAGTTGACATGGCACTGCGTGTGCGTGCGTTGCAGTCAGCTTTATAATGCTCAATCAGGAGGACTGAATGAATTTAAATGAACATTTGGGAAGAGTCTGATGTATACACAGGCCTGCCTGCCTGCATAGTCAAGTCTGTTGTTATCATACAGTAGCATATATTTGTTTCATGTCTGTGCGGTGGACTCGTTAACTCAAAACACGATGCAGAGCTGGGAGAAGAGGAGGAAGAACCTATGTGTCGATAAAAGTGGAATCTAGAATCTGTGGGGAATGGACAATTACTCTCTCTTCTCTCAAGGAAATAACCACTCATTTTGGATGTCATGTTCTTGTTTACTATCAACCCATAGAGATTATTAGTTATGTGAGTATAACTTTAGTAAAGCCTGCACACTTGTAGTCACACCTTTATGTGCAGACTGCTACCACAGCAGAAACAATATCGGTTCTTACGTGGCTTTGTGTGTGTGCATGCGTGTATGCATGGGACTGTGCCTGTGTTTACTGAATCCTTTCACATGTCCTCGGAAATAGGTTTGGTGTCATGATGTTGCCTGCTCCCACATCTCTTGTAAACAGTGAACTCTTTCAGTTTGTTCATCCATCTATTGTTGATATCTGCTGGGTGTTTGTTTGTTTGTTTGCCTATAATATGTGATTCCGGGGTGAGGGTTAATACTTTATTTTGCTCTGTGCCTCGATTTGATAGACTTTACAGGTTGTGAATATATACACACTCTGAGCAGTGCCTGTCAGTAATTTTACATTATGGTTGCCACTTTTACTGCTCTTGGATCTTTTGTACAGACATGTTGTATGCAGTCTGCAATGCCAAGTAAAGATCCATATACCAATTAAAATTTGTTCACCATCTGAACGTGAACTACAATATTCCATTTTGGTTGCAGTTAAACATTTTGTGGTGTAATTTTTTATCTTGTGAGTAGCAGTAGGCAGTGAAAAAAAACTTTTAATTAATGGGCCTTTTGTTGAAAAGAATGATTCCATCCATCCCTGGCCAGATGGTTGCTAAAGACTGAAGTACTTACTTTGTAGCAAGGTCACCCCAAGCGGCAGGAAATTCCCTTCTGAACATGGTCCAGTGCAATTGTTATGCTGTTGTGATGTTGTGTATCTTTCTGTCCATCTGTCTGCATGTGCAGTAATAATATGCAAACAGTGTTAATCAGTGGTGAATTCATTTCTTCAGCCACCACATAGTACCTCAACAGATCAGTTAGTGTTAAATTTAAGAACTATGAACCAGAGGACACACAGGTAAAGACTTTTTAAATGTCCTCTCGCAGTAAGGGATTTTGTTTACTTTACAGCCGGTGTGAGACTTTGCAACTACATGGCTCCTAAAACTTCATGACAAACTCATCCTACAGTAATTATGTTATGTTGGATGTTTGCACACAAGCCATTGTATAAGATGTTTCTTCCATCCCCTGTATTCACATCCTCTGGATACCTCTGGGATGAGCATTTGTTTGATTCACGTCTCACTTACCTGTCTCCGGCAACTTGTGCTCTCTCATTCTCCAGTATCTAGTGATGTCTGGTAACCTTAGCAGATATTCCTCACCAACTTGTAGGTCTTTCTCACGAATTAGAAAAGGATCTGGATAGAGGCCCTGATGTAACTTGAGCGTAATGTATTGATGTAGTTATGTGCCTCCTCGCACTTGTTGTTACCACGTTTTGTTCTGTAGTTTGCACGCCATTATTCATTGAATAAACTCACTAAAAAAGACACACGCAAAACCTTCTATTCCTTTTTTGATTGTGGTCGAAAGATACCTCAGGCCCATACGTCCTTACAGTAGCTAGGCCAAGCTCAAGTGGTTTACTTGGTAGCGTACAGCAGACTTAACAACTCTCACTGTTCCTTTGAGAGTCTCATGGCTTTGGACACCATCTTCTGGTGAAAATACCAGATCTCATAGTTAAAATCACTTTGATGCAACATGAGATGTTTTCTTATTAAGACCAAGATCAATGCATTCCATTGTTGTTTTGAGTAATTTTTGAATTGCAGATGTATCCATGTCAGAAAAGTGAATAATTTAGCAAAGTATCATCTACAGGAGATGATGAAGGAAAAAAAGTCTAGTCTTCATAGTTTTCAAAATATTTTCATAATAGTTTGTATGAACTTTTTAAAAATATCCAGAGTTGGAATGTGGTTTCCAGGTTTTCTTGCAAGAAACTCAAGGTTTGCCATTCTTGAGGTTGGCAAGTCTATAATGTACAGTGCCTCAGGTTCTATTGTGATGACCACCAAAATGTCAGCCGGCTTTTAAAATCTTGCTAAAGTTGTACCCTGTGAAATTGATTGCATCCAGTACCATATTAACAATGTTTAATTCTATTGTTTAAGCCATTGTCCTCACTGTACTTAAGAGCACAGAGCACGTTGCTCTCCCAAGTGACCTGTACCAACAGAGGCTCAGGCGTAGAAGATGCCGTGGCACATAATTTATTGAGCCTTCAGGAGGTCAGCGCACAGCTGTGGCCAATTGATTTGATGCAGGGAGTAAACTTTCAAATCTACAGTAGCGTAATATAATTGAGACCAATTTTAAGTAAGTACAGTGTACTGTATGAGATCCATAACATGGAAGATTAAATAATCTGTGAGTTTGCGTATTAGATAAATCCACAATGCTTTTACGCTCAACATCTCAGTACATATACGAGATAACCAGACAAAAAACTATCATCAGTTTCACCTACTGGTAATCTGCTTTAGCTACAGCAAAGAAAACCATAGAACTATTTTTTGAGAGACTTCCATAAATACACTTTAGAAAGCTTTCCAAGTTAACAGCAGCAACTTTAATAAGCTTAAATGGTAAACCTCAAAGAAGCTCTCACACAAATTGAACACCTACATTTCTGACTTGTGCCATACCTGCACATGGATACTGTAGGCAATTTCTACAGTCACCTGTAGTATAATTCTGGCAAAAGATAATTTAGTGTCTAGATAGAGGTTGCAATATCTTTCATGCAGTGACTGTGTTTGCTTGCAAAAGCTTTTGCAATAAAGCTTCATCACACTGTAGTGCAGGTTTGAGGTTCTCTGACCATCATCATAAGAAAGCTTGAGAAGCTTTCATAGATAATAGTCATGTAACTGCAAGCTCATGTAAGCTGTGGCCAATAGTGTCTACCTACAGAAAGATTTGACAGTTCTGTAAATCTCAAACACATTTGGGTTTTTTGCTCGCTGTCAGTTGCTAAGTGAAAATTAGAAGCTTAGAATCAGAAAAACTCCATCAGCTTGCTTTTTTGCATGTGAACTTGCACTCATGTTTTAAAAATGTCAGTAACGTAAATGATAATGCAAGTACAGTAACTGTAGCTCCATGTACACCCCTAGAGAACAGAGACTGGCCATCTTAACTGTACTGATCCATATACTACACCAACCAAAGGGGATGTCGTTGCTGAGTGTTACCGATGCTCATACATAGTTAATCACATAATTTGAATCAAAAGAATCCTAGCTAGACTGATTTCTCACTAGAAGCTGGTCTCGAACGGTGAATCAGATCTGGATCAGATCCCCCTCTCGAGATCAGTGGTTTTGCTGTCACACCTGATCGTCCTCTGTGAATCAGACCCAGAGTAAATGATCTGTACAATGGAAGTTACATATCTGAAACCATTGATGTTTGCTGAAACTGATGATGTAGGGTATCATATGCAGCACCTTTGTGCATCCGCCCGCAAATGAAGAATATAGCCTGGACAACAAGTACTTTCAGTGTATTGTACTCTATACACTTACAAAATTCACTTGTTGATATGGCAGAGAAACATATATGTTTGTGACATAATGAAGATGAATGAAGAAAACCATATTTTCTTTTTTTGTGTGTAATTGTAATAAAAATATGGAGTCGGCTAACTGCAATCTTTGCACGGCCTCAGATTTTGCATGTTATGCCACAGTTTTGATTGTTACTTAATTACAGCTGTCTTAGAATTCCTTGAAAACTTGAAATTTTCAGTGACAGTGCAGATTTCTTCCAACTTTAAAATTCCCCCTTTAACTTAAGACGTCAAATTGTCCAGAACCAGCACTTGGCATATAATTAACTTATTATTGGGACCTAAATCTGTTAACATGGTGAAGGAATAACTGCATAATGTGCAATGCTGTGAGGAGCATGTATGCTCTATCATCATCATTGTAACTGTATACATACATGTACATTGTAGGCCTACATGGCATACATGCATACCGATGTGCAAACATAGCTGAGAAGAAATACCACACTGAAATGAAAGGACATGATGCCAAAGGTCGGCTTGATCTCGGGTCATCGGGATCCACAGATCTTTTGCACATGCATTTTCGAACCGCCGCTCAGGATCTGATCTGACCCCGTGGGTGGATCATCGTCGTCATCTATGGATCTGATTCACCGTTCGGGATCCTGTGTGAAAGCAATACAGGTGTCACATTTTTCCGTTCTTAGATTATCTTTGTAGTATATGTGTAGAGACTGCGATAGTGACCAAGTTTTCTTGAAGATGCTCTCACTGTGGTCATCATTTATGAGCTACCAGATGGTTTCATCAAGCTGTGTAGTTGTTGCATGTGATGTCTCTCTTGCACGATTTTACCTGCTGTTTCGTTCCACATTTTGCTGATAGGTTTCACCAAGGACATTGTCCTTTGTGTCAGTATACAAACTCTGCTACCCCAAACATGCCCTTAAGTGTGGTTGGTTTTACCATCCACCGTTTAATATGAGACATCACATGATCTCGAGTGAAGTCTTTAAGAAGCCACTTTTGAAGCAATTTGTTTTTTTGTGAAGTGACCTGCATTCTGCTTTCAGACTAGACAGTAAAGCTCAAGCCTTTTTTCTTCTCCATCGTGTTCTTTGCGAGTTGATCAAATCCAGTGACCTGCTGGGAGTTCCAAACATAGCGGAGAGAGATGTGTGGGGGCCCACTAAGGAGTAAAAGATATCCACTAGCAACAGGACCTCTTGCTCAAGTGGATTGTACTTGTAGGACAGTTTATAGGCAGGGTGATAGAGCATCGCTATCCCAACAAGTGATGAATATGTATGAAACCGCTGATAACTACCGTGATGGCAACTGCAAATTTCCTCTTAATCCTCACAGCATTTTTCATTTTTGAAAAGATGAAAAAAATTTCCTGCCTCATACAAGTCGTGTTGAAATAAGCAGATGCCCTTTCAGGGTTACGGTGGTATGTCCTCTCAAGACTGAGAGCAACAAACGTGTTCGATACCAAGTGAGGATCACTTTAAATTCCTGAGATAACAATGAATAGTTTGAGGTTTATAGAGGATGAAGTCACCGCCTAAAAATGCACATAGAAGTGTACACATATTGATTTAGACAACTTTAAAAGGTTGTGTGTTGTGTGGCATGAATCTAGAAAAGAGCTGGCTTCATTTAGAAGTTGTAGGGTGAAATTCTGAATGGCAATTCGTTGGAACTTTTTTCATATCTATTACTGTTTTGAGATACAGTATGAGTTTGTTGAAAATGCAAATATGATGACGTTGAGTGTTGCACACTGTCAATATTTCTTTTGTTAGGCTATATGCTGACTTGTTGGGTTGCACATTAGTAAATGATGTCAGTATTGTTAAAGAAGAAAATATGTGCTTCCAAAATAAAGTTCTTGGGGCATATAAAATTCTTAATTGTCCTTGACAATAAGAGTTAAGTAAACAAGTCCATCTCTTGACGTCACGCATTTGCATACTAAGCCAATGTTTACTCATGAAGCAGGTGTGAGACAGGAATTTGCCTGTAAAATTGTCATAGATTTCTATTGAATTTGTGGCTATCTTAACATTTTCAATGATTTATACAACCAGCATATATTCCAAAGTGTCATTTTCATGTCACAGACCTTTAAAACAACGCTGCAGATGTACCTGTACAGTACGTGTGTAAGTGTATATTAGGAGAATTACATAGGACTGTTTGGGATTGGGAAACACAGATAGTCAGTCAGTCTCAAACAATGCAAGAAGTTAGAATAAACTGCACAGGTGTATTTTACAGGTGTTTTTCACTCTTCACTTACCTAACAATAATGCACCTCTTATGTTATCAGGCTGTAGATGATTAAATGGTAACCTACAAACTCTGCCCAGTTGATACCTGCCCAATGACAGTTTTTTTTATTGTTGGTATGAGTTTGTAAATCAGATGAAATTCAACATTCCCATCATTTACTTAGTCCTTGCATCGCTAGTGAATTCATTTAGCCTTGCTGTAAATGCCCTCAAAGCCAATTCTAGCACCATGCTCTCTGAGCCCTAGCCTGCCCTCGTTTGTAAGTGAAGAAACTCGTGAATAGCGACGCTAGTGAGTTGTGGGGTATTACTGATTAGATCATTCATTACTCACTCATTAATGTTCCAGTGCATGTGAAACATTGGGATCCTCTTAGTTTGACTTTTTGTTATTAGTATGTGAAGGAAACTTGACTGGTATAGAAAAAATTAGTAAATTTCACAAAACAGCTCCATGAGCCTCTTTGACTTTAGGTATATCTGAGTATTAGATGGCTGAGAGTTGTGGTACAATATATTGCTCCTTGAAGCCAGTGGAACCCAATGTAAACAAATCCCACAAAGCTGCACTGCTTATTTGATTTATGTTCCTAATACTTCATAAAATTAAATTTTCCTTTGAAAGACCTTCTCAACTTAACTAATAGTCAACTTTTGGCAATCTTTAGAAACAGCTTTCTGATATAAGTTATAATTTAGACACATTTTACAGTGTATCCAGCACATCCTTTCAGTTCATTCAGACTGTTAGCGATGGTTGGATCTCCCCTCCTCGTTGGTGATTTCCTCTAAGAAGTCATCCATTGGGTCAATGTACTCAATATGTGAATGTTTGATCCACTGGAAATTCCAGTTTCTTGGAACTGTGTATGTGCATGGGCTGACACTGCGGCATCAACTGTAGGAGCCAAAATGAAACCCTTCTTTTTCTCCTCTTTTCTGAACATCAGTGGTCAAATTGACCTGCCACCATACCAAAATAGCATTGAGGTCATATTTGCTAAGTGGAAACAGCATTTGTTCTGAAGTTTATTGGCCTGTGGTGCAGTATTGGATTCCCCCGCCCCAATTTTTCATCCAAATTACTGTGATCAGATGGCCATTATGTCTGATGTAAGGGAGGGAGACAGCACAGTGGGGCACTTTGCCAGATACTATGCTGTGACAACTAATCTTGTTTGTAGTTGCTCATGTTTTCACTTATGTGTCCATGTGGTTAGACTTCTGTGATCTTCTTTGGAAACTTGCTCTTATTGTATGAGTTATTATCTTTCATGCATAGGCAAACTGTATTACAATTCCTTGAACTTCAAGTTTGTTGGCCGCAAAAGCAGTCGAATAGTAATAATAATGTAAAGCAACCTGTCAACAACAGTCTGCTTGGAGATGCATGTGTAAATAGAGATCATTTGAAGTAAACCGCCAGAAATTTTGAGCAGGCTTACCAAGCCCACGATATAGACGTTGCACAGTGACAGGAGTGGAATTTATTGCGCAACTTCTTGCATCGTGCCATAGTTATGAATTATGCATGAGACTGTCTTCAACAGTATTTATAGTAAAAAGTCTTGCACTTTCAAGACTTTTGTGGACCAAGTGGATCTTGTTTTTGCAGGGACATGTGCCTTGTATGATTGGTGTTGATTATTTCCCATTTGTGAGGGGAGTTTGGTTTATTGCTTGTTAGTCAAGGACAGAAGGGCATGCTTACACATATGGCCAATTGGGAAAGAAGTGCAGGTCTATTATTTGTAGAACCTGAGGGTATTTGTGACTATCATACCGAACATCAATTACATAATTAATAATTACATAATTAGAAACTCTGCTAGCATACCCAATCAGTAGTCTGCTATGTTTACATGCATTAACATTGCTTTGTCACAAGCGAGTCTTACCAGTTTGTTTCGAAGAAAAACTTTGGAGTGAAGTAGGATATGGCGATGGCAAATCCATTGAAAATGCATGCAGAGCAGTATACTTTTGGCTTAATATTCTATTCTACATCTTGCCCAGTTTCAAATGATTAATCATAAGCCACACAGGTTTCCTCCTCACTTGTGTTGTCGCTCAGCATTGTGGAATAACTGCCCTTCATTATGCCTGAATTACGTTTACCCTGATACAAAACTTGACATCCCAAACTTAAAAAGAAAAAAATGTGGGATGCAGTGATATTTTTATTCATGCACTGCCGGAGTTTGAACATTTTGAGTTGATCTCTGATGAATGTGAAGCAAAAATCTTGGCACAGGAATCTGCAAGGAACATTCCCAGCACATAATGTGTATTATTGTGAAGGAATTCTTGAAAACTACTGTACTGTACCATAGCCTAGAATTTAATTGGTCAGTGTTTGGATTGAGCATCATGTACAGTGCAGCTGTGTTTGAAACCACATTGTCAGGCTATCAGATAGTGATCAATATGTACAGTATATATGTGTATCTTGTATTTGTAGTCCTGAGATATCTGGTCTAAAGGGAAGCAGGAAAATATTTATGAATGCAATCAATGTTTCACTCAAAAAAAAGTAGCATTTTAACTATATAGGTACATGACATATGTTATAGAAGTCAGGGGGCCTCAAATCATCCAATTAGTCCATTTTGTCTACAAAATATATCATTGGGAAAGCTAAGTACTCCTGGGATAGAGGTGTACATTTCGGCAGTCATGTAGGTCTACATGCGTATTCCTAGAGGCTTGTGTTGTATATAAAGTAGTCTTTTGATCCTTGAGGACACAATTAACAGGTGCTGGCAGGGAATGGTCCCCGGGATATTAGGGACGTGCATCCTTTCTTAATGTATCGATCTGGGAACATCTCGTGACATTGCTTTCTTGAACGTTTTGTGCAGATTTGAGTAAAGATTTCTTTGCCACATGTAGTAGCACTTGCAATACACACAATATTTCCTAATTAAGCTATGCACACACAGGTGTTTGTGCTACAAAATGGAACCTGGGTGGGGAATCCCTGTCTAGAAATTTTTTGGGAGAGGGATTTTCAAAGTCAAGGAGGGAGGTGTCACCAGGTAAACATTCTATCGCGATTTAGCAATAGTAGCTGCGACCTCAGCTGTGGAAAAGTGTGTGGGAATTTCCTGCTTAAGATTTATCTTTTTGCGGGATTCAGGAGACAAATGCGCGATTCACGCAGTACCGCACCTTAGTGCGAACACTGGCACACACTACTTTTTTAAGCCTGGTTAGTGGCATTTTGTTAGGCAAATATTATAAAAAACAATCAAGAGTTGATTGAACATATGAAGCGAACATCTGTGTTGAAAAAAATCATATTATGCAATTTTCAATTATTTGCAGTTCTGTGCTAATCTTCTCTCAAAGTATGATTTTACGCCGTTTAGTTTTCCCTGAAAGTCCCTCTGGGGTATTAACCAGATCTCTCCTTAATTCATAATTGCTTCTTGTCAGAAATGTGCAGCGGTCGACATAATGTACAGTCGGCAGGAATGGTGGAGCGACTTTCCTTTTAATTTGATTTGAAATGTAAGGTTAAATGAGACTTAATCATTAGTATGATGTTGCAACAGTGGGTACAAGATCTGAACACCGTCGTACAACAGTTATGCTATTTGTCAGATTGGATTGCTGCTACCAGTATTACATTGAATATGAACAAGTGTGTTTTGTGCAATACAGGAATACTACTATTTACCGCTCTACAACTGAGGAATAACTTGATGTGTTACTGTATGTATACCTGTATGTACAGGACATCTGATGCAGTGGCACTCTATGTATAAGGAGAATGACTATGTTGCTATGCTGTAAGATCACTCTGAAGGGATTTTGCTGATTATGTGAATGTATACATAGCAACGTGTGAGACTGATGAAGAATGTGACTTCATAATTATAATATGGCAACACAGAATGTGACTCTGGTGTACATAAGTGTGAACATATACAGTATGGTATAGTACTAAAATTTGCACTGATTTTCAAGAGATAAAGTTGAATGTTAAGTTTATTTGTCAGTTGAACATAATTCTGACAGTAATGCATACACTCATACTCCTCACTAACTTGTCTCTGTACAACTACTCTGACAAGCTTTAGCTTTCCCTAGGAGATACTGATGGTATTTACTTCTCCTCTCACTTACCTGTCTCCACGCAACTATCGTACATCTCGCTACTTTGCCAGAAGTGACTGGTAACCTTTGACTGCGCCTCTGCCTTCTCTCCCAATCCGAAGTTGGACGAGCTCCTCCCTCCTTAACTACCACTCAAAGGTGCCAGGTACCTGTAAAGTGTGGAAACCTTCTACTGTGTAGTTTCCATGTTTTGGGAAATTAAACAATTAATGTGAAATAATGTGACATTTTACAATTAATGTGAAATGTTCATTTAGCAATGTTGATATGTTGCATGCATGTATTTAAAGTAGTATGCAGTCCCGTACTTACTGATACTGGTAAAGTGCATAATGTTCTATTCAGGCCTTGTTCTATTAAGTTAATCTGTAAAGATGTTCTTCAGATTAGGGAAAACACAAGTTAATTTAAGCAGAAAGGTGCAATTTAGAAGGAGATACTTCTAATGTCTTCCTTAGAACTTACCTAGTTGCCTCTGAAGACATATATTCTTTGTTCATTGCTTACAGATTCAATGGGCTTAAAGGGTATTAGGAACTTAACATGAAAGGGTTCATGTCTTCTGCTACTTTGCCCATTACATCGGAAAAGTTCGTTCCATAGTTATAACATTGCCAGTTGCTACTTCCCAAAATTAGTTTTCACATTTTTGGTGCGTTCTGGCGTCCAGTTTCCAGATGTGTAACCTGATGAACAATTGAACATGGATACATCTGTCAAATACAAAAGTTTGTGGAAATTGATAAAAATTCTACAGTAGAATTATAGTCTTATGTCCATTTTAATCATGGGTACATGGCAAAAGCCCTATACCTCATTCTTATGCACCAGTCTATCTGGATTCGGAAGAGATAACCTGTCGTTTTGAATTGTGAGCCCTAAGTCTTTTCTTGACTTTCGGCAACAACGCTGGCATCAAAGCTTTGTTGTAAGTAATTCTTTTCGCATGCTGTAAGCAGGTGTGAAGAAAAGTTACTTCTTTACCAACTACCTGAAGAAATCGGATATATGACACAAAAGTTACAGGGTGCTTTAAATTAAGCTGTACTTGTCCATTATGAATTGGAACTCTTATCACACGTGAAGAAAATGAAACAGGAAAGAGCATAAATTTAACTTTCAGTCGTACGTCCTTCTAAATTGCACCTCCCTGATTTAAGTACAGAACCGTCGTTAGTTAATCATTGTTTACCAATATAAGGCTGGCATTTGAAGGATCATGAGCTGTTATTCGTAGGTTGTATCACAGGGCTCGAAATAATCGACGACACCGATAGCCATATAGCTATTGTGCCCTTACAGATGTCTGTGGTGGCCCTCAGTAAATGTCCTATGAAATAACCTGGACCTACAGCAAATTTGAGCCATGGTATTCCATTGATAACTTTCAGCTTGTAGTATAGTTGTAGACTCCATTATTTCGACTTAGCATCCAGCAAGCAACATGTCTACTTTAGCCTCTTTCATCTGCCATGCTTCAAAGCTGTGATTTCTGATGTCAGTGTGTCAGAGGAACATTCCCAAATGACCCATTTGTTGGTATCATGAACTGATTGAGCCAATTAATCTTCAGCCAAAACCATTTAAAATCATTGAAAAGGAACAAATAGACCAGCTACTTCCTTCATGTCCCTCTACTGTGGGAAAAGAATATTTGATGTGTCAAGACAGTAATAAACTTAATCACTAATTGTCTCCCTAGGTCTTTAATCCAAACTGATATACTGAATTTAAGTTTTGGATTTATTACTTATTGTATTTTCTAGCATTGCAAATTGCAATTGATGCATCATGTCAGGCCCATAGCCATGCAGATAAGGCACTACAAGGGGAGGCAATGATTTTTGCAGTGGATGAAAAGAATTTCATAAGGGGCCAAATATGTAAAAATGTATCAAGTTAATGGCAAACTTCAAACTCTTTGGGTCTCTGGGGAGTAAAAATTGTCAGGGGGATTTGTCCACAGACCCCACCTTTACTGTAGGCCTGCATTATGCATATCATGTATACCGACAAACTGTTGTTATACAGTCTGCATTGGTATTCATGCACACTATTTCCGGCCTCTGCTATAATACTGTAGATAATTTTGGAATATGCATGTTTTGTGAACTGTTCATATGTGACTGCAGTAGTACCTAATGTACATCTTCAGTTTTGTAGTCTTAAACTCTTGTGGATGCTTGTATTTGTTATGCTCGAACCTTTGCCTGATGTAGATGAATTTCAGTGATTGGGTTACGTTCTAGCACGACGTCACTGTCTGTCAGTGATAAATTAAGATTAGGTCAGCGTTGCTTACGATTATCGTTCACTGTAAAACTTCGACACAGTCAGGGGCCCGTGGGTAATTAGTTACGCTAGCACTAACCGTTGGATGATATGTGAAACAATCCTTAATGCCACCGGATTGTTTGTTCTGCAGTTAAAGCAACTCTTTCCTCCACGAGGAAAAGGATCAGAGAATTCTGTTTGAGCTCTCTCTGGGTGAATTCCACCGCTTCAAACTAGGCTTGGTCGACTGCATGGCCTCTTCAGGAGTTGTTTTACAAGATGGCCGCATAGCTCGTTTTACTGGCGGTGTGCACATCCTGTCATTTTATGATCAATGACGACAGCAACGATGATGGGGAAGGCAAGCAACTACTCCGCTCGGCGGCCGGCTCTCTGTAATCATTGTCTGAATCACCCAGACACTTCCATGTTGTATGCCTGGGATTAAGAAAAAAAAAATAAGAAAAGCATAAAAACACGCAAAAAAAAAACGCAACGTCAATGCAAACGGGCAAATGTATTCAGCTGTTGACCCCAGGAGAGCGGGCAAGTTCTCCAGCCAATCATAGCCTCATTGTAAATGAAGACGGAGAACTGATTGGATCGGGAGATCCTTTCCATTCTTCTGCACAGTCCTGCAGAGCTTCTATCCGTAGTCATTAGAAGGGTTTGCGTCTTCGTAGGTTTTCAGCTGTCAAGTCTGAGGACACCTTGGGAATATATGCAAGAGAGGCCGAAACGATTTCTGTTGGATTCGTGAACTGGAACTGTTCTGGATCAGATTAACACTGGAGCTTCAGTTTCTGGTGCTTCTTCTCACCAAAGCAGGGAGACCACCCCTCATAAAAATAAGAAGACGGAAAAGAAAAGTATTCATCAAAAGTACGTTAATCGCACGCTCTTAGGTTTAAGACTTTCGGTGTCTAGGGAACAAGGTCATGTTTCAGTCGTTGATGTGCAGGAAACAAAGAACTGAAGAATGTAATTCCATGTATGGAATATTTAATCCTTGTCTACATGATGAAAGGTTTACCTGTTACTTCAGTTGCATTTTTGTCTCAATTGTTAACGTATTTCCACACTTGAAAGCACCGATATTGTGCTCCTGAGGTGCAGTACAGTATATAACCACTGATCAGATTATTCTTCTTCAAAAGGACAAGGAAAATTGATTTTATATTTGTTTTCTTTTTTTGGGGGGGAGGGCTATGCATGGACCTACCTATGCAAGCAGCATGTCGTTGAATTGGCGTCGACTGACAGGTCTGGCCAGGTCAAGCTATATACATGTAGTCCAGTTGAAATAGATGTGGACAGATTTAAACCAACATCGTACCGGTGGACCGCATCTACAGTATGCTGTAAATGTTTGCAAACCTTGGGATGAAAAGATCACATCCAGTTTTATTAGATTATTGCAGTTCTATGTTACGGACAGTCCACATTGCTTTGGTTCACCTGTAGACCTGATTACTGTATGTCCTCATGGATTTGTGACTGTGTGTGTAGGCATGGCCCTGTCTTACCACATACCCGTTGATCTGCTATTGAAGTATTGTTGCAATATTGCGATCGTATCGACGAACATTATCGATACGAGACTTTGCTCTTGATTAACCTTTGTGAAATGGCCCTTGGGAGCGATTTCATCTGTACCTTTATGGAAAAAAAAAAAAGACTGCTCACTGCTGACTATAAATATGTCACATACAATTAGCTCTGATGTGTGGTTATAATGCTACAGTAAGTGTTAATACAGTCCAGTAAGATTAAGGAATGCAATGAAATCCATTCAAATGTTCAATACTGAGCAACCAATGGTGATCTATGGTAAGCCTTCTCCTGTGATCTGAAAGTAGGGAAGATCCAGAAGGTTTCCAAAATTGTAAAGAGGTTAACAACCAAACTTTTTATATTTTAATGGCAGTCACTAATCCTCCCAGACAGTTCCAGCTCTCCTAACCACTTACTGCTAGCCCCTCCCACAGCCTGTCTAAAACTCATCTTCATGTTTATTCAAAACAATGGGCCCCATTGCACAGATGTGCAATTTGAGCTCCTCTCCATCTTTTGAATTTGCTGTCAATCAAAGAGCAGAACCGATTGAGAATTTCGCTTACCCTTAGCAAAGTATGTAGCTTGGTGTAGTGAGTCGCTGTCTGGAAGCTTCACGTCACTTTCATCCACAGAACGATGTCAAATTACAAAATCTTCTGTATTAGGTAAAACCCTTCTGGAAGATGGCAGTAATGAACTTATAACATTTTATAGAATGACATTGAGTGATCATTCTCAATTCTGAGACCAAGTGCTGTTCAATGCTGATGACCATGTTTACCTCAAACTGCAGCTTTTACAGGATAATATGCAGTGAGTAAATGCGAGTTCCTGAATAATCTTATTTTGAAGAACTGTGATCCCCCAGCAACCTGCGTGAAAAGATAACACGTCACGGCAAAGGAGATGTAGTCAGGTGCGTGCTGCAATCAGAAATCTTGTGGGTATGATTCCTTTTGACAGAGTTCAAAATAAAAAAGCAAAAATTTGAAAAGATTAAAAGGACATTCTCAGTAGGAGTTTAGAAAATTCACATTTGGCTGAACAATTTTGGGTAGAAAAATCCGAGAAGGGGGCACTCTTTAAGATTGGCCATTGGCCAAAAGAGAAGCAGTTGGAAAGGTATACATACTTTGCAATGCTAGCGTGATCGATATGCAAGTACCGCAGGTGAAGTGAGTTTGTGGAGACAGATAAGCTTGTCCTTCATTTGCTTCCAAAGTGGAATTTTAAAGAGAAGTTTACTTTTGTTCAAAATTGAAAGTAGACTGGCTGTATCTAGTTGACCCAAATTTGACTTATTGAGTCATCAGCCTGAACTTTTTTCTTTCATTCAAAAACTTTGCTTTATGCTCTTTAATATTGATCCCTATATATTTTCATTGTGATTGAACAATCTGAAATTATTGCTAGATGTCTTCTCATTTTTCAAAACAGAAAAAATAACATGTGTCTGTAATGCTGACTTTGATAAAAGCATACTGAGTATATTAATACACACACTCACAAACAATAGATGGAAACAATTGGATTTGCAATCAAAATTGTGATTGTCAAATATACTATGAATGACATCTATTCACAATGACAAACAAAGTAAAGAGAAAATAAGGAAACATAAGACCAAAACTGGAAGATTTGGAGAGCAGACCATAAAGTTGTATTTGGTTGTGATGTCTGCATATTGTGTGAAAACATTGAGAACATAGCTACACAAACTGACTGTCCTGCTTTTTAACCACCATATATTTGCATTTAAACTGATTTAGTTTTATTTTCTCCTTGTCTCCAATCCCTCTGAGTCGTAATTTGTATCTGTAATAGCTTTTCTTAACTTCCCATTTTCACCTACTTTGATGACTTAATGTGTGAAGGGTACCTACTGTACATTTTACGGTAGGAGTGTCCAATTTGAAAGTGAATCCTTACTTCACTCTTCACTTACCTCTCTCATCACAACAAATGCACTTCCACCTACTGTGCCAAGAGTACTGGTAGCCTCTAGCACCGTCCGTGGTGCCATCCAGACTAGTACCGGACTAGCGCCTCCTTCCCATTCTGCCATCCCGTTGTGCCAAGAGTGTTGAGTTGTCTGGATTTCCTAATCAATGAATAAAACTGAGACAATTGAACATTGGGAGATTGCCAGGAAAATGCTGACTCACAAAGACAGTTTCAGAATGGTTGCCAGAATGAGAGTCAGAATAGTGTTCTGTGCATGTATGTTCACTCGATGTCTCTCCATGCATAGTGGGTACAATCTGGGTATGCCAAGACATTACAAGGAGTGCTAGTTTTGGTCTAGCATTATGCATTCTAGAATTATGAAAAGTTGGTGATGAAGATTAGGCCATCAGTGAATTACTTTCAGCACACTATGGAGGCTGGAGAATAGGAGACTGGAGAATAGGAGCCTGGAGGTTGGAGAATTGTATTCATGTTTCATACTTACCTAGAGAGATCTCAGCCCTGCAACAGCATAGCCTTCAACAGTGCCTAAAATGCAGGCCGCAAACTTTTCCTAAAATGTGGTCAAAATTAAATTTTGACCGTTGCCCCAGTCTCGTCCCTCCATGCTTGTGAATACATAGCTAGAGTGTGGAGTGTCATCAGCTTTTGCATCTGATACACCAATACACCATGTCTGGATGTTTCAGGTTTGGAATGCCACCAGTGTGCTTGTATAAAATCAGGAATCTCAAGAAAAAGCAACATGTTAAAGGGGTGGTCTCATTGGAAGAAGGCGCTTGTCCGGTATAAGGCCAGATGGGGCGAGCAGTGTTAAGAGTTACCAGTACTCCTGTCGCTGTAAATGGGAGTGCATTTGTTGTGAGGAGACAGATAAGTTAGGAGTGAAGTCAACATCCACACCAGGTGAGTTTTGGGATAACATGTGCATGTACTGTATGCAACAGAGTGCTTAGGAACGGTAATACATGACATATTTCTGTAGCAAATAAAAGATTGTCATGTTCCATCTTAGGGTGAATGTATACAATGAACAAGATCATTCTGGATTAACCTCTCAAGGGCGTATATTGTTTACCAGAACATATATGCAGACAGCCTGCAAAGATTGTCAGGCTCAAAATGTCCCATGAAGAATGCAGTTGGAGGAAAATACAATGTTTGCCCCAGGGTGGGAATTGCAATGAAAAAGAATTATTAAGTGCTCATTGTTTACAGATTTAGAAACATTCTGCTGTGGTGTGGTCCACATTTTCTAAGAATTGGTCTATTGATTTTACATCGATGAAACTTTAATACTCTCCTGGTTTTGTCCTCTTAAAATACCTGCCTCCAGTTTGTTAGCTAACACTCAATCTGTTGTGTCCAAAGCCTGCTGGGCCCAGACCCCAAAAATGAGAAGGTCAAGGTTTCTTTCCATCTCAATATTTCTTCCTCTTTACAGTACTGCACTCCTCACTTACCTGTCTCAGCATAACAAATGCACTCCTGTCTACTGTGCCAAGAGTACTGGTAACCTTTAACCCTGCTACTAGTGCCGTCTGGCCGAATACCAGACTAGTGCCTCCTTCCCATTCTGCAATTCTGAGTGCTAAGAGTGCAGAGGGGGTTCAGTGGTTATTTCTATCCATCTTTGTCTTCCTCCATATCCTCCATCTTGTCAACCTTGACGTTCAGGTTGCCTCAGGAAGTGTTTTTCCGCTACATTTAAACATTCTGCTAAGTAATCCTTTCCTTGTATTTCATGTTTTTGTCTTGAAAAATTCTGAGCCTTTTTACATAGTTTTTCATAGCAATCCAATAATTTTTACTTCCCTTTTTTCATTTCAGGCCCTTGATCGTGGATTGATGAAAAGAACACTGCCTGATGTAAGTATCTTTTTTGACATACCAGCTGTCTAAAGAAAACTTCTGTCATGTCTCTGCTCTTGTGTGTCAGATCTAGCTTGGTAGTCATTATTCAAGAATGATGCCCTGTAGTGTGCCTTTTTCTCACTCCAGGAATTCACCACACATTCTGAATTTTATACTCCTAGGTCCTTTCAAGCTCATTGTTCCTCACCTCAAATTTGAGCATTGCTGGCTATAAAACTGACTGATACTTTTTCAAAATAATTCTCCTCAATATGCCAATGTTCCATAGTGTATGTTCTGGTTACCAAGGGAGATTCTGAGACAAATACGTAAGAAAAAGGGGAAAAAACACTTTTATGATGAGGGTGAAGAAGTTCTCATCAGAAGAATGTAGTTAACGTGGATGAGATTTGAAAATTTACTTCACTCCTCATTTTCCCATCTGGACACAAGAAATGCCACCCCTTGTACCTTGCCAAAAGTGCTGGTAACTTTTAAAATGCCCTTTGGCAGTGTCTGGCCTTGAATTGGACTAGTGCCTCCTTCCCATTCTGCCATCCTGATATGCTAGTAGTGTGGAGATTAACTGGATTTTGGGACAATTTACAAAAGACCTATTCCTCATGTCAAAGGAATAGCAGCGATAAAATTGTACACGATCAAGGCACAGTATGCTCCAGCACCTGAACTGATTGTGTAATATTCTCAGACTAATAGCCATTTCTCAAAATTATCTCATTTCTTGCAAACTTGGACTATTTTTGGCCGCGTATCCTCTTGAAGTTAATTTGTATAGTTTCTCAAAATTGCCCTCCTGTTAATTGGTGTCATAATCTCGATAATGTCACCTAGCTTTGTATCCAATTTCTGAATTATTACTCCCTGGATTTTTTTCCTCTCATTTTGAGTTGCCTCTCAGAGGCTTTTTGTCTGCTGATGGATAGATTTACTGCCGTTATGTTAACATTCTCAGGGAAACATGACATGACGTCGTAGCCGATAGGTAAAATGTCTCTAATCATACCTAAACGTTGCATTGTCGAGCTTGCTAAATCTTCTCTGGGGCCAGCAGATTGAATCTGTGCATGATCGTGAAGTTTTTAAAACTTTTTCCTCACATTGACTCTTTTTGTGTATAACAAGTTCACAAAGTTCAGATAGTGACATCGGGTTGTAATACTGTAGTAGTCAGGTGGTTTTGCTTCGGAAAGCAAAAAGCAAAAAACGAAAGACAGACAAAGACACCAACAAACAAAGAAGCAAACACAAACTGGTCACTGAAATGCTCTTCGTTCAGTCTGTGGACACTTAACACAATTTAGATTCTATCATTTTTTTCCCTTCTCAAATCAATGAATGCAGAATATAATTAATATACCATAGTACCCAAATATGTGACCAAAGGAGGTTTATGTTCCATTTACACAGCAATTTGGGTATTAAGCTCTGCTTATGTGCATACTTTTATAATATTTAGGGGCAGTATTATAAAGTAATAAACACTAACATGCTTCTCATTGTGACTGTCAAGAGTAATACTGTATAGGGTCAAACTTTAGATATGTGGTTCCTTGCCAAAGGGCAAAAGGAAAACAATGCGATGTTTATGTTGTGTGTATGTACACATGTGTGACGCCGGTATCTCAAAGAACCGTGACTGAACTCATACTTGGTGTCTGTATTGGTCATATTGAGTAGATAATCCCTACAGTTTTTGGTTCAGGTCAGTGTTTATTTAAGGTCACCAGAGGTCAAATTGTGAAACCCATGTAAACACTTGATAAACACTATATCTCAACTAGCATAGCCATGATAAATATCGTACTCGGTGTGTGGGGTTGGTCATATCAAATACATGATCTTTACAATTTTTGGTGGTGGTCAAAGGTTGTTTGAGATCACTAGAGGTCAAAATGTGAAAACATTGTAAACACAATATCATACAACGGGTAATTTTGACTCATTGTCATATTTACTCAGTGTGGCGGTTGGTCATAGTGAGTAGATGATCTCTAATGTTGTTGGTGAAGTTCAAAGGTCATTTGAGGTCACCAGAGGTCAAATTGGGAAACCCTTGTAAACACGATATAGACACCATATCTCAAGAAGCATAGCCTTGACCAATGTTGTACTTGGTGTGTGGGTTGGTCATATAAAGCAGATGATCCATACTTCTTTTGGTAGAGGTCAAAGGTCATTTGAGGTCACCAGAGGTCAAAATGTGAAAAAGTGATAAACACAATATCTCACAAATGGTAATCGTGCCTAATGACCTACTTAGTGAGTGGGTTGGTCGTAGTGAGTAAATGATATTGTTTTTGATGAAGGTTCTAACGTCATTTGAGGCCAAACTGTGAAAACCTTGTAAACATGGCATCACCAGAAGCTTGATCTTGACTAATGTCATATTTAGTGCATGGGTGGATCATAGTGAATAGATGATTCCTATTGATTTTGGTGGAGGTCAACTTAAATTTGAGGTCACCAGAGGTCAAATTGTGAAAACATGTAAAACTGCTCACTACACAGTGATCAAATGAGCTTAGTGTGGATATGCTCTCTATCTCTAGAAGGATAGGGTCTTTAATTTCAAAATTGGTATGTTGTCCTGTGTTTGTTCGTCATGAATATTGGCAAGGAATCACAAAGTCTTTTGACTTTCTTGTTATTAGCCCTTGTCTATGGTGCATTTGTTAGTTGCATCATGGCTGATTGAAAGAATTCACATTATGGCACGAAAAGAAGGACAGAATTTGTCGTGCACGCTTCACCCTCCTTGTCGAGGGGGAGCTGATTCCATTAGATGAAGGGGTTACCACATCATTTCTCTATCAGTTTTTGATCATTTGTTTATGACCCAGTGCACGCCTGTTTGGCACACTTTTTTAATACGTACATGCAGCAGTGATGATAAATTAGGGCTTCAAGTGCATGCTTGAATAATGAAGTGTTTTCCGTTTGTTGTGTATAAAGAGAGAGAGACACAGACAGACAGAGTAAAAGAAAGGCGTTCTGATGATGTGAGCCATCTTCATCATCCTGTTACTGTTGGGGAAGTGTTTACTTTAAACATCAGTTTCTCATCTAGTGTCTCCATTTCGGGAGACATTTGAAATGCCAGGAGTCATCTTTTCACTGGTGGCAGTTTCAAAACTTAAAGATATTGACATAATTGATTCAATGACAGTTTCCTTCAACAGCGGCACAATTGTCCCACTCTTGTTAGATCTTTGCGTTAGTTGTAGTACTCGTAACAAAATAACTTTTTGGCAAATCTTTGTCACCCAATTGTGAACAGCTTTTACACGTATCTGATGAATTCACATCATAGACATACATACTTACCACATGCCTCACCAATGCATTTGACCGTATGCTCAAATCGTCCTCAAAATCAATTCTAGTGCCAGGCCCTCTCAAGCCTAGCTTGCCCTTGTAGGGCAGGGGGCAAGCATCGTCACTCGTGAATACCCACACCAGGAAGTTGTGGGGAAATTAAAGCATGAAGCAATAATGATACATGTTTTGAGTCTATGTACACCTCATTGCATATTTTCAACAGGTTCTTTGAAGTTATCTATGGAAAGTAAACTCTGTGCAAGGTCAAGCATCATTTACTTGAAAGACAAGACATGTTACAGACAGAGGGACTCATCGCACCAGACAGTGCCAATTCTCCTAACCACTTAGTCTTGTCCCTCCCACTGCCTGTTTAACATTCCTCCACACGTATAATCAAAACAATGGGGCCCTGTGTTACTGTGAAATGTGAGCTACTCTGCATCTTTTGAATTTGCTGTCAATCAAAGAACAGAACCAATTGAGAATTTTGCTTTCAGCCAGCCGAAAATGTAGCTTGAGGTGATTAGTGACTACCTGTATGGAAAATATTGTTGTTAAGTTACCACTCAGAAGGTATATTTGAAGGTGAGCAGTATTAGTTACACCTGTCTGTGTTCTTATGCCCCATCGTATATTCCTTGACCAAAACCTCACTACAAATCTAACCCTAACCCCACCCCTAACACTAGCAACATCTTTGTGACTGGCCCTGCAACTAGAATTCTTTGAGCCAAACAAAAGTTTTAGCAGAACTTTTTCGGTGATAAATGTGCAGGAGCATTTGGGCCAAGAACAATGATTTCCGACAGTGCTTCAATTTATAACATTCAGTTAAAAAAGATTGAGAGAGCTGCTTTTTAACTTTGTGTGTTGTAAGGAGCTGCTAATGAGCTGAAGTCACATGACCATTTCTATTCACACAAGTAGTCTATCCAGACAGCCAGTCAATCAGTTGTTCATACATGCAGTATATGGTTTTGATGTTTATTGTCCTGAACTTGTTTACTGTTTGCAAGATGCTAGTGTCATGGTTCCTTGATTATGGATTTGGACTTTATTTAGACTTCAAGATTAGATTGAATGATATTTATGCCAATGTTCTTTCCGATGTGTGGTCGACTGAGTCTGTATGAAATCTTTGTTACACCTCATAGATGTTAGGGATTGCTGTGCATGCCCAGTCAGTGTGTTTTGTAGTGTGATCAACAACTGCAGATACTGTACAGTAGCAGTACATCTCTATAAGCAGATGAAGATGCCATGCCAATATTATTTGCTAACTAGAGGTGCATTTTATAAGTGTAACACCCTTATTTGTACATCTTTTGATGTACTTTTGATATTTTCAGACAAACAGTTTATATATTCCATCTCTCTCCTCAGTTCATCTGTATGTGTATAAAGACTACTAATACCTCTCTGGAAATGCCATTCCTTGGATCCGAGAAACGGTTTATTTGTTATTGTCTCTCTGTCTGCTTATGGCCTTAAATCTGCTGCTGATTAACCTGTTACCTTCCCCCTCCTTTGTCTATCTCTACCTCCTCATTCAGAGACATCTGAATGAAATGTTTATGATTCCCTTTACAAAGTGCTGACATTCTCAGTCTGATTTGCCCCGGATTTCTGTCACCATGATGAAGAGGATTACATTTGTAGTACACAATTTCCCACAATATATTATGTGAAAGCAATGTTAAATCCATCTTACTAAGATGAATAAAGGTATAACATAGAAGATGAAATACAGGAGGTTTCTCCTCTTACTTCACACTGGTTGAAGAATGGTTTCAAGTGGCAAGTTAAGTACCATCATCACCTATTTGATAATTGCATTAACTTCATGAAATAAATGCAGACACACAGCATGCAGTAATCTCAAGTCCATTAAGCATCATTTGGCCTCCATATTTTCTGCGCTTTGACATAATTTAATTTAATTTTAGACTTAACTTAAATCAATACTATTTCATTATGGAAGCTTGACCAGGGAGGAAACTGCAGGCCGCGTCCTTAACGAGGTATCGGCCCCGAAGGCTCCATCTTCGTCTGAGGCGGAGAAGAGCTTTGCCTTAAGGGTTACCATTAACAGGGTCTGTGTAGGATATTACTCAATAAGTGACTGATGCTAGAAGGCTGCAGCTGTTGTATACTAGTCTGAGAATAAAGGCATCATCATCATCATCAACCACGGCAGCAGATATAGATGAGGTAGATCAGGGGGAGATATGTCATTACTTTTCCATGGAGTGCAGATATATTGCACCCCCCGTAGGAAAACAGGTACAAAACAAAGAAAGACTTGAAGAGAGGCAGTAAAAGATATGTCTTTGACAGAGGTGGTGAATGAGCATTGTTTATCACTCTGGAGTTTGTTATGCATCAACAAATTATTGCCTCATTGAAGTATTTCAGTCATTGATGTCTGGCAAACTTTGCAAGGGAAAGGAAAAAGGTGTTTAATGGTAAAATGGCAATAGAAGCACAGTATGTTTTAGGCATGTGTCTGTTGTATATCTGGGGGTAATCTGAGTAAGAGAACCTGCATTGCTTGAAAATTTTTCTAAACTTTCATGGTTTTCAGAAATTTAGCAACATTTGCTTATCTGTCTCCTCACAACTGAAGCTTGCTGAAACTTTGCCATTATGTGACAATTAATGAACTTACATCACAGACCTTAAATTCGTGGTCCAACTGTCAAATCTTTGTTGCGGAAGGTCACAGTCTTTATATATGGGACAGAGTAACTTCAGTTTGCAGTTTATTTTCCCTTTTGTTAATGTCCAAGTCCAAGTGATTTGTGTGACATTTTGTCAGAATTATGTAAGTAAATCTTGTTTTGTATCAAACACTCTGTGTGATAGCAGATACATGTACCTCGATCAAAAATTAAACATACATGTAGCAAATAGCCTTGATGAATATTCATTACTGAAAACAAGAAGGACAAATCTGTCTTTGTTTTTAATAATGTATGTGTTTGCTAAAGTCTGTTTGTGCAGCGCAGTTGTTATGAGGAGTACATGTCTCTGCTAAAAGTAATGAAATTAACACAATCTCTCTTTCCCTCAGTCACTTTGCTTATTAGCATTGTCTGCAAAGAGTATGATGTTTCACTAGCAAGCAGGACTGTCTGCACTTATGTATTCTGTCTTTATGTCTTATCTGATAATAAGACAGAGCTTAGAACCAGACTTAGTGACTACACAGTTAAAATACAAAGTATCCATGAGTCAACAATCCGTGTGGCTCATCATTGTCATTCTTTGACCAAGTACATCTTAGGTCATACATGCAGGTTTTCCTCCATATGGTTGAAACCTTGACTTATTTGTTAGAACTGCTTCTTTATTTCCAGACAAAACTTAAAAAGAGAGAATCTATGTTTTCAGTGTATGGCTGTAAATTTGTGACTTTCTTGTTAAATAGGTTAACTGTTGTAACAACAAATATTTTGTTTTCTTCTGAACTATTTTTATTGTCCAGTTCTTATAAAGTGTATGACTACATCATACAGTTATGTAATTTTTCCTTTCATTTACAGTCGTATGCTCTATAGCCATTGCTGACATTGAGTTACTACTGTAAGCTGGAATTTTGTCTTTTGCCAATGGATCAACTCACATTATTTTTGCACATTTGAGCCTGTACTCCATTGGACCTGCTCAGACAATTTTTGGTCCCTTGTATTGACTTTAATCTCCATCCTTTACAAGTTATTGCTGTGTTGTTACGTTAAGGCTTGTAGTCATCACAATTTTTTTGATGTTGTAGACTCTTGGCAGTATGTCATGAACAGCTATGGTTAGAATTTGTTTAGCATATACAGAAGCAGGTGCATTGTATAAACTTAAAATCTCCATAATTCACTTCTTGTGCTTTGTAAAATTGTATGAATCCTGTTTTTTTTTCTTCACGTTTTTCTTATTGTCTTAACTTCTTTCCTGAGGCTAATGACTTTGTCCTTGAATCCAACGAATGTTATTTTCTTCTCTGTGAGTAGTCTTGGTCAAGACTTTGTGAATTTTTCCCTAAGCTTCCTCACAATGCCGATAGCGCTATGCCTACGTGCCTCTAAAGCTTCTATGGAGTGTGTACTGCTCTGCTTTGAACTTTATATCCACAGCTTGCTTTCTTGCACTTGGATCACTCTTACAGATTGTCCTTGGGCATGTACATAATGACAAGAGGCACAGCCCATACGTTCACTATTCATATCCACAGTGTGTCAATCACATCAATTATGGAAAGGAAAATAGCCTGATTTCAACGAGAACGATAAAAATGCTCTGAGGAACATGGCAAGACGATGGCAAACAGTCAAAATCGGGTATCATGATAAGGGTGTGCTGTATCTTTGAGTTTTGGAACTGTATACTAGAAGAATTTACCATCATCGTAACTCAATACTTCTCTTTGAGAGTGGTGTGACTGTAGCGGGTTTCATTGGTTGCTCTTCCATGAGCTACATGTGTTGTGACTAAGTCTCCTTCACAGATTACTTCGTGTTTCATGAGCATTGAGCAATGAGTAATACATGTTGTAACTAGGCTCCACTTTCACAACAGCACCTTATTTTCCATCCATAAGCATGTCTTGTAACTAGGCCGTCACCTCTTGTGTGCCAAAATTTTCAAAACATGAGTCCCAGTGATGTCTTTTTCAGTGGTTCTTGTTGAGTTGTCTCTTATTACAGAGTTGTTCATATTACAGCTTGTAGTCTGCACTAAAGTTTTATGCTGTGAATAACCCTTTTAAATTTGTTAAGTTACAGAAATATAAGTTGGCTGTTTGTTTATCTAAAATCTTCTTGACTTAATGTTCACTATTTTAAGGTATAACCTACTGTAGTTCACTTTCAACTTTCAGTGCTCACCTAAAGTTAATGATACTTGGAGTTTACATGTCTCCACACAACTAAAGCACGTTATTGACTTTGAGAATATGACTCGTAACTGCTGACTGGTCAGAACACAGTGGTCGTACAGACATTCAGAGATTTTGACGTATTTGTATCACTCGGTAGATATCTCTTTCCCTACTGAAGCATACAAAGTATAGATCTACTAGAAACCAGCGGTGGCATTTAGCACTGCCTCCAGTAATGCCTATAGGTCCTTTGCAGCTGAGTGACCCCATCACTGCCCCAAGGTCGTGAACTGGAAGATATTTTAGATTAAATGTCATCTTCATTTTTCGTTGAGATTCTTTCCTGTAGACATTGGCGTTTTGTCCTTTTTTTTTTTCCTTTTTTTTGTGGAATGAAATTCTCCAACCATATAGTTTTGTACACTGATGCCCTTTGTTCAATTTTTATGCCTGCATACAGTAATTGCTATTTGATCACTGCACTACAGATTTAGACAGCCTACACAGTGACATGTACCATCTATTGTAGACAACATCGGTAGCTCTGTATTCTATCTTTAATTCATCTCACGAAGTCATAGAAAATAAAGAGAACCATTTATTTACTCCTTCCACGCTTGGAAATTTCAAGTATTCTTGTAAGTACCTTCATTAACCTTTGTGAGATTGAAGACAGGTGTCTGCCATGTAATTAGACAGTGTCGCAAATCTTTTGCCAAAGCTCTCTCGCTGAGGTCCAATCTCAGCAAGGAGTTTTTACGTCAGAGTAAATAGCTGTTTGTAAATCCCTGATTTACCCTTAGACCTGACGTGAAGTCTTGTTTAGGGGGAATCATCGGATGTGAACTGTAAAGTCAATTCGACTTGCTCGTCACTTTTTGAGTCCAAGAAGATGATGAAAGAATTAAAGAGGTTAATTTTCTTTCAATCAGGAAGAGCTATTGGGTAGCTTTGTGAGACCATTTGTTAGTTTTGTTTCCACAAGACTAAGCAGGATTCACACTTGTGGGTAGCTTTGGACAAGTGAACTTTATCAAGTAAACAGTTTTCAGTTTGTGCTTCAAAAATATCGATGGAAATTGGGTACCTCTGTGAACGAAAATGAGAATAATATTTGTTCGGATAAACCAAGCTTGGATGTCATTTATTGACTAAATGAAAGATCTCTTTCTGTGTATTCAGAAGTATAAAACTTTGTTTAAGAAAAAGTACATTCTGAAAGGTTACCACCAAAGAAAGCGATAGCAAATTTGATTGCAGTGTAGGCTTTCAAAAATTTTATCTGGCACAAGGGAATTCAGTTCAATTGTACTATAGGACATGCTCTCAATTTTAAATATTATTACAAAACTGAAAACAGGAAGTGAACTGTAACTCAGAATTGGCACAACTTCAAATTGATATTAAAATCAGTGTGTTCTCAAATAACCAAACTAGATAAGATTTTTTTTTTTTGATTTTTTTATTTGTATTAGAAGTGCAATTGCACAAATTGCACAGTCAGTGCTTCACAATCTGTGACATATTTCTGTCTCTTTGTTGAAAGCTCAGGGGGGCCTAAGAGAGGATGCTAGTGCATTTACTATGGTGCCTGAGATAACTCTCTGATGTTAATACAAGAAATTCACTTCAAAGACATATATACTTACCCCTTGGTTCAATAATGCTAGCTATCTGCAGTGGTCTCATGCGCAGGCGGTACAGGGGCACAACGTCCACCAGGCTGGCCAGCAGACGAAGGACTTGGAGCCAACTTCCGAAGGGGCTCCAAGGAGCCTGCAGAAATTGCAAAACTGCACCCCTGAGAGTCTTGCGCCCCTCTCCGGAATGGAAGACGCTGCCCTCTCTGAAGTACAGTTGTGCCCCTAGATAGCATTATTGAAGCAAGGGGAAAGTATAGTCTCTTGTGAATGCACATACCAGTGAGTTATGGGGAAAAAAAAACTGATTTGGTGATTTTTCTGCTTTGAATTTACAAAAATGTAAGAGGGTTTTAAGCATTTTATCAACCAAAATTCTTAAACCCATAAATGAATGAAAAGTTCATAAATGAAAGAATGGAGAAAGAGAATCCCTCGAAAACTCCCACACTAAGTGCAATGTGCATTGAAAACTTGACTTAATTGTGTGTGCCATAATGGGATGATAACATCTTGACTTGTGAAAAAGTTTTGTAGTATACTTTTAGACTATAACCTTTTGCAGACATTCTGGCTTGTCCTGTCCACGAAAACTTTTTTTTTTTTACATAATTAGTGTTTCTTCTTTAAACCTTGTAAAGGGTTTTATCTGCTAGTCTGGCATTTGCAATTTAGTTTGCAAGGCATGTATGTGCTATTAAGTAATGACATTGTAGGCTCATGTTGACTAATGTCGGCATTTTTCAAGTGGATCGAATAAAGTGTTTCATCCAAAATGGAAGAGACATTCAGCTGAAACAGGACCATCTGCTCGATTGGTAACCAGTAATATACTTTACTCCTCACTTACCTGTTTCCTTACCTGTCTCAGCACAACATAATGCATTCTTATCTACTACCATGCCAAGTGCACCGGTAAGTTTATTTCTACCATATTCACAGAATGCAAAAAAAAAAGTTGTCACTCCCATTTCTAATGATATTTTGTAAATAATTCAATGTTTAGAAAGGTTTGCAGATTTGAAATTATTCTCAGCAAATGATTTGATGCTAGTATTATAAATACAAAATAATTTGATTTGGTACAGGAACCAGAAAAAATCATTATTTTACTTTTCTGGTGTGGACTCTTTCTATTAAACAGCAAAAGAGAATAGGCTACAACAGAGACAGCACATAGAGCAGACAAAAGACTAAAAAGCAACAATTTTGGAACAAAGTGTACATATGCCAAATGCTAGATAGCTGTTCATGAATCACATTCAGGAAAGTCCATACTTTTGAGGTCCACTATTAGTCAAGTGTTGGAATATGCAAGATTGTAATTTAATGTACCCTCCATTTACAGTGTCTACGTATTGTCCTCTGGTTAGCAGTGACCTCTATACTATACCTTCTCCTCTTCACAACCCCTTTCCTCCATCTCATTCTATCACTTCATGTGTATGAAAGAATATTTTCCCAGCTATTTTTGTTTGCTATCCTTTTAAATTTTTTCAAACCAAATATTTCAACGTTTCAAGTACTGCTTTTGGCTTGGATTAATGTCCTATCTTCCGTCGGTCAGTTTCAGGATAGGTCCTGTAAAGTTCTATTGCTTGTAAATGTGCAGATAGTTTAAGTTTTGGATATGTGGATGGATTTTACACCGACTTGATGTTACTGTCAAGAGGCAGAGTGAATCTTCATCAGTTTGGTCTTGTCAGTCTTGAGATGACGCAGTAGATGCGTCGCTGGTCTGTCTCTGCCATCTCAAAGAAAATCTTCCTTTCGCTTGGGTTCTCGCGGGTAGATTATTAATCCATTGCTTCTGCATGATATAAACTGAATTTTCCTCTGCTGCGTTGTCATTCTCGTGACCTTTGACATTTTCCCCATATACCAAGTCTTCTGACCCATTTCCTCTCTGTTGGACGTAATCCAATAGGTATTGATTTGCTCCCTCCGCTGCAGATTCATGGTGTAGCGATATGCAGATGCTTCGCTTTCCACTAACATTCGCAATCTCCATGGGCAGAAAGTTTGAACAAAAGACAAATGAGTGAGTGACCATGCCTGATTCTGCCCGCTAACTCTTTTTAAGTATTTGTCTTATATCTGTGCTGTGAGAGCCCTTTAGGGTGAAAGGGTAGCGAGGCAGTCAAGTGTGCTGTCCAGTTCTGGCAAGCCATATCTGCTGTAGTCAATGTTGTAGTTTCACTCCATTTAAGTAGGAAGTCTCAAGTTTTTCTTCTTTTACATCTAACTGCTGATATTCATCCAGTAATACCTCTCAGGTAGTTCACGTTCAATAAATTTGTGTAGTTTGCACAGTTTCCATCTTGAAAGGAGGATGGGTAGTTGTTAGAGGTTCTTAACATCCTCTTCTGGGCAACTCTCCTCCTAATGATGGAAAACATGAATCCTGGTAAAGATAATGTCTAGAAACTTGGACAGCAGTCAAAATTGTCCAAGCTATTGTAGCTCTCAGTTGACAGAAAACAATTAAGTTACTTACTACTTTCAGTAGTGTAGTCTTCTCTTGTATGTATTTGGATATATGTTCTCCACTTTTTCAGTGAAAAATGCTCATTTGACCACTAGGCAACAAGTTACAAGTGCAAAGGTAACTAAGGTCAGCCTATATTGAGTTGGCCTAGTGTAACTAAGTATATCAACCATGTGTCATATCATTACCAGCCTTCAGTCTTCAGTTTAAAAACAAAAAATATAAATCAACAAGAAAAATGTTTCCAAAAAAAAAAACAAAAAACAAATAGACACAGCATTTGGGTACAGCAGATGTTTTTTTTTCATTGAAAAACTACTGGGAAAATATACAAATAAACGAGGAAAAACTTCCTCAAGTTTTCCCTCCAACCTATGTTGACTTAATTTCGTCAGTTCAACTAGCAATTTACTGAAAGCAGAATTTACACAATTAGTATTAATAGATGATACTTACCCCTTGGTCATAAATACTTTCAATTAGTAGTATAGTTACTTGTGAATACCCACACCAGTGAGTTGTGGGGATTACACCCAATAACCATGGTGAACACATATACGCTACATGCGTTTGAAGTGTCGCTGTGACATCACTTTTCAAGCGTCCTGCATCTGTAAAGTGGAAAATTAGAGCAAACACAGTCACAGTATGTGTGCAAAAATCATTTTTCAAAACTTGTGAAAATTTGGGAAAAGGTAGATTTGCTGAGTCATTTCACAGGGGGTATAAGAATAATACATCTTAACTATGAGGTAACTATAACACCCCAGGGTATGTGTCTGCTTGAATATTACCACACTGAAAAACACTTCCTCTCCTCTCCCCCCTCCCATTTAGACATAAGAGGTTTTTCATGGTTACAAGACAAAACTTTTGGAGCTGCAATGATGTAACGTGAGCCTTGCTTACAGTATATTTTTCAGTGATTTTTGTGACTCTGAGGTGTGCAAGATAATCTACTCAGAATCAGGAAACCTTTTGTTTCAAACTCTTGGTCTGCTTTTAGGTGTAAGGTTTTCTTGTACAGTAGCTGTAGTATGCTGATGTGGTTAACAGGGAGGGTGTACACGGTCCATAAATGCTTTTTGTGGATTCTGCTTTTAGTGTGGAATCATTTACAGTTTACTGCAGATCTGGATAACAATTCCTTGTGCAAAAAGAGTGGCCTTGTCATTGGTACAGAATAGAACATGCACAATATGCATACTCAACGTCCCTCTGGTGTTGTAAAAGTAATTACTTTAATGGTAAATATGGATTGTGGACAAATTTCTCAAGCAGAAGAATACTGATGGAAAATGTGCATTCTCAAAACTTTTCCAATATTGATGTGGTGCTTTTTGTAACATAAAATGAATGACCCTAAAGTCATAAAGGACATGAAATACAAACACATATGAATGTCCACGTATTCAAATGAAGAACAAATTACTCTCGGCAAAGTGCAAAAATGCAGTTTTTTATTAAAGTTTTTCCAAAGCTCTTTTTTACACATTTTAGATGCTTGCATTGTTTTCAAGTTTTGTGGAAGTTACGTGGAATACAGATTTAAAGTTGTATGATACAGATAACATACTTTGCTTTGCCTTTTTTAAGGCAAAGATTTTCTGTGCAGAATATGATTTTTATATTTTATTGTATTTGCATTGCTTTCATTCAAGTGCTTGCCTCCTAATTAGGCATCGTCATTTCTTTTTTTTCTTTTGATCACCGTCGAGTGATGCATGCTCTTTAATGAGGGAGAGGACACTAGACGACGCGGCTATCAGGTGAAGATGAACTATGTATGTGCTGGCTGGCAGTGATGTCAATGACCTTGAAAATGATAAACATGTGAAGGAAGGCAGAAATTCTCAAATAAGTGAAGAATTATAAACTGCACCAAAAAAGTAAAAGAACAAATTAAAGTATTGGAAATAAATACAGACTGTAAATTAAAACAGGCCATGGTGAAAATTTATCACAGAATGTAAGAATGAAAGCAGAGTATACTGCAGGTAATGCAATCGATACAAAATTGGTATCATGAAAGTTAATTGTAAAACAGAGTTTATGTATCTACAGATAATATAACAAAATGAACATGAAAAGGGAAGGTAAAAAACAAAGAAAGTACTGAAAGAAAAGCAAAATTGAAAGTAAAATGAGAGCAAAGTAAATTATACAAAACTGACAATGCAGCTTTTTAAATTTGTGAACCAAGAAAGTTGTAACATAGAGTCAAGGATGTTGTAAATTATAGGAGCAAATTATAAAGATGGGAAACCGGAGAAGATGAAGCATATGAGTGTATATGTGAAACGTTCGTTGTTTACCTCATATTGAAAGTATTTTACTATCATATAAGATTCATATCTTATGAAGAAGCTGGAAGATTTTGTAAGGATATCCACCATGAACAGACAAATGAAACAACTCTTAGTTTGGAACTTACTTCAGGGGAGAAGTTTAACAAAGAGGCAGTGTGTTAGATTCCAAATATAGAAATGTCTTTTTTGCAAAGTAAACTTGTAGGGTATACTTAAACACAGCATTGTTGGAGGGTAACCATGTAGCTTCAAATTGTGAATTGCTTCTTTAAGTGAGAATTTAAGAGTCCTATCTGGAATTTTGATGGCCTCATCACAAGAAGGATATTGTTGGTCTCACTTCATTCTGAGACCTTACAGTACATCAAACATCACTTAAATGTTGCCATGGTTGATCTGATGCAGTGCAGTGCACGCCTTTTCTGACACAGTAATGAATATTCAGCTGGGATATTTGCAAGAATTCACATCGTAGACATATGCCTACACCTTGCCTCACCAAGTCTAGCACCGCCCTCCAAGGCAAGGGCTAAGTATAGTCACTCATGAATACCCACACCAGGGAGTTGTGGGGATTGCGTGTATCTAATTGGCTGAAACTTTGAAGTCCAAACAAAATACCAATCATGTAATAGTTAATGCAGAAGCTTTACAGCATATTATGTTCATTTTTAATTTGAACTGGAAGAGGGGGAGATTGAGAGTGTGCAACCTCACCTCCTTGGAAAATCCTCTTGGACCAAAATCTTTCCATTTCATCCTCAGGTCTTTAAAACACTCCAAATCTCCTTCAACTGTCTCAATAGTCATTTCACATGTACTTCCACACTCGTGTGTAGATTACACATCCAAGTGACAGATGATGATAACTGATCGCCTTTAATTCACAACGCTTGCTCCCTCGTCTCATATAACCTATGCATTACGGAGAGGACGGTGACCACATACGCACACACACAGTTGCCAGATGCTAGACCATAGTCAATACAGTATTATGCATAGGTTGTATGAGGTGAGTATGTCACTAGTTAATTCCCAAACCAAGAAGTTTTGGGGAATTTACGGCTCATTTTAGAGACTTAATTTTCCACAAGGAGTATTACTTTGCTTAAATGGTGGATGTACATTATCTCATAGCAGAAGGCTACATTAATTTTTAATAATTCAAGGAGTGTGTAAGTGAGAGTTGAGACTGGAAATCAAAGGCAATCTGGACTGCATGATATTGCATATCAGTATTAAACCAAATTTCCCTATAAATAATTAAATCATTCAAGTAAAAATTTACTTTAAGTTTGCCAACAAATCTGACAATGCTCCCGAACCTACACTCAGAGAATTATTTACTTAAATTATGTATAAAAATAAGAACTCCATAAATTTTATGTAAAATTAATGTAAGCAGTATTTGTAAATTCTACACAATTTTGGTAAATTTTACTACATTTTAGTAAAATTGTTACATCATAATGTAAGATATACATTAACTGTGTGTAAAATTTTACCAAAAAGTTATAGAGTTATTTTACTTTATGTTTTTGTGAGTGTACAGGCTTCATTACACCCAAGACATGCAGTTTGTGTCATCCCTTTAACAATTTCATTTTTATAGTCCCACAGTCGGCCAGTGTGTAGGTAATCATCCTTTGTGAAAGTTCTCTGCTGAAGTATTCCCAGTGTGTAAAAATCATGTGGGCACTTCTGTAGAGTCAGGCATGGATCCAGGTAGGGACACATTTGGCGTATGCCCCCCTTGTTTTGATAAGCAGTGATTTTTTGACAACTTTTTGTTCCTTTAAATACTCCCGAAAAATAGCAAATAGATATGGAAAATATTCTTCCCAGGTGCTGGGAAATTGCATCTAGAGTTCAAATTTTCATGGGGAGGACCCCCAACCTCACTTTGTGGCTTTGCTTCCAGCACTCGCTCATCAGCCTTTGGCCAATGGTGTGTGTGTCCCCTTTCTCAAAATGATGGATGCATACCTGAGAGTCATGGCGATAAAGCGTAAAGAAATATATGTGGAACTTATTTTCAGCTACCATAGCTGATTTGGACAATCCGGTTTGGACTGTATATATTATGGTCATTATCAGTCCACTGATGTATTAATGATTTCACTTTTTTGGCTCAGGGCCCATCATAAAATGTTCAAAAAGAAAGGGAAAAAAAAAACTAATCAAAATGCAGTATTAGGTGCATGTGGCATGACTTGTTAAATATTTTAGCAGAAACATTGCAAAAGCTGTTATCAATCAATAGAAATCACATTAATCATGGAGTATTATAAGGGTTTACAGTATGTATATCTTCAGTACTATGTTAGATGTGTCATTGCCATATTTGGTTCAGAAGGGTAGCTTCCCTGTTGCTCGAATGTTCTCCGTGTGAAAGTTGGCAGTTCCGCAGATACCCTAACGAGAGTTTCCTGGTTTAATTATGCCACTGTGGGGCAATGAGTTCGTGAGCAAACTTAATTAGGACATCCATACATCATGGTGTGAGCACCACTTGTCATCAAAGAAAGCTAAGTTTGTGCTGTTACTGTCACCGTAGTGTCATTGGAGCGTAGAAGATATAAGCATATTCAATCACTCTCTGCCAGTATTACACCATCGGGCGATACAAACCCACATTTTTCGTTCAGGGTTTCGTTGATTTTTCCTTGTGCCAAACGTCTCACACGTTTAAGAGAAATAGTGATGGTAACATATGTGATGTGATGAATTGTCGGTCATTGTGACAAAGTTTGGTTACTAAATGGGAACACTTTAAATTATGCTCACCCTGAAGATGCACTGCGCTCCTTTTTAGCTGAGATCCAGGAGGCAGAGACATGTGCGTGTTTCTCATCTCTGCGAGATTGATTACGGAATATTGTGACACGCTGGTAGGTACTATAAGTTGATGGATGAGTTTACATGTGCCACCGCTGACGATAGACACATACCGTGTGCACTGGGTATTGCATATATATTACTCCTGTCAAAGAGTTTGTTACCCCAGCTGTGTTTAAGTTAACAACGATCCTTTACCTCGGTATGTGTCGTGCAACGGATCGTGACCAAAGTGTTGCCGCTGAAAGGACGTCGCTTGGATGCAATTATCGTGTGAGGCAAGTATTTACCAACTGCTATCGCCCCTTTGACAAGACCACTGTAGGTGTGACAGTTTGAAGTTGGTTTAAGGTATTGAAAAAATTGTAAATGGGTTTGGTAAATTCTTACTTTACATGATCAGGCAATCACACAGTCATGTCTCAATGTAGGTACTTGCATGATTGTGAGTTGGAAAGTTTCGTAATGTGGTGAGAACTTTTGGTGACACACCTGCCAATGCATTCCATCGTAAATTGAACTTTGATCTAGGACAAACAAAAAAGAATTCATATTGCTCGATGAAAGAAATCATTAAAGCTAGCAGACTTGCTGTTTCTTGAAAATTGTTACCTTAAAAATCTTGCTATACCATAAAACTTAAAAACCGAGAAGAAAAAGCAACCGCAAAACAAGATGAATGTCATATTTGACATGTTGCACCACTCATTACCATGCAAAACTGGTAATCTCTGAACCAGAAAAACACTAATTGGAGAAAAGGTACTTAATTGTCACAGTAATTTGAAACTCTGGAATGATTTTTGAAATGGAGGGCTCGTAAGAACATCCCAGAAGAAAAATAATTCAACAGAACAGATTCCAAAGAATGACCTGGGATTATGAAAACAGAAGAAAGCGTGGCTGACCAGCATATTTAGGGTAGTGGTGGCCAGCAAGGGTTCTTGCTATTTTGCATTTGGACCAGGATTCCATTGTGAAGAAAGTCATCTTCCCTTATAAAAAGTCAAGTGTGGGCAATCTTGTATGAGCTTGTATTTCCAAACGAGTTTTTTAACGAAGTCATTTAAAACTTGTTCCTCTTTCAAGCTTGTTACTATTGAAGATAGCTGCTGGCGCCACCTCGCATTAGCTCTTTCCTCTAAGAGAATCTCGTGACGAGCTTGTCACTACCAAAGATGAGACTTATGCAAGCTTGTGAAAGCTCATGCCTTGAAAGTGAGCTCATGAAAACTCAAAGAGGACCAAATGCATTTAGTTTCCAACCAAGTCAAGTTTGTTCATTCTTTGGATATAAGAAGCCAGTGGGAGCTTGTGGTAACTGTGGTACAGGGTATGCATCCACAAATACGATAAAGACAATAACAGTAGATGAAGTTAGCTGGGTTGCTATGTCCGTCTATTCACTATCAGATTTATATGGCCAGTAGCGTGGTATGCACAAGTATGGTACTAGGTAATAAACATGATGTGAATGTAGGTTATGTAGGACAGTCATTTATTCAGTAATAACCGAATGGGTGTTGGTATTTCGTGCCCTCCTCCCCCCCACCCTTACAAGAGAAGTATGTGAAGAACAGTACTAATAGAAAATACAATATGATAAGCAACGAATCAACGGCTGTAACATTCCCTTTGGCTCCTTGGTATTTGTAGGGTACAAACTTTAGGGTACAAACTTTCTCGACGGAGTCAACCCATCCTCGTCGCTAGATATGTGGTGACTCCTTCAGAAATGTCAGAATAATGATATAGTACAACACATATTACTTGATGGATGAAATTTTAGGGTCTGTTCTTTGAATTTGTGAAACAAAAAATATGAAAGGTAATTACCTGCAGTCAGTTCTATCATATGGAAGTATATTTGTGAAATAGATTGTTAGCTTGTGTGTGTGTATTTGTGTCTGTTAGTATAACTTGAGGGACCCCTTGATTCGAAAAATGCTCCCATAATTTGTTGCACTTCTTAAAATGCATTCACTGTACACAGCATGACGAGTATGAATTAAGCTTTTAATAACTTGTCTTTCAGCTCACACTGAAATTTTTCAGCAACCATACTTTTTATTTTTGTAACTAAATGGACTCATCTGTGTTCTGGAATTCTCCTTAATGCAAATGAGCTAAGCCTCTGCATGTTCGTATTGTATCAGAGTTTTTGAAATGCAAATGATTTATCAAAGTTCATTTGTTCATTTTCTGTTGTCACCATTTTTTTTTCCTGACAACCCAGGGGCCTTGTAATTACCAGATGAAAAATGTGTGAAAGTGAGCATAAAATCATGAATATTTGCATGTGATGGGAATTTCCTTTGAAAGCTGCAGTGGAGGTGTAAACTTACTGCACATTGATGTATGTTACAGTCTGCCACTTACATCCCTGTAGTGTGCTTCTAATTGTCTGGTCTTCGGAGTATCTGTGTACGTATTTTCTGTGGTTTGAAGGTGAAATCATTCTAGGGGATGACTAACTCATCTTTAAATCTTGTATCGTTACTTGAGAGTAAAAGCAAGGGAGGTAAAAACTAGAAGATCACTTGATGTCATACCATAAGTTTGACAATTGCCTTTTCTCTTTTCTTCTACATGCAGTACATAACATGAGGCTAAAAGTTGAGTATCTTGATGAAGCCATTGTTCAGAGCCTGTAGCTTTGTGGTTTTAAACCCATAGCAGGATGGTGCCATATTTGATGCACTGAACCTATATTTGGGAACCCACTGAGAATACTGTGTTGATGTATCGGGTTTCCTCGATGATAATGACTTAACACATTGCAAAATTATGTCGAAATAATGTGCCTCTGATTGCCGTAATGGCCAGTGGAAGGGGCATAAGGGATGTCCCATTCTCTTTTACCCCCTTGATATTTTTGTGTTTTAGAAGTGCTCAGATGCAAAATGTTGCATAGTTTGTTTACTTTTCATACCATGGTTTTTTTTTTTCACAAAATATCCAATTTTTTTGTAAATTATCTCAACATTGAGAGAAAAAAAATTTGAATAAAATTAGATTTTGTGCTCCTCTAATCAACCGGTTATGCTACTTTTTGCATTATTTCTTGTTTTCCATATATTTGCCTGACCTACGTAATTTTCATTTCCCCCAGAGGTTCCCACCATTCAAATTCTTTTCTAACCTTTGGACGATGCTGTGTACTGTCGGCGTACCCTTAAAGCAGCAGGCAGTCATTAGTTGTCTCTAACATTTTAGTGGGTAGAATGCATACCCCCCTTGACAGCACCATATAAAGCGGTGGGGCAATTGTGTGGCAGACTTACAATTTGCAACACCTTGGTAACTTATAAGCTTTTAAAAAGTGATAAAACAAGAACAAAAAAAAAAAGGAAATGAAGCTTTTGCTGTTTAATGAAATTGCTTAAACATGTCACTTCTGTGTAAAGGTTCACAGCAGCCAAATTTAACGCTGGTACAGCTACTGTATGGTGTCCAATGTGCCTGAAATGGGACGATTCGTAGTGTGAAATACTTGAAGATGTCTAGTAGTATCCTTCAGCAAAGAGATGAGTGGCAAGATCTAATTTTTTTTTGCAAAGATAGGTAATTCAGAGGCACCATACTATCATTATCACCTTAAATGGCTTGTTGAGTAAAATATTAATTTCCGGATACAGTACAGCAGAAAAAATGTGTGAAAATATGGCAAGTTATGACCATATTTGGATTCTAGCATAATTTAATTACATTATAGACAAAATTAATTGTCAATTTGAAATTGATTTGTTCTTTGAAAAAAAAAATTACAAAAATTATAATTTATATTATTTATGAAAATTACAACCTGTAATATATGTATCCACATTCACCACTGTAAGCTAGGATTATTGCCTTTATATGTATGACTTGGCATATTACATGCTCCTCTAAGGAATTGACAGAAAGGTGCAGCCCACCATGAAATGATCGATCCTTAGAATAAGGACACCATTAACTGACAGTGTACATTTGTTACCAGTCTAATCTTTCTATTAAAAGGATAAGACTGCCTAGTTGAAAGTAAGTGCATGCATATTTCTGTGCTTGACTATGTAAAGCCAAAGTAGCAATTCAGGCCTCACTCCATTCAACTGTTGCAGTTTGTTTACTGTGTTAGCATTGACTGGTAATCTTAATGACTCGACCATCTCAACCTTTCCTCCTCTGTCCAGATGACTTTCTGCATATCTGTCATTTGTTCTGTTTGCCGCCTCAATTAACCATATCTTCAGTTTTTTGTCGATGGATCTGTTCCCTCTAATTAGCCAAATCCGACTGTGTGATACGTACCTCTACCCACACCACAACACCACTCCAAGTCTCAGCTATTTATGTTTTAACATTCTGCAGAATGGCAGTCAGTTTACAAGGTTTTTTATTTCCAAGACCAAGTGGCTTTGTAAAAGTAACTGAAGCCAGGTATGCTAATTTTGGGGATACCTACCTTCCCATGGGTGCTTATTCTTACACAAACCTATCAAAATTAAGTTCTCCTATGCCAGGTTTTGACTGACAGTCAGTTTCTTGGCACTTAAGGAATTTGCCAATTCTTAAGCCATTAGCCTTTCTGAGGTATGAGAACTTGCAAGCTGTTGATTGCTCACATGTTTTGTGCCTTTAATAACAGGCAAATCCAGGTAACTCTACACGCAGCAACTGCAGACGATTTATTTGCCTTGCATATATTGGACAGCAGGCACTACAGCCACCACTCTGTGTATGCACGCAGTATACGTTAGCACTATATGCCTCATTATGCTTGCATCTCACCCGATCGTTGAAATCGTCGAGAGACGGAGGGAAGTCCTCTCCCACTCAATCCCGTCTGTTTTATTTTCATTGTGCCGTATCAACAGGGTTTATTCAAGGCCTGTTATTGGAAGTGTCTGCGGTCGGTTGGTCGCATGGGGTGTTGGGGGATGTGGACAGCTAGGAGATTCAGTTGCATGATTATACATACATATAGCTCCATCATACTCACTCGCTCTCCAATGCAGGCTACTCAAGTTTCAAATCTTTGGCAACTTTTTTTTTAATATTTAGGTTTAGATCAGGACGGCTCAAGTATATTCTAGGTGAAGCTATGATATTTACATGAAACTGTTACCACTTTTTTTGCATTATGGCAAGACTTTATGATAACTTACCATTTTCTGTATATTGTTATACTGTAGGATACACACAAGTTTCTATCCAATGCATTTCCCTCAGATTCTCATGTATTGATGAGCAATATGGTAGCATATTACAGTTTAATTCTTTACTCTAATTATGACTAACTTTAAGTGTGCACAGTTTTATGTTTTCATTTGTAAATAAAACTTTTAATTTTTATTTCATGCTTTAAATGTTTCATTTAAATAATAGTTTTCCCCTCTTTTGAGTTGGTCCATTCATACTGCAGCTGCCCATTTCTCAAAAGATTGCTAAAAACTCTATGCAATGTTTTGCATAAATTTTCAAATGCGCTCAGTTCATGTTTGCGCCAATTCATTCAACCCTGGATGACCTAAACAGCAACATCACAAGATCATTAAGCACATTCCTAGGGCATTTATTATACTCACACATATCTTTATCTTTACAAGTATTAATTGTCACAAGCAAAAAGAAGAGCAGTAATAAAGCTAGCCTTAAAGTGCCAAGCCCATCTCAGCCTTAAAGATTGTCGGCCTGCCAGCAGATTGCTGTATTTGTGAAAATTATCTACTAGTCATCATACCTCGAGGTGTCCTAGATATGGTGGCAGTTTTTTCCCCAGATCTTGGCCTCATTACTGTCTTTATTAGACCCAGATGATTTAATGCTTGTATAAATTCATTCCATGTTAATACTCCGTGGAAATTGGCCGAGGAGAGAGAAAAAAAAAAGGAAAAAAAGTCCTGCTTTGATTGAGGAGGGCCTGATCGGTTTGCCGGATATGAAAGTATTGTTTATGCGTTTGAGATATTGATCAGATTTGACGGTTGTGTTTATGAAAGTTTACGGTATGTTTCATTCTGTTTACACTGTTAAGCAGTCTATCTGTTCACTTCCAGTCTCTGTCCTGTTCCAAATTGTAGACTGTATCAAAGCCAATTACGAGAGACGATCCCAGCTCAGCAGGCTGCGACGTATGTTGATAGTAAAATACTGTCTGCGTCCCAGTGGATCCAAGAAATATCCTCACATTTAGCAGATTGGCATGAACGCAGTCATGTAAACACGTGGATTAAATATTTCGCAAAAGTTGCTTCACTGTCGGACAGATTTATTTTTGTCAATTCTAGTTTGCCTTTCTCTTCCCTTGCTTCCTCTCCAAGCTTGTTTGGCAAATATCGACAAATATCTGTTGTAAGGGGATTTTCGTCGTTACCAGGTCTGCAATTCAATTTCCACATCTTCAACGTCTCAGGATGTAGAGCGAGTCTTAAGAGCGTGAACATGATACCTGCTTTGCACCGCAGGCGAGTGAATCTTTGGTGGGGAAGAGATCCAGAAATTTAATAATTTGAACATTTTTTTAAAAGCTAGCATCGTCAAATATCTGCATTTTATTGAATTATTGAATATTTGAAAAATTCACTGCAGTTTAGAGCTAGTGACAGCATTCTGAGATTTTAGAAGCTGGTTGTCACGTACAGATTTCCTCAGGTCGGTTTTGCTTCTACTAGTAGGTCTCTGGTCTTATGTTCAAAGCCTAAAATGCAAGTGTTAATAACCTTTAGTCAAACCTGACAAACATTACATTCATAAACTGATCGACAAATAAAGTTTGGTACTGACAGTTTAACATCATTTTCAATATGAAGAGTAAACTTATCATCAGTTTGTTGTGTGTTTACCAGATCTCAGTTCAACATTCAAGACAAAGCCATGTATGGGACTACTGCAAACTCCACATATTTCACTCCACACTCTCCTGTCCCAGCACAACAACTGCATACCCATTTACAGGCCTTGAATTTTGAGTCCTGTGAATCTGATTCCACACTGTCTCACCTCAAATTTAAAACCCAAGGCTTGCCTCTACCAGTGCTGGTAATCTCTAACTGTGCCTAAAACATCATCAGGTAATTTTAGGATTACCTTCTTAAATCAAATAATGTCCACTAGAAACTCAAAAGAAATCCTATAGCTGGCTTAGATATCCTATGTCTGGCTTGGATATTGTGTAGCTGGCTGAAAGATCCTGCCGCTGACTTGGATATCCTGAAGCTGGTTTAGTTATCCTGTAGTGGGCTTAGATATCCTGTACCTACCTTAGATATCCTATAGCTACTTTAGATATCCTATAACTGGTTTAGATATCCTATAGCTGGCTTAGATATCATGAGGCTGGCTTATCTACAAGTAAAATAGTCAGTGGAAGCATGCCCTGTATAGACTTGTATGAAGCTGCCTTCTGGAAAATATGAAGACCAGGGCTGGTCGTTTAAGTATAAGTGTAATATAATCATACCGCAAACTTATTCAAGCTTACACTTGATCTACACATCAATGATCATATTCAGATCTTGGATGTCTGCGAGTCAAGCTTGTCATACCGTCACTGTTCACATGCCGTGCTAGTCGACCCTAAGCTATTTTAATTATATTGGTGTAAAAACTGTTTTTACTTGTGGTATTATGCTGTACTGTACATGAAATCACAATAACAACTGTGTAATTGCATTACTGAAAACCTTTGTGTATGAAAATAGTCGGACAAAGTCAGTTTTAAGTTTTTGGCAACTAGAATGTGGAGCAGGGTGCTACTTGCAGGCTGCTAGCTTTAGTTGCTGACCGGTAAAGGTGGCAGTGTGTTTGTCAAAAACAATTGTGTGGGATATACTCAAACAAAAAGAGCTTATAATAATATGTAAAAATAATATTAGTGTTTCATTAAATTGCCTAAAAATGCATAGGCTATAGTGGTAAGCCGTGGTCACCAATGTTTCATTGAAATAGAGTACTTTCATAGAAGATGCCTAGAATTTGTAAAGGGCAACCCGATTTTGGTTCAAGGTTTTCCTTCAGACAACTGAATCAGTCGTGTAATGAATTAAGTCTAAGATGTTATGTTCTTTAAAGATCTGAAAAAAATGCAATGCAATTTGCATTGCTATCAGTGCAATACATGTTTGTCGATGGCAAAGCATCCTATATAATTAAGTTTTATATTTTATATCATTGTGATAAGTTTTGTTAAAATGAAATAAATTTGAAATGGACAACCATATTGTGTACGTTAATTGTCCGTTACTGGTCAAGTTACTGGTGAAGTTATCCATTTTAAACAGAGCGTACTGTAGCATGCATATTCTCATCCACAGTAAATTTTGCAAACTTCAGACTCTTTACAGTAGCAGATTGCTGACCTCGGTCAGTCTGCTTCTGCACCAGGGCAGAGCACGAAATGTTTTTCGCTTTAATTTTGCTAACAGTGTTAGGTTTTTCTTCTCTTGACATGAAGCAACTTTTGTGAGCGTTTTCAGTATACATCTATGCAGAGCAGATTGTTTTACAGAATTAGATTCGTTAGGATCTTAATAGCAGTTAACGAAGTTGAGCTAGGAGACAATCTGTTAAACTTAACATCGTAACTGGCTCTCCACTGTCATTCTCGGAGGCAGCTAGCAATTTTCTAAGTTGCCATCGGCCATGGCGTGGAGTTGTGGAAATCATCAGTTGGGAATCGGATTCAAGCAATTATGATCGCAGTAGACTTGTCAGGTGAGGCTGTCTGACGGTTTGACGACGTGGCAGAAGGTGCTCCGTTTCTGCCGGTTGGATGAGCATCGTGGCACAAACGTCGTAATTTTTCGTGCAGAATCCGCGAGGGAATCCAAACGGCAGGTGCGGTGTGAGAACACTGAATATTGACATGAATATTATGATTCTCATCGTGCGATGCGAGGGACCAGCTGTCAAATGTTAGAAGGTCAAGTGAGTAACCCACACAAAGGAAGCAAAATAAATAAATAGTATCTATACATAGAGGTACCTTCCTTGAAGCAGTCAGTGTGGAAAAGTATCTATTAGAAATTCTGGTAAAGAATATTGTGTATAGTGTTAATTAAATATTTATTGAAGGAAAGTTTTCATCTTTTGCTCAGTGATGAAATTTGTTGACTGGTGCACTGCTAGCTTACAAATTTGCTGCGGTATTGTAATGAAGGACTGAATCTGGGCAGGTTGGCCAGCAAATAGAAAATAAAACATTACACCTGCCATGACGTGGCAACTTGCAGAATTGAACTCCTGAAAATCCAAATATGTGGTCCACAGGTTGTGTGTCAACAGAGATGGCGGCATGATGCTTGCTAAGTGCGTGCTTATCACACTCGTGTGCACGGGCTGCATGGCCGTAAGAGGCAACCAGTTGTTTCCGTACACTTCGAAGACCTTTCAAAGAGTAGATTATGTTTTTAGAAATATTGGAGCTATACCCAATTGCTGTTTTCTCTAAGGATCAGCATGTCAGGCAAGCAGCATAGTTTTTGTTGATTTCTGTATTAACGGGGGAATTCGCAGTTTTGATAAAATGTGTAATGATCCAGAAGGAGGTGTGATTTGATTGAGTGAGGTTAAGCAGGCAGTTCCCACAGCTAGGGGGTATAGGTTGTAGGAACCCAGGGAGGTGGGAGGGGGAGTTGTTCTGTTAAATTGGCAGTTGTATTAAATTTTACACCACTTGCCAAAATGGAAGAGTAGGTTGTGTATAATGAACTTCATCGCAGTTAAGTTTATTGCCAACCTGGAATCATCTAAATGCTATACTTACCAGTCTTAAGGTTTTGTGCAGTATCCTGATCTACCTACAGTATTTAAACAGTAGCTTGTACATATTTTTCACTGTGCAACTCCATGTCTCTACAGAGATTCAGTTAGGTTTAAATGTGGTTCTCTCTATCCCACCAGTCTAGCATTCGAAAATGAAAGAGGTTTTTTTTCCTTCTGTCATTCTGACCCAACACTCGTCCGTTCCTCTCGTGATCTGCTCTGCGGACTTAAACTCCATAAAGGGTGGTAATAAAGAAGAGCTGCTTCCGTCTCTTTTTCCCATCTTCCACAATTTATTATTCACTGTATTTGTCCTTTCACACCCATTCAGTACTTCAGTAGTATTGTACCTGTTTGTATCTTTCAATTGTTAGTCCTTTAGCATCATGTTTACCAGTGCCATACAAAATTAAGATCAGCTGGGAAGTCGCAAATTCGAGTCTGGGGATGCACGTTTGCACTTTGCACTATACCCTTTATATAGTGATGCTTGCATGTGAAATTTTTGTAAAGGGGATTGGGCAGCCCAACGCTGTGATGTTTTCGTCATAATGGTCTCTTCAGTGTATGTTTTTGGCTTTCTCGATAAACCTCCACGATTGAATGAAACTAACTATTTAAGAAGATTGTAAAGAATTTCATCACAAGATTGATAACTGTCGGAAATATGTAAATTTGCACACATAAAAAGATGAAACCAGAAATGATGAGTTCATTTTAATTGATTGGTGATTGATGAAGGACACCAAAAGTCTCACTATGTGGGACTCCAAGATAGGCAGAAGTAGTTTATCATGCACAATGCGAATTCATGAATGATTGCGTATGCTCTGTTGAAGCGACCTCGCACAGTTCCAGGAACGCCACGTATATGAAAGAACGTGGGTTAATTGCATGTATGTTAAATAGCTTTGTGATTGCCCTCCTGGCAAAACCACATGAGAATAAAACTTAAATCAGCACTTACCTTTCTGCACAATTTGTTCAAAGTGGGCAACATGATGTGGCTCAAACCTCTAGCATTGTCGCAGAATTAAAAAATTTAATTGCTACATACTGAATTGAGCAGTGTTCATTGGTAACTTGTGTAACTGTGATCAACTGTTGCATGCCATCATTGGGAATTCAATTTATTTGCAAAGACATTCACCATTAACCTGAAACTGACCTCAGCTAACTGTCTGCTGTTCATAATTCTGTACTGTGACTACATAAGGGCATTAATGAACAGCACCTTTTTTGATGTCGTTAAGGCTTAATTCAGTTTGGCATGGCCAATCAATGTCACACCCCCCCCTTCCCTGAGTTTCTTAGAGTGTTTATTATTCGAGACCGTGCACAGAAGAAAAGCTGTAAGACTTAGCGTAGCAAAAATTTTTTACTGTATGCATCAGAGAGGTAAGTCTTAGTATACAAGTATTGTTTGAATGCTGACAAAGTTTTTTTTTAAAAGGAAAACATTGTGTCCCTTGTCAGTTTATGAGTGTGACATATCCTGGTATTAAAATTCATGAATGCATAAATGCATGAAAATTATCAGATGTCATAGCTTGTATCATTTATATTTGTAATAGTGACATTAGTAAATAAATATGATCCTTTCTTATCTGCTGCCCTCAACACTGTTTTCAACCCCCTACACCCACTGCCTTCTCCTCACTATCAATAGTCTTATATAAACTTACAATTGGTTTTCTTTATCGCTGCAGATTTGTTTGCCTTTGACACGAGAGGAGGTTTCTGCTATCTGCATCCAAAGGCACTTCAGGGGATACCGGGGAAGGAAAACGTACCTTCAGGCTCTTCTTCACAAATTTGAAGAGGTAAGTAAAGAAATGAGCCCTCTACCCCTCTCTTCCACACCACCTACTCCTCCCCCCCCCCCCCCTTCAGATGCATTTGGTTTATCGATACCCAATTATGTAGTGATCTCACAATTAGGACCACTCCTTAAAGGAGTGATCATACTTCATATTTTTTGACTAAAGTCTCACTCACCGCTAGGATCATGTCTGGCCTGGTGATTGCCCTCTTGGGGTGTATCCAGTTTCATGAGGACAATCATAGATTGGTAGTGTGAATGGAGGGGGGAGGAGAGAGAGGGTGGATCGTATAATTTCACATCTCCCGTTCTGCATTCTGTTATTTCATTTATTTGATAACCTTGTACCAAACCCTCCAGTGAAGGTGGAAAAAGTTCATCTAAAGTGCCATCATTCTGCTGTGTCTGAATCTAGTTGATGCTCTTCTTCTTTATTCCATGGCATTTACAGTCCTCTGTCAATCTATTTGTTGACATCTTGGCAACCACGATCAATACAATCACACCCCTTTCCAAATTAGCGGATCCAATTTCACTTCCCACCCCCCTTAGCATATCATGTGGTCAGTAGTATCCCCTAGATTTCCTTTATAGAAAAAGTAACATCTTGGCCAAGGAAAAGTTGATTTGACTTCACACACTATTAAAAACTTGTCACCATGAAGGTCTCTTGCAGTCTGTCAGTCCGGTCAATGGTTTCTGGTTGAATTGTAGCAGGTCTGTATACTCATGGGTGGTAAGCACCACAGTTGTATGGTCTTACTGTGTCCATTAAGATCAACATCGAAGGTGAAACCACATCATGTAGTTTGAGAAAATTGCTACAAATTCCAAAGCATGCTTTCTTAAGATATGATTGTCAAACTTATAGCTGGAATATGAGTTGAGAATTTGTCAGTGAAAGTCAAATGCAGCGGAATATGTCATAGCCACTGTAACAATTGTTTGTTAAACCCATTTTTGTATAAATGAATAGTCATGTCTATTCCCATTGGTCTGTTTGATTTCAAGAAACGGTGATTGACTGCTATGCTTTCTTGTAGAGTTTGAATTTTGGAGGCCCAACAAAAATGTCGAGACACTTTTCATTTATTCAAGTATCTGGAAGATGAGTGCATCGTTTTTTTCAGATTTTCTGAAAGGTGATCTTTTTACTCTACTTTCTCTTCCCTGAAACACTGACAGAAAAACAGAGGTAGATGACCAGGGGTTTACCAGTACAACTCATATTACAGCTTAATAAGTTAAATATGTCACAAAAGTGAACCAAGAGAATGCTCATTATTCGAACAGAGCAGAAGATGCCAAATTCGACAGACGACTCATGGGCGTGTTTGAATATTCTAATCATTATTTGGAGGGCACACTGAATGACTCTTAATTACTGCAGTGAAAGTAATGTATCAGCCTTGTGTCACGCCAACTTCAGAGGTACGTCACATTACGCCTCTTCAAAATTGAAGAGAACCCTCACCGAGGTCAAACTCACACATCTATTCAGAAACGTGCCAGTCTGTAGATTTCTGATTTCACACAATTTTGAAAAGTCACCCCTGTTTGTACACCGTCTTCTCATTTTTTCCAGGACGAGAAGTTGCGTAGAAAGAAGATCTTGCAGCAGCTGGAAGAAGGCGAGCTGCTCCTGGAGAAGTAAGTGTCCAGAGGCCTACATGTATGATGTATCATAGTTTGAATTATTAATTTATCTTGTACATTTTTGTGGTTTCTTCTGTTTCCACTGAATTCTTCCTCCACCGAAACAGTGTGTCATGTGTAGGTCTGGCTGCTGTTTTCCATGAGTAGGTCTCAGCTGCTGTTTTCCATGAGCATCTGTGGATTGACAGTCGCGTGCTCACATACAGATCTCTACACATAGCAGTATCAGTCATAAGCAGATGATACGCATGATGGTCTGTTTTTGTCACAGCTGCTTGTTTTCATGTGTGTGTGTGTGTATGTATGGGTGTATGTTTGTGATGTTTCATTCGATGGGTGTGTTTGTAGTTATGACATGTAAATGGTCTTATCGGTATAGAGTATTACGTTGATTTATGCCTTTATCACAACTTATTTCACTCCAGAGTTCTAATTAAATGTCAGTCAATCAAATTTTCGGTACAATCGGTGTTAAGACCAAGGCCATGGAGGGAAGGGGAATATGAATTGATAAGTACCATGGAATCAAAGAAGTTGAAACTTACTTTAATGCACCAAGACACAAAATATGGTCAGATTGAGACATCTCAGTGTTTCATACTGGAATTCACTGACTCAGCTACTGCTGTAAAAAAAAATTCAAGCTGTAATAATGTTGTCAGCATCATTGAAGCATAATCTCACCTACTTCGCCCATCACTAACTGTGTCTTTAAGCACAACAGCTGTACTCTCATACTGCAGTATTGATTGTTAGAAGGAATTACAGTATGATATCATAGCCAGATGTTGCTATGATTATATCGGTGAATATCCATACAGTAGAGCATTGAGTGGATATATAGTTGCTTTGATTGTAACAATTACAAGGCAGTAAGTTGTAAGAAGCACTTGTTAATAATTTAGAGAAATCAACATAGAACGAAAAGTTACGCAACATGTGGACCTGCTGGGACCGCAATATGATGGTTATAGTACTAAGGTCTTACAAAAAGTTGCAGGTAATCTGAGTAGTAAAGCAAAGACATTACAGTAAGTAATTTCTGTGGTATTAAGATACTGTGCAACAGGCATGAAGATCTGAAAAAGGAAAGTATGAAGCAGACCTCTTAAATTAGTTGTGAAAGAATACAGTATCCCCACCAGTGCAAGAAAATATGAAGGAGACTTAGATGAAAGATTCCATGGTGAAGGTGATTCTGTAGATTTTTGACATGTTATTGCAATTGTGTCAAAAGTAATCATTTTATTGTTTTCCATTAGGTCTTCTAAATAATCATAATCAGTTTTTACCGTAATTAATTTTTACCCGTAATTAGTTTTCCTTTTGTGTATTAACCTTTCTTCCATGCAACCTGCCGGTGCACATCCAGTGTTATTTTGAAATACACTAATGAAATAGTGCATGGCCAGTGGCATCCACTTTTATTGATGCATAGTAGTTATGTTTGGGAGATCATCTTTAAGCATAGCTGATTGAAAGTTGAGGGTTGGGGAAGATTTTGTTCGTCATATGTAACACGATAGCCCACCGAATGATGAGCTACATTCCTTCGGATATTAAACTGTATTCTAGTCTTAAATCTTGGATGAGGTACATTTGCCGATTAGTCTGTCTACCCACCTCATAGTTCCAACGCTTAATAAGCCTTGGATAGCCCGCAGCATTGGCTTTAATTAGTTCATTTAGTAGCAAGTGTATTGATTAGTACTGAGTTAAGAAAATGTAAACTGGAGAAGTACACCTGATATTGTTTACTGTCACATAGTCTGTGAAATTTATATGAATGATATAAAAAGAACATTAGCTGTTTGGAGATAAATTATGAATATGCATGGTTAATTAACATATTGATGCATATATGTAAACTTGTGAACATGGTCGACATGTTTATTTTGAATGTTTCGTTCTCATGGGTGTTAAATAATCTGTTAGAATGTGGCATACTGACATGTGTCTGCCAAGTAAAACTGTGTTGTATGTTCATGCATACTTGGCAAGAATCCTCAACTCCCATTGGCCCATTTCAGTCAGGTGACCATGCATTAAACCAGGTACGTGGTCAGTTTTAGAGTTAAATCACTGGCGGATGAATACAATGAAAATGTAGATGGACAGTGTTTTGTCTTCTGCTGTCATACACAAAACAATGGTGGTACTTTGTCAATCGCTAATGAACATTGTTGACATGTTGTGAATCGTTTTTACCTTTTCTCATGGTCCGTTTTCAATGAAAATGTACTTGATTTTATTTTTTTTAATCAATATCTCTTTCTCTGGGTATGAATGAACAAGGGTTATCAACATTGGGCCTGTGCACTAACCGAGGATAGTTCACTCTAAAGGATTTAATGCTTGTTGGTCTGCACCCTCGGGCATTGCTTGCATTAACCCTGATCGTGCATTATCCTGCAGATGCACAGTCCAGCGTTGATTGACCTTCTGTGAACAGAGTACGAATTGTGTTCGTATTAAACTAAACAGTGTGATAAAGTACTGAATAGTGTAGACAACATCGTCTTTCTGTGGTAAAAGTTATCTCTGACAATATGGTAGCATTAAGCAACAAAGTCCTAACAGCTCACTGTGCCGAAAGCATCTTTTATGCACATCTGAGGCTCGGTTTGGCCAAACTATACCAATTCACAGCGCATACTCCCTCACCTCATATAACCTATACATTACCGTATTGACCATGGTCTAGCATCTGGCAATTTGTGTGTGTGTGTATCTGGTCACCGCCCTTCCGTAATTTCCAGGTCGACAAAGCCTAGGGTGACAGTGAAGTGCCGAGCGGTAGGAGGCAGAGGAGGATTGAGCCCTAGCGTGCTTACCTAACACTCTGTGGACGAAGACCGACAATCGGCGTCGGAAGAGTCGGAGTCCCTCGAAGTAGCGCCTGCTAGTCGCTATCGATACGTTTTGGGGATTTTGTCACAACTACACACTAATAAGAACTAGCTGTGTTTCATTTCATTGATTCCAGTAATACAATTCATACATAGGAAAATATTAAAGTAAAAAAAAGTGTTAATCAAACACAAATTTTATAAAAGTTAGTGGAAGAAAAACTGGAAAATATAGTTACATTAAATCAAGTCATTTAAAGTGTCATGTTGAATGAAAGTAGATGCTCTATATAAAAAAAAACGAAGTTTTTAAAGGTCCCCGAGTGTCCCCACAGCATATTACTAGACCTGTGTTTTTTCAATAAACACTGTTGTAAGCACAGTGTTATTTCAATGGTCACATAACAAATGCTATAAATTATTACGAGTCCTAACAGTGCGGTATATCAAATCTATGTTACAGTCACTGGGTACGGTATGTTGTCAGGTCATATTTCGTCATGTAAATGTCGATGATAGTTTGCAGAAGCTTCTATTATCATGTGGGGCGACTTTATATATTAGGGTACCAGTTATGTAATATTTTGGTTTCCCCCCATACTTCAGGTGGTATAACCTGGTACTAAACAAAAGCATTTGTTCTTTAGATGGTTACAGCAGTGGACTTTTTGCATTCAGTTAAAACTTTGTAAATTAGTCAGCAAAGAAGGGAGAGGGTCATTCATGTTGTTTTTGAACTATTCTGTGAGGATACCAAACTGTCATAGATTAAACGCCCAGATAAATAGGAGTACCCATAACAAGCACTGTACTTAACAGCAATGATTTACTGGTTGATCAGTCTGTTTTGGCACATTTGTGATCATGGAAAGAAAGCAATAAATTCATCCTAATTAATCTACATTCATCTACATTGTGTCACCAAACTTGCAAACATATGGATTCTTCTCACCAGGGTACCATTCACAATCTTGATGTGTCAAAATTTTGTTGCACCCGTGAAAAAGGGGATTACATGTGTAGGTGTCTTTGACCTTTCATATCACATCATTGTATTTACGAGATTGACGAAGATGACGTGTCACAGATGGTGCAATCGTAACGCTAGCTAGCTCACGCAGTAAACCTGTGGCCATCTTCTTTGGATGCTTCTCTCTGTCTGTGTACTTTTCTAGAAGCATGCACATTTATTAATCTCATCCCAAGGACAGGCATGTCCCCCATTACCAGCCCCTGCCCCCTGCTCCTGTGAATGGATGTGTATGTGTAGTGCATACCTGTTTTCATCATACTATGTGCTGGAATGCTCTATTGGTTGTCCCAACATAAGTTTATGTATTGTATTGTGATATTGATACAATTCAATCTATTAGCAGATATATACAGGAATTTCAGAATTAGCAATTGTCAATAGTAATTTGTTAATTTATTTGTTACCTATAACTTTTTTTTTTCATGCTTATTTGAAAAGAGTAGAAATCTTGAAAGATACAGCCCAATGGCAAATTGCATTAAAGCATATGCACTACATAGATTGTGTGCATACCTGATTAAATTGATAGTGCATTATGCATGTGTAAACACATTGGGGTCACCTTCCGTTCTTTTTGATGTGACTGTGGGGCCGCTCATTTTCCATGAACTTTGGCTCAGAGCACAGAATGGTAAAAAACATTTCTACTTTTGTGATGTAGATTTCCTTGATAAAGAAAAACCAGTGACAAGTTTGGAAATCTAACAGGGTAGAAGAGATAGAAAAGGAAAGGAAAGGAGCAAAGCATTTGATATAATTTCAATCTTGGCATCTCAGTTCACATTTATACAAAGCTTTTCACCTAGCTGAGAGAGAATCAAGTCTTACATGAAGCGATGGTTTCCTTTTCGCGGCAGAATTACACACTCTCGTTGCATGAATCGTCCTAGGAGAAATGGAAGGCGAAGATCAAAAGCAGGATGAATATTATTGATAGCTGTCGGTATCTCAGGTATAGAGACATGGATGCAATGCATTAATTGGAGACATGTGGTACATACACACAGCTAGGAGCATGGACTGGCATATTCTTGACTGTAGTCTGTGTCTGCTCCTTGAGCCTCAGGCAGAATTGCCTCATTCGAGAGTGCATGCGTGTAGAATTTTCCGCAGCGTCGTCGATCGGCCTAGAAACGGAGGGAGGTGTACCTTATCGGCAAATACGTCTGCTCTACTTTCGTCACCACAATCTCTCTGAAAGGTTGATGGGTTATTTATGTGACGTGTAATGGTGTGTAGTGGCATGTTAACTGTAGCTCTCATATATCTTCTAACCGAAGATTCTGGATTACACCCTCCATCGACTGGTGAATTTCCCGAGGATTTTTGGATTTTCATGACCTGTGGGGATCTGCGGAAGCAGGAGTTTATGATGATTAATAAAGAAAACGGTGCCGTGATGTGATAAATTTGGGATTTTTAAGATAACCCTCTCTTTTGTTTTCATTGTAACGATGTGCAATCATTCTCGACCGTGGAGGTATTCTTCTATGGTAATTAATAAAAAGGATAATTGCGGGTGGTAAGGAACGTGTCTCGCGGATCTCCGTCGAGCTTTGATGCAGGTGTAATTTTCTCTCTGTGACGACGACATTGGCTTTGTAGACAGTTCATTACTGGAGAAGTATTTGTATGTAATAGCTTAAATTTTGAAATGGATTAAGTTATTTCTGGTGCGAGAGTGCAACGTAGCTTTGTGTATATTTAAAGTGTTTGTTTTTTCTTGGCACAGATTAAAGCATGCTTGTAATATGCATGCAAGAAGCATTCAAAAGCTGTGTACTCCTTAGAAGTTTTCACCCCTTAGGACTCATTCCTCACAACTGGCTGGAGACCACATTTAGGCAATTAAAATGACTCATGGAGACAATATTGATCTCCTTGTAGCAGGAAAGATCTAAGAAAATGTGGAAAAAAAAAGCTAGGTGCATTTATTTGGAATCAATGAAGTCGGGGACTATACAGACAAGGTTGACTATTTGCACAGAGGAAATCTTTACTTTTACAACTGTGCATTCCTGGAAACAACAGTTTGTTTGAATGGGTTGAGGAGGTTGAGTTTCAGCTGGTTTTCCACTGGAGAGCACAGAATCCGGATAGCACAGAATCTGGTGTAGGCATCTCAGAAACACGGGCTAGCATGAAGATTTTGGTTGTTCTGTCCAAAACTTGAGTTTATCGACCCAGACCTTAAGTCATAAAATGCAAATCATTGACTCAATTTCTAGGGTGCTTTATCATGATGTACTTGTATTGTGTCACTATCAATGCAAATTGTTTTAAAATAAATATCAGATATTACAGATAAATAATGTCTGCACGTGGTTACAGTCCCAACTGAACTGGATCTCTGTAAGACAATCTCATCACAGAATCTGGTGTAGGCATGTCAGAAACAGGGGCTAACATTAAGCTTTCTTCACTGCTTTTTTATACAAGTGCAGTGTAAACTGACAGAGTCAAACTGTTTTTTTCTGTCTAAACTGAGTAGACTCAAACTGTTTTTTCTATATTCCAAGTTTATCTGTAGCATGATTTTAATTACCTCATACTGTATATTTTAGCGTCTGCACTGGTAAAATGTCCAACAGGTTCTAAGCATTGGTGCAAAGTCAGTGTTTACAATCTGTTATCCCTACATCAATGCATTGCTCGGGGTTGAGTTAAAAAGTTATTTCCATGAGAAGGTGTGAAACTAATCAAGTCATCTACATAAGATGGATTCTTACTTTGAGACTCAGTGTGCAAGCTAGCTTCAATAAAGCATGCATGGGGATTTTTCACTGCTGCAACTTACCAAATTGTAGAGCTTCTAGAAAATATCTGAACTGCATTCTTCATTTCCAGCCCATTCTATAAGAACTTTTGAAATGAGTACTGTTGACTATAAAGACAAAAGTGCCGCAACAGGGGTTTGAGATACAGGTGTGATTACTTTGATGTGTCTGCTATCATACAGACAAACACTGTGAACTGTACCACATCTGCGAACAATTGTTGACAGTAACTTGGCATATGTAACCAGTGGTAAATATTTTCCAAATTCCTAATATTCATGACATATTTGATTTAATGTATGGTTGGCAGTGGCTATGCCGCTCTGAGCTACTACAATGCTGCTGTGGATGAATCAACACATCAGATCTGTTCAATCAGCAAGTTTAAGACTACAAAGATTGAAAGCAAAAGGTGCAATTTCAAAGCAAGGTATATTGAAGTTCTCCAACAAATTGCCACTCTAGTCCTATGTAGTTGCTATGGCTCTCTCCACATTCACGGAACTAACACACGTTTGCAATAACAGATGGCGTTACCGCCCACTGCTCAAACCACCCGCCCACCACTCAGAGCTTGGTGAAGCCAAATCCACCCACTACAAACTTCTCTCATAAAACACTTGAAAATGACAAATTTCCTAAAAATACATCGTACCATCTTTTAGCATAACTTTTAAAAGATGTCATTAAAAATTAAACCATGATTTTATTTCCCATAATAGAGAAACTGGAAAGTTTTGCAGGTGAAACAATCTTGTAAAAAAAACAAGTCTCATTATCGTCAAAATTAGGCCTACACAAACTGGGCCCTAGATCCCTGACAACAAGATGCGAGATTTTGGTCCTTCTGCTCCCTCCGTCAGTCAGTTATTGCCACCACTAAAAAAGTGGGCTAGCTACAACCCTGAGTATTGAAAGTTTTTGTATATTTCCTCAGATACCAGTTCTTATTGTTTCCTACATATGTACTTGGTGATAACCAAATATGCTGCCAGTGTATTAATTAATGCCAATCTTTAGAAAACCAGAACTGCTGTGACAGTTAATGAAGAGATCGCACCAGGAGCTTCACATCTTGTGTGTGTGAAGACTGCCATTGAAACTGGTGTTGAACTCCCCATGTTTTCATGGTACTCAGCCTTCCCATTAAAACTTTGTTTGGCTTTAATTAGTGTTCAGACTATGAATACTAGAAAGCATTAGCTCGGTGGAGAATGCCTTGAAGTACCGACAAAGTTAATTTCGTACATTTCAGTTTTTGACGTTCGTGATAGAGACAGTATCTCCTCAAGGACATTTTCAGATGAGTACTTAAAGAGATTTTAGATGGAGCTTTAATGTGAAGTCATGTTATGAATTGCCAGGAAAGGCAGAAGCAGGCTGCATTGCCTTTCAAAGGGCACTCAGTGAATAAAGCGCCCATATGTGTTATCCTTTTGATCATTATATATGTATTTGGAAATGGGGGATGACATGCAGTTTCTCACACATTTCAAATGAAATAGTAGAATTGATGGTTCATGTTTTTTCAAGTTCTGTTAATGACTGCCAGTTGCTTCACAAAGCAATCATTTGACATAACTTAGTTTCCAGGTGACAGTCGCATGTGAGTTCAGTTTAGTGTGGAATGCAGTTGTGAATGTTGAAAATAAAATACTATTGAAGATAAGGCATCTACAGCCTCATACAGAATACGTAATGCAGTTACGCAATTTGACATCCATGGATTAGAAATAGGAGAACTATTGATGTGAAATGAAAAATTATCATGAAGGCTAGTCTGTAACTTGGGTGCTCATCCTCGATCAGGCATGTAGCAAAAAAACCGATAAACTTTCGTCAAAGTATCATTTCATGACACTCCTAAATTGACTTGCAGTGCATCTTTGTGACCAAGTCATATGCGAGCTGGAAGCCTTTACTAAAGATGTGTAAGACCTATCGACCATCAAACGGCTGGTTGGGTGTCATCGCAGGCCTGGATAAAATAACATTATACCTACGTGGTAGTCATTTGGAAATTGGTAGTTATTTTAAGAGCTGGTTCAAAATTTGGTTTTCTGTCTCATCTTACAGTCACAGATTGGAAGTGGAACTGGAGGAAAACCAGTGCCTCAGGAGAAATAAAGAACAACGCCGTCTTTCGCACATACTTACGTAAGTTTAGATGAGGTTCATCCTATGTCCTACTTCAATTGCTAAAGTAATAAGTGCATGGTCCATAGGGTTGATTATTTTCAAGCTGACATGTTCTCATTGGAATAAACAGATGTAGCCTGTTAAAATTTCTGTGAAGCTTCATGAAACATTTCAGAGATTCAAACATTTCCAAAAGTTACAAACTTTTTGCAAATGCAGATCTGTAATCTGCTCCAAGGGGTCAAACGAGTATGTAAGGATTGATGTGAAGGTTTTTCATTTTTTCTTTAGTTTGTGAGTTCATAAATTACATCTTTGTGGTCGTAGCTCCACATTCGTAGGCGCATTTCTGCCAACAGGGTTCACCAGTTGTTGGCGATTGCAGCAGTGTGTATACTTTTCTCCTGAAATCCCAACAGAACAATTGTCTCAAGTTTATATACTTTAGGAATCAATTTCTCTGTTTTCATACTTCCTTTTTCATCAACACCTGCAATTTTTACCTAAGTGTGTTTTCTGCTGCTCTGATAGAATCCAGAGGGCATGGAAGAGATACAAAAGGTCCATAGACAGGACTAATTCCTCTGGTAACCATGGTAACCATAGCAAATCAGTTGGCAATAATACCACTACAACAGATGCATCGTCAGAAGATGTCAATGGAAATAATGTGCAGGAAGCCACGTCTACCATCTCCATAGAACCACAGAGCAGCAGACAGCAAGAACAAAGTATGTTTCCTTTTTCTTTCTCTCCCCCCCTTTTTGTCATCTTTTTTCTCGCCATTTAGATTTATGTTAATATGTTTGATGCAGCTAGTGAGATACATGTAATCAATGGTATGCATATCTATCCCTTATCAACAAGAAAACTTCCTGAGAGTCTTAATGGAACCAGCAAGATGAGTCACCCCTTTTATGCATTTTCTTTCTTTTTCCAGTGTTACCTTCTTTTCTTTTTTGCTTTATTCAAATCAACAATTGTTGCATAGTCTTCAGTTGTGAATGCGGTTTATTTGAAAGGGATGCGCAGTGCTCAAGATTACTGCCACGGATCTGAGTTTGTAATGTGCACAGAACACGTTAACAGATATGAGAAATTAAAGCTCAGGGTACTTCAAGCATTGTTGGATTTTTGGAAGTTTTGTGGAAATTGTCACCAATAGTTTTCATGACTCATTATCCTGTCTGGGCTTCATAACATTTTAACAGTTTCTTATGTTGTTTGTTTTGTTTCTTATGCACCAGAAAGTTACAAATCTAGAGAAAAAAGTTGAAAATTGGAGGAGAAATTTGTTTGCCTCTGTCTTTAATATGAAAAGCAGATGAATGAGGAAACCCTGTTAGGCAAGTTGTGAAGCAACCCTACTGTCCTGTCTGTCTAGCATAAAGAAAATGGTACCAGAAACTCGCTGAAACAGATCATAGTCTCAGCGAAGCAACCCATTTGTCCTAACCATCCAGCATAACGACAATTGTATTAAATACTCTCTAAATGCTAATTGTAATCTTAGGGAAGGAGCCCACCTATCCTATCTGTCCAGTATGAAGACAGTGGTGCCAGAGATTCCCTAGTATGGATCATAGTCTTAGTGAAGGAACCGACCTGTGCTCTCTATCCAGTATTGAGACAGTGGTACCGGAGACTCCTTAATAGAGATCGTAATCTCGGTGAAGCAGGCCACCTGTCCAGTCTGTCCAGAATGCAGACAAATGTACCCAAGACTCTCTGATACAGATCATAGTCCTAGAAACAATTCTTTCTTTGTGGATAAGTTATGTAATATGACAGGGAATGGAAGTTCTCATCCTGTCCTGTTAAAATAAAGTAAATAGTAAAGCTGACTTTGATTTATTTCCTCACCTCCTGTCGACAAAAGGGATGTGCGAATCTGGAAGATTAAAATACGGACTCTCCGTTGAGATACATGCGCCTGGAACCAAGCATCTCTCCTGAATCCGACACTCTGTCCAAGCCTACACTATCAGCTGAGCAGATCGCAAACTTCACCGATTCTTCTTGAACTTGATGTCATCTTCTAACACATCTTGACTGAAGATGCAAATTTGTGGGGGTACTGTCAGAGGGCAGAAGGGAGTGGGCCTCTGTAATGAGTGGTTTGTTTTTCCTCTTAGGACTATGCTATGGCCTATGGCCTATTGATGTTGGTTTTAATGGTCAGATAGTCGTTCAATATCTGTCTGTAATTACTGCCATCATATTCCTGATATCTTCTCGCTGTTTGTACAATCAACTTTCATCACAGTCCAGATGTGTTTGCCTGTGACGAGGCCATCGCCTGCCCAGTACGCTACCCCTAATGAATTGCCAGAGAAATATCAGTCAGTGATTTCCATCTTGACAGAGGAGATTTCCCCTCAATTAGTCGTCAGATCTGCTCTTGGGCCAAGTTTTTAAATTGATAATTGACTTAGGAGGAAGCACCTAAACCCATCAGAAAGTCTGTGGCACATTGCTTATGGTCAGTTTTAATGGGGTTTCGATCTAACTGCCCTCCGGAGGTGGGATTTGCCAAGGACAATTAACACCATCGTCTAAGTCCGCCTTGATATCCAGATGACTCTCACAGATGAACGTAAGGAACAAAATAGGAAAAACCTGAATTCCTAGCACCTGCAGAGATTTGACCGCAAGCGAACCATTTAGGTAAATGTAACATCTCGAAGGCTCATAGCGAGAAGTTCATGAGCGTAACCTGCCCGCTGAGTCCAAATTATGTGGAAAAGTGGAACGAGGTCAAACGCCCTTAAGTGGTTGTCACTAAGAGGGGGAACTGTTGCAGTTTTAAGGCAGCCTGAGGGTGGCAATTAGCGTCAGCTTCTCTAGTTTGCTTCGGAAGCGAATGGCGTGGAATATTGTCTAATTCATTTCTACAATGCTGAGCCGTGAAATTCTTGACGACTCTTTCACATATGGTATATGTGCTGTGTGAGTTGCTTAAATTTACAAGAAATATAAAGTAAAAACCAAAAAAATGTTAATATTTTCAAGAAATGGCCAGTGCATTTTAAACGACAGTCACTTGCCGTCGATGTCACTAAAAGGTACGTTTGTTACCACTGAAAGCAGAAGAGGATTTTTATCTCTGATCTGCTCTCTACATTTTTTTTTTTTAGGTTATGCAGTGAAAGTTAATGAACTGACACTAAGCATTAAAAAGGAGAATAAAATTATGCAATTGTATTTAATTTGCCCGCGGCCCTGTCGATGTGGAACGAAAACCAAGAATGACTATTAACGGCATAAACTCGCTCAACTTTTTTGTGCATAATTTGATATAATCTTTTATGTAAAATTCTTCATCGTTGAGGCTAATGGGTGTAATATAAGAATCACGCATCCTCCAGTACAAGGTCATGCAGGGAACCTAATCATCTCATCAGTGAATACTTCTCTCATTGTCAATCTGTGGAATTGTCTCTTAAGATTACTCAGTATTAATCGTTTATCAGAAATCTCTGTGAAGTACTTAATTTGATAGCTTGTATAGGAAGTAATAAAAGTAACCGATCTGAGGCTAGTGGCACCAGACATTAATATGATTGTTTAAAGGAACACTGTGAGTGCAGTGAAATATGGGTTTCCTCTGGTAAATAAATCTGATAAACGTTGGTGATAAAATGTTAAAAAACAAAAACGTGAGTGGTGGTTATGTTTTGATGTCTTATGAATACATTCACAAATTGTTGAGATGGTGGGGGGACTGGGGGGGACTGTGACTCATTACCTCACATGATTATTTAGTTTTCTTATTATTATGATATAAATATGCAAATTACTTCTGATGAGCTATGAGCAGAAATTTCTTATGGCTTGTAATATTTCAGACGACAAAGGGATAATGGCAGCCATACATTTTGTGAAATATATGAGGTGTTAGCAGCCAAAAATCATTTTTCCTTCACATCCTTGGACTGGCTCATGTGAGCTAACCATGTCAAAAAGTCTCAAATGATGAAGGGATGTGTTACTTAAATGCAAAGTCAGTGTAAGAGGTTATATTTCACTGTAGGTAAGTTCAACTTGCATGGAGCATCTTGGAAGAAGTTTAAAATTTAAGTCATTAGAGGAAAGCCTCAAGATTGTCCCAACTCTGCTTCCTGATTATGCCAACAGGAGTGTGTGTAACTCATATGAGTTATTTCACTGCTGTCTTACAGCAAAAGACAAATTTGACAGAAAAAAAATCAGAACATTGCAAAATCTTATCATTACAGGATGACACTTATGCTGATGTCAGGCTACGACTGTAATTTTTGATTCCTTACCGAAGGCAGGCAAGGAATCTATGCAGTCATAATGGCGTGCATGTGTCTGGGTGCGTGTGCACGTGTGTGGGTGGGTATGTGATGCCTTGGATTGTGAACACAATATCTTAAGAAGGAGCGGTGCCTGAACTTTAAAGTTGGTGTGTAGGTAGTTCATTGTAAGTAGATGATTCCTATTGTTTGTCATGGATGTTAAGGGTCATTTGAGGTCACCAGAGCTTGAAGTATGAAAACCTTCTAAGAGAGGTATCTCAGCAACTGAACATTGCTGGAACTTCATACTGGCCTCATTGTAGCCCTTAATGAGTAAATAAGTTCTGCCTTTTTCATGGAGGTCAAAGGTCATATGAGGTCAATAGAGGTCTTAGTTTGAAAATCTTGTAGACATGCTATCTCAGTGAGGGAAAGGTGCTGGAAGTGTAAACATGACTCGCAGGTTGTCTGTTGTAAGTAGACAATCCCTATTGTTTTCATGGAGATCAAAAGTCATTTGAGGTCATTAGAGGTTAAAGTCTAAAAATCTATTACGATAGATATCTCAGCAACTGAATGTGGCTGGAACTTCATTGTAGCATGTTGGTAATCCAAAATGATCGCTACCATTTTTCATGGAGATTAAAAGTCATTTGAGGTTCCTAGAGGTTGAAATATGAAATGCAATTAAGGAACCTATCTCTGCAACTGGATGTTGCTGGATCTTCAAGCTGTTAAGACTGGTAGATCATGATGAGCTAATGATCTCTGTCTTTCTTATGGAGGACAAAGGTCATTTTGAAGTCAGTAGAGATTGTGGTTTGTACACTTGTAGACATGGCATCCTATAAAAAGTAAGGCTGTTTGAACTTCAGCTTAGCATGTATTATACTTTGTTTTCTATGAATATTGGCAAGGAATCTCAAAGTCATTCATCTTCTGGTTGAAGAAATTCACCTATAGAGCATCTGCTGACTGTGCCCACTTTCAGTGAAATTAAAACGTTATGGAGCAACTAAGGTTGCAACCATTGTAAGGTTTCATTTTTGCTCTTCAGTTTGATTTTTAAGCTCAATTCCATTTTCATTGTTCAATAAATCTTTGGTTTCCTCTCCAAGAATTCATTTTTTACTGTCGCCTTTCACTTGTCTATGGATAGTATTATTAAACTTGTGCTAGAAGTCAACTTTTATTAAGTCATCCTTCACCACTTTTGAAATGGCCAGTTGTACCTCCCGAAATTACCTGAAGTAGCATACATATTTGAACTCATGTCCCTGTGCTGCCTCACTGAAAAAAAGGAAATAAAAAAGGCGGTTTCAGGAAAGAATTCAGAAGAAAGAGCATAAATGTCCTTGTTTTAAAAACTATGTTAAATTGAGCTTGTTGCCCAAGTTGCTGTTTTGCGACAGGAAGACTGCAATGATGCATGGAGGGATGTTTCTCTCCACCAGTTGCAGGTGTGCGGTACATGATCATCTGAATTGCAGATTAGAATGGTGAGATGGCACTGCATAGCAACTAAATTCTTACAGTGCATTACTTCGACCTTCTGGCTACCTTCGCTCCCCTGTCAGCATCCTGCCATCACACCACCGGCAGCATTAATATTTTGTGTGATTTGCTGAAACAGAAATGATTTTCAATAGTACATTGGCAAGATGATGACGGCAACGACATGCTTGTTATGACTACCTGTATGTGATTAAAGCCAACCTGGAGGAACCTGCCGCACACCTTTTATTGACAGAGGCTAAAAATCGGAAGTGGCGGGAAATTAGCAGTTCCCCCCAAGAGAGAATGGTAGAGAGATTAAGTTAAACCTTCATTGCTTGTGGAAGGACTTTCTCGTAGATTACATGGAGCACTGTTAATAAAAAAAGGGGGAGTAGCATGACTGCTGAAGGGTGATGTAAAAATTAAATCAATTGTTCTTGTGGCATTTCATGCTCATCAAAATTTTGTGTTTGCGCTCGAAGGGCCTTCCACGTCCAACTGATGCGTGTGTTCCATCATTGTCAGGCTGTGTGGCCAGTTATGACTAAACAGTTACTGAACATGGTCAGGTAGCGGTGATGAACTTTGGCAGTAGTCCTGACATCTGAGACGCCTACAAACAACCAAATTCTGTGATAAGCTTTTCTTTCACAGTTTTAGAATCAGTCAGGGGCTTTAATGAAAGATTCATTGCCATGTAAAATAAAGAACGCTGGCAATGACTTTGCTTTGCTTACAGCATATAGTCGCTAGTGTGTTCACTGGGTAGCGACCTAGAAGTTTGTACCAGAACTGTTTGTTTTTTTTCAAATATTTGAAAGGACAATTAAATTGTTTGGCACTGATGACCACACTTGATGTATGACTTGTCCATTAGGTTGCAACCATGTTTATGGTGTGCACTAGTGCACTAGCTGCAAAGTGCTCTTCCGATGATTGTTCTGTCACTTCAGGCTGCCCTGTTCCATTGTCATTCAAGACTTTTGGCATTTCTTTGAAATTTCCTTGAGTTTGAAAGTGGAAGTGAACGTATAGTAGTAGTACAACACCATTACGTGGGAGATGTGCAGTATTGTCACTACACTCCTCACGAATCAAGCTCTAGAATATCAATGATCAATACCGCTCACTTAAGTACCATTCTCTCAAGTAGTAGGACTTCCACAAAAGTATCAGTACGCTCACAGAAGTATCAATTTCTGAAGTATCGGTACCTCCCACAGAATTATCAATTCCTAAGGAGTCAGTTTCTCTCGCGTAAGTAACAATTCCTAAATTATAAGTACCACTCACAGAAGTATCAATTTCTTGAGGATCAATATCTCTCACAGAAACATCAATTGCTTGAGTGTAATACTTTCTCCAAAAGTGTCAATTTTTCTTGAATATTACCTCTCACAGAAGTATAAATTTTTCAAGTATCAGTCCTCTCACAAAATGATCGAATTTTTCAAGTGTCAGTATCTTCCACAGAAGTATTGATTTCTTAGGGATCAGTACCTCCCATAAAAGTATCAATTTTTCAAGTAGCAGTACCTCTCAGAGAAGTATCAATTTCTTGAGTATCAGTATACGCTCACAGAAGTATCAATACCTCAACTATCATTATCCCTATACCAGTATCAGTTTTTTGAGTATCAGTGTCTCCTGCAGATGGATCAATTCCTCAGTTATCAATAATTTCCAAAGAAGTATCAATTCTTTTACTTTTTTACTTCATGACTGAAGTTAAGGGTCTGGATGTCAATAAGTAAATTCCTTAATTACAGCAGGTAGGTGTTGATGTTGGTGAGTTGAAGTGCACTTGTTGCTAGACCTTATTGCAATGCTCACATTGTTTCATGATGACCTTTTTGATGATAAAGATATGTATGCATGTTGGTCATGACCTTTGACCTATTTATCCACCATACTCTCTTAAATTGACTAGCACATGTGTGTAAGTAAACTGAGCTGAGCTCCATGAGAGGATTTTATCTTTTCTCTGATCCTCTTCTTATAACGTCATACTTTTTTCACCTTCTGAATATTCATAGAAATTTTTTTTTCAATTCTTATTTCTCAATTTTCTCATATCCAGGTTCCCAAACAGCTCTGGGCAGTATGAGTAAAAGGATGAATTCTAAAAGTCCTGTCTATGCTGTGAGTGACCTTGGAAGTGACCTTGAGATCGACCATCGCCACCTGTCAGCCGACGCCTCCCCGGAGACACCGTCCAGGGGAAGGGGCAAGCTCAACTGCAACAGACTCAGCTTGGCGGAAGAATTTGCCACTATGGAGGAGAAGATCCTGGACGAGAAAGTCTTGGATTCTGATGAGAGCGATTATTACGGTGGATCTAGCGAAGTCACTACTCCAGACTGGGATAGCGACAAAGTTGAACTCCAGGAGAGACCCGAGATCTCGCTGAGGAGAGGAAAAATCCCCCTTATAAGCAGTCCAGATGGGGGCGATAGGGGTGAGGGTAGCAGGCCCATGGGGGGCAAAAGAACTACATTGGAAGATCCAAACAAAAACAGTAGCGACATGAACGCAAACTTGAAAAGCCTGCAAGACGTAAGCAGTGTCTCAAACTCATTGCAATATTCATCGAAATCAGACAGAGACAATGTCCTGGACAAACGAAAAGTTGATGAAATCAGGCCAGAGCTGAGAACGGGAAAGGTCTCCTGTGGCGCTGTCGAATCGGACACTTCCCCAGATCACAGCGACACGGACCATTCTCAATTAATGGACCACAGTACGAGCAGCTCATCCAATTCTGCACAGTCAAACTTTCCAAAAGTTGAGGTTTCCAAAGTGAAGGACTTGTGCCCCACCTGCTGTGATGGGGTGCAAGGTGTCGTCCCCACGGGTGGGGACTGGAGAGGTCACCATGCCCGTCCTGGACTGGGAGTCATTAGAGAGACATTTAGCTAAAATGGAAAGAGAAGAGAAACATAAGAAGGAAAGCAGAGAAGAGGTTCCATCCCAACAAAGTCCAAGACAGGTTAGTAACACCCAATCCAAAACAAGATATATCATTGTGATGCATTGTGACAAGTCTTATGGCTTGTTTCCCTAACCTTTCTAATGTCTTTGATCGTAACCTAACCTTGTCAGATGTATCAAGTAAGACGTACGTGTCTTGAGATACGAACATGAAACCTAACGAGACAAAACTAACAGATTTGTCGGTGAGTAAACAAGTACGTCATTTGAGCAAAATATGTATAATCTTAGTGAATCCATTTTTGTCTGCCATGATTGTGGTCAAATCAAAAATATGTATTCTTGAATTCAGTGATGTTGCCCTACAGCGCTGTGTCACTCTTAATGCATCCTTCACCCCTGTGTATCATTTACAGTACCTACCATTGCTGCCTCACTCTTTCATAGCTTCATCACCTGTCCATACCACCAGTCTGCATCACCTTACCGTTAAGCCATTCTGCAACATCGCTTTTCATCGTCACCATCCTACATCACACCCACATCACTATTTTACATCACCTCGTAACTTCACTCTCCATTCTGAATCACATGTCGTATCACATTTTGTATCACACTCACATGACTCTTTTGCATCACCTCGTAAATTAGTGATATTTTAGTTAAATTTTACATCGCCACCAGCTTTGGTACACTGTACTGTATCATCCCGCAGCATCACAATTTTGCATCACCTTTGACATCGCCATTTTGCATCACAGTCACATCACTAGTTTGCATTATCCTGTATTACCATCCAGTATCACAATTTTGACGTACCTCTTCAGTATCACATTACTTCATTCCCTTAAATGCACAACAATACACCTCCTAAGTTACTCTATATTAAATCTCACTGTAACATCCATCCAGATAGGACAACGCACATCTTACTCCCGATACATGGCCATTGTGCATACAGTCCATTGTGCATACAGTCCATTCTCCAAGTCTTTTGTTTTTGAAATTTTATGTAGTTGTGAAGTCAAACAAGAGGTCTAAAGATGCGCCTGGTATTATTTATGGATACAACCTGAACACTTTTTTGATATTGCCTGTCAAACTCGTTTCTCCTGTAACCGTACCCTGAAATGCTGTATTGTAAAATGTTTGAGTTTTTACTCCAATCCAGTGGTCTCCTTTGTCATGTATATTCAGCGTAAAAATTGTACGTTTTTTGCACTTTTTTTCTTGAAATTCTTATAAGACATGTGCCGTATACAATTTTGGCCATTTTGGACCGCTTTTTCTGTGTAATTTGAGACATTTCAGTGCAATGGTATCTGGTGTGTCCTCGCTGCTCTCTTTATGTGCAAGTTTCATGACTAAAACCAATTGTAAAATGTATGTCATGTATATGTAGTTGGAAAGGTGAACAGTGACCTGTTTAACATTTTGTTAAGTTTTCCAATGTTGAATAGTTGAATTACATTTAGTCCATCTGAACTCTTCCTGTCTCATGTCAGATGGCACATCTCACATTCGTTCAGCAATTTTTTTCTTCTTCAATGATGTTTAGTCCCTGCTCAATTCTTTACGTTAAATTACAGCACAGCAACGTCCTCATTCACCAGACTTGATCTTCAAATTTGGCCTTCTTTCTGTGGCATTTTTCTTTGTCTGTGGGCCGTTTCCTGTTTTTCTGTTCCTGTTCAAAAATTTCCCAGTCCCTGTCCGTTATTTCCCATTCCTGTCCTTGTATCAAGGTGAAATTGATTACTTCCTTTCCTCCAGCAATCCACATTGGGGTGGTTCTCTTCTTGTCTCAGTTACTCTCATTTTGGGGTCGTTTTTGGCGTAGGTCTTCTGCCACTTCTTGGAAACGGCCTCTGACAGCTTTGAGGCTTTTGTTTGACGTCACAGCTCATGTGGATTTAAGAATTTCTACCGTGCCACGGCATGGCATGTGAAAACTGTAATGTCTACAAGGGAATTCGTTGCCTTGCCAGGATTTACTTAAAATATGCAGACATGTAAAGTTACAAGATTTATTCATGCTCTGTAGACCTAATGTAACTAATCAGAATTTTTGCCTGAGAAAAATCCTTCCACTTTCACGTTTTCTGATGACTTAATACTCAACATGCTGTGTCTGGTGCAGTAGGCTGTTACGTGTACTCGAATTCACAAACAGTCGGCGAGACTTAGAGAGATGACATGCAAACAATGTGAGAGGGTTTGCCGTCTGAAGCCATAAAATATTCAAGGATCAGATTTATTTTGTATTAAACAGCAGCGGTAAAGTGTGTCGATGTCTTAATCACAGCAGACAGCTGTGACATGTTGGAGGATAGTGCCTACACAAACAGTGTGTTTCCAGTTGTGGTTCACCATGGCTTGCAGAGTCAAGAGCTTTCACTGGGGGTTGTATTATGCAGCAGACATTTGAAGCTTATGATTTCATGTGTATCTTGAGGCAAAATCAGTTTGGTACAAGAATCAGACATTTCTGACAGTTTTTACATTCGATGGCTGTGCAAATTCAGTGTTGGTTTTTGTTTTAGTTGAGATCTCACTGGCTGAGATCGTAAAATGCTGAAAATAAAGGGATGCAATCTTATTCATCGCATCTATCTATTAAATGCACATTGCATGGCACTGGACATTATTTTGTGCAGTTTGAAGGACAGTTTGAGAAATCTGGTGGTGTCCTGCCTAATTTTCTCCAAACTTGGCACTTTTATTCACTATAGATATGACTGCATTTTGCCGAGATTTCTCCTGATGTATTTAGACACGTGAAAACCGAGTAAGGGACGCATCACACTCCGACCTTTTTTAAGAAATATCTGTGTGCCTGAATGCTGTTGCAACTTGCAAAGTTACAAAACTTGAACTTTAGATAGCGTAGAATAAATCTCTCTTAGTTGTGTTTTTGTATCTTCGACTTAGCTCTTTACTATTATAATCTCATCATCAGTGGTGATGAAAGGACTTTATATTGATTATTGTGCATCCATTTAAATATTATCCAGTAAAGTAGTCTGAAATGCTCAGAATTTTCTGGAATACCCATAAATTCTGAGATTACCAGTAAAGGCTGGACTGACATTCCTGAACGATGCAGTCACTGTGTCCGTACCCTGACGACTTGTGGCTTCCATCCTCTAGGATGTGCATTTTCTGTGTAAAGACAATTCGTGTCCTACATTTTGATGCAATGTTTTAACTTACGTATACCGAACACTTTCTGGAGTATATATGCCATAGTTATGGTGCGAAGAGGTACATCATTGAAATGGTGTCATTGTTTGCCATCTTGTTGAGATTGATTGATTGATTGATTGATTGATTGATTGATTGATTGATTGATTGATTGATTGATTGAGAGAGAGAGAGAGAGAGAGAGAGAGAGAGAGAGAGAGAGAGGATTTGGGTGGTGTGAGTAATGAATGGGTTTATATTCATATACATCAACAGGCTTTGATTATGAAACTATTACTACAGGAAAGGAAGGCCTCTAAGCAATGCATCCAGCTGTTTCAAACAGTTTTTTTTTCCTTCTTTTTTTTTCTCACTATCAACTTTTACCTTCTCTTGTAGTTAACCCTGCAGTATCTCAATAATTTAAAAGAATAAACTTCAAAGAGGATGTCTTCAACCTAATTTTCAAGATTGAAACTTCATCAAACCGTTCAAAATTACATCCTTATTCCAGAGACTTTGATAGGCAATGGTTCCTAAAGCTGTACCCTAAGGACTCCCTCCAGGATAGCTTCGTTGATATTGTGTATGTTTGAGCATAAGAAAATATCTTGCATCCTCCTTTTTTTATCTCCTTTGTTGGTTTTTGAGGGATATGATGCAAATCGTTGAAGGGGAAGTATGCCACGAGTCACATGAACTTGTCAGATGCAATCAGCATCTTAAAGTGATAGTCTGAAAATGCATTAATTTGACATAGGTACAGTATGTATTCAGTCCTGTGATAAATCAGTAAGGGATTCAACTGTTGATTGTATGTAAATCATTTCACTCCAATGTGAAACTGCTATATGGCTTAATAGAAAAAAGGAATGTTAGCATTTTTGGTGGCAGATGGTTTTATGAGTATTAAGAAGGTCATGGGTCAAACCTGAGAATTGTTTTTACCCTGTCATCAGAAGTCTCACGTTTTTGTTTTGAAATGAATAGTGTTAGGAAACCATAGTTATGTGGCAATGTATGTATAACTGTAGTAAATTTGCATATTGATGAGGGGGTGTGGCCTAACAGTATCCTCATAAAGCACATTGGGACTGATTGTAGTAACATTCACCATGTTGATAAATTTGAATTATTTACTGCCATTGTTATGATAATATTTCTCCTTTGTTTGTCTTGGATGTATGAATGATAATTAAATTTGGAAAGATATTCTTCATTTACTATCCACTGAAGATGCATAATAAGGACAAAGCAAATGAAATTCTTTTGCTATTAATTGTCATGTATGATGGTGAGACTACTTTGAGGTCTTCAGATATCAATATTCATCAACTTAACTTTTAAACAATATCAAGTTTGTGAATCAGTAAGTTTGTCATATAGAGACACTGCAGTGCTCCATGCTGCTCGTGTACAATGTTTCCATCTCCCTGTTCAATGTCCTCAGTTTAATGTTACCGAATGCAGTTGTTTACACTAAAACTCAACCAAAGTACTTCATGTTGGATGTTTAATCCCAGTCTCGGTGACAAACACTTAGACAAGGAACGAAAGTTCTCTGCTATCGATTAAAAGACACTCTGCGATAAATCAGCCCTCCTCCTTTAAAACATCTCCCGTCAGGATCGTCTGCCGCTGCCGCCGGCACACACCTTCTCCAGGCATTTCATTCCTTAAAGTCTCATCAGTTTTTTTTTTTTTTTTCTCGTCGTCGATGCAAACACCACCCTCGAGAATTTGAGGCTTTTGAAGCATTCCTGAACACTGACAATGGAGTGGCCGCATGGCAGTTTCACTTACGTTCATCTTGTCTTCCATGCTGGACATGTTACCTTCAGACATAAAAAAATACATAAACCAAAATTGCCGAAGACCCAACGATTTAGAAATCTGCCGCAGCTTTCTGGTAGCAACACTGGAGACGCCAACTGCTCCTCTCTGGGAGTGCTGGTACCCTCGCTGGGAGGATCAAGTGACACGGTTCTCCATCTCGTCATCCCTCATCCTTAACAGAAAAACCTGTTAAGTCCATTTTGAATCCCAGACACACTGTCGAGGGCGAGAGTGGTCTACCGTCAAATTGATCTCCGCAGACATTTAATTTCACCGACGATGGCGTTTTTTTTTTCTTACACTTCTTCTTTTACTTCTTCTATCTTTGCATGTATGTGTTATTAACTTGCTGCCCTTTTTTTCCTCCTTTTTTTTGTTACTTGCAACTGATTGTTTTCTTGTAGAATGTTATTGACTGAGGGAAGACGCAGGGTGGAGAATGTAACTCAATATTGTATATAGGATGCCGTCTCTGATGTGTCTTTCATTCAGACCTTATGTACCGATTGGTATACTTCAGTCTGATGCTGCCCTCGTGTTTCCTCCTAATTTTGTTTTCCTTCGTCAAGTGATGCAAGTGATTATTCTGGAATCGTTTCCTGTTTTTTTAGTGTTGGGATGGGTAGACTTTTCTCACCTGGATGAAAAAAAAAAAAAATAACAGAATAACCAAAATAAAAAATGGCCATGTTTGCTATCAAGTCAAATACCCAGAGGTAAATACATTGGATTATATTACCATACATTAACCACAGTCACATCATTTCGCTATTTACGAAAATCATACAGGTGATTGATTTGAATGTGGGAGCTGGTGCTCACACTCCCTTGCTGATTTCCCTTTGATGTAGGGTCACAGCAGTGTCGGAGCTGGTGTTTGCACTCCCTTGCTGATTTCCCTTTGATGTAGGGTCACAGCAGAGTGGTAGCTGGTGTTCACACTCCCTTGCTGATTTCCCTTTGATGTAGGGTCACAGCAGTGTGGGAGCTGGTGTTTGCACTCCCTTGCTGATTGCCCTTTGATGTAGGGTCACAGCAGTGTGGGAGCTGGTGCTCACACTCCCTTGCTGATTGCCCTTTGATGTAGGGTCACAGCAGTGTGGGAGCTGGTGCTCACATTTTCAAATTGATTGTCTACCCATGTGGGGTTACATACCCTTTGCCTACTCTAATTGGAACATGATTTGGAGTACATAAGTGCCAATAGCTGTTCAGAACTTACAACTATTACTGACCACTAACAGTTGCTATAATGTAAGTTATTATTGGAGGTGGTCTTTGCCATCTGAGCAGAATCTTAATAATGAACCAGGAGAAAAAATGAGAACAGGACTTTGCTAATAAAATAAGGGTTCCTTTATGAACATATTCATCAATGTATAACTATATTTTGAAATATCAATCTTCAACAGCTATACCCTCAGTTTTGGTAGGAAGTGCTTGGTATGTACAAAAATGTACATTCAGATACCATCTTTAAAAATCATATGTCCATTGTAATTTTCTTTGCTACAGGTGCAGAAAAATTCTAGAATAGAAATTCTGAGGAAACTGGCGATGGGTGAGGAGGACATCGAAGGAGACATTTATGGCAAAGGGAGAGATAAATTATCCAACAGACTACAGAGTGGGATGAACCTGCAGATCTGTTTTGTCAATGACTCGGTGGACGGGTCCGATGCAGAGGAGGACCCTGGATCCAATGCGACCCCGAGGGTTGCCAACAGGGACAGTAGATTTCTCTTTAGTAGAGAAAGCAGTATAGGAAGCCCTAGTACATCACCAAAGGTGAGCAAAACCTACAGAAAACCATTTGCCATGCAGTGCAATGTAGATGCTATCCCTCTGATTGTATGTATCTGCATAGCTGACCGTTCGGTTAACAGTACAATGGTTGTAGGCAATATACTTCATTTTTCGCATAGCCTGCTTACCTGTCTCAGCACAATAGTCGCACTCCCATCTACTGTGCCAAGAGTACTGGTAACTTGTTTAAGACTGCATCTACTGCTGCCTGGTCTCAGTTCCCATTTAGCTTGGAAGAATGGCAAGTATAGCCTCTCTGTGAAAATTTTAAATTCCATCCCAGGAAATAGAAAACTATCTTCAAAGGATGTACAATTTTTTTTTTGTTTGATGATCAGACACCATCTGTAACCTTTGAGGATCTGGAGGACTTTGAGAGCAAGCAGGCGAGGTTACAGGCCGAGACGAGAATTGCCTTAGCACAAGTCAAAGAGGTTGTTAAACTTCAAATGGAACTGGACAGGCAACAGAGAAAAAAGTCACCCACCACTGAACTGGTAATTATTAATTAAGAAGACTTTAAACTGTGATAATAATCCTGATACTCATATATCATGCACGTCTTTCCCTAGGGGACTGAAAGCATCTCTACATTACTAGTAACTTAACACCCACACGTGTAATTGAATGCATGGTTTGTGTTTCGTCATCTTTACCCTGCACGTGAGAAATTGTTCAGATCACCGGGGATTATACCGTCATCCAGCCACCATCGCAGCGCTGATTATAATGTGAAGGCAGCACCTCAATTTGCAGTCTATATGTCTTGATGGAGATATGTTGTCTTGGTTAATGGTACCACAGAGAGCGGGACAGGGACATCAGGACACTAAAAAATACAAAGTTTGGGAAGACGTCAGGATGCTAAAGAATCCTTCACTTGTTTAACGTCATGGTCCAGTGTGATGTTGTAGTTAGATACGACATTTCTCTTGAATTGAATTCTCTGTAAACATGGACAGAGCTGGTGTATCTGCTTTCAGTGAAAATAATACAGTCTTGGTGTATGTGACCTGCAGTCAAAGTTTGCTCTCATCAGTAATAGTGGTGTTTAAAAGTCCCCCAAAGCATGGATTTATCGAAAGACGCAATTTGCGGCAAGATTTCTGACAGAAAACAGAAGAAATACTAGGACCTTTCCTTGTTTTGTTAAACCCAGACCCAAGACAGATGTGACAGATCATATTTAGTTAGGAAAGCCCAACCACTCTGATCAGTTATTTGAAAGCAGTCTTTTAGTTTGAAAGGAATAAGTCTGTTTTCATTTTACCATTTCCTCATGATTCCAAGTTTTCTGGTATATATTCTACACAATAATTCATCTCTGTGAAGTGAATACATGACCACTGAAGAACAAAATTAGTTTACACCCCCATCTAGGTCACAATCAACCTACGATCTAAGGTCACATATCTTTCCAGCGTGATCTTATTTTTCTCTCCCTCTTCTTTTTGGTTATTTTTTTGTCCCTCAGTTTGATATATGGCTTGTTCTCCGCCATGCGTGTCTCAAAAGAGAAACTCATCACAGGCTCTGTCTGTTGTGTACCTTTTACTGTCGAATGTAACCCTCTCATAAAACACATTTCCAAGTTGATAATAAGATACCAAGTAATGGAGATTGCACTAATTTGGAAAACAGGAAGTCATCACAAGGGGACGAGATGAGATACAACCTGATGCACTCCACAAAATCTGTGTCAGCTAATCAAAGTGATTGTTTTGGCTTTAAGATCCTGCAAGAAGTCTTATAATTTGCATTGCTGTCACAGAAATAGAAAAAGTATCTGCATTTGTAAAATTGATTGAAAAAGCTTGTAAATGATTTTATTACAGAAGACCAGAGTTGTTTAAAAATCTTACTCTTGAATCAATGTGTGAAGATGTAGTGTGTAATTCTAAGCACAAGTTGTTCGAGAGAAGCAGATTTTGTCTTGATATAAATGTATTTCATTTCAGAAGAAAGATACAAACACGTATAGAGGATTATGAATTTCATCTGTAATTAATTTCTTCATTCACGTTCATTAATGGTCAAGTCTGACTTGATGAGAGTTTGATGTATGCAAACTCTAGGAGATCAAATCATTACGCAGCTGATAATTAGCCTAATATCCTCACCCTCACATTTCATGGAGCTGATCTTCCAATGTTTTGGCCATTCTGAGAACTTTTAATTAATTAAGGGAAAATTGCTGTAAACATGGCTTTTTTCTCCATTAACATAGAAAAATGTTGCGGGGTTTTTGGCACCGATGCATTGCCACTTGACAGTGGGTGGAGGCTAAGCACTTTCCACTATGCCAGCTGTGCTTCTCAAACAGAAGGACGGTTCTTTCTCTGGTGTAACTTTTAAACCAACTTATTCCAACAGTATGATTTTGGCAGGAGTGCAAAATGTGGTTGTAACTTTTCATTATTTACATGCACAAAAAAGGAACAATTCTGTTTTTTTGAACTGTCATCTGTTAAATCACTGGATGTAGGTCTATGTCATGCTAGTCTGACATGATATTAAATGATCTCGAAAAGACACTAGTGTCTCCAACTCTGCCCAAAGACATACCAATATCATTCCAATTCACTTATTTTGGACCATTAAATGTGAACTCATTTTGAGTCCCCTCCACGCTGAACACCCACTCCCCTCCCCCCAGCTCTCTTTTCTGCATCAACTAACGGTATGAATCTCTGTTACCGCCACAGGCCGGTGTAACCGGTCTCTCAGATATATCTGAGGGACTCAGTAACAACCACTTTGACCAGAAACTCCTGCAGAGAATGTCAATCAGCAAACTACAGTTCATTGCTAATGAACTTCATTCCAAGATTGAAAGTAAGTGTGCTCTACCATTAAATTCTGATTCGATTTCTCTCTCATTTCCTTGGCCTTTATTCCTTTCAAGTTTCTTTTCTCTACCTAACCCTTTTTCTCTCGCCATCTTCTTTTTTTTTTCCTTCCTTTTGTGTGTACTCAAGATGAGTTTCTCAGGGAGAATCACTCTGGGTGGTAAATTAAGCCCACGATTGCTAATAAATGACTCGGATGAGAGAAACGTTGGTGACGTTGGCGGGATGAGGAGAAAATATGCAAAGATTAAAGAGAGAAACTCTCTGCTGCAGGCATCTAGGTTTATCCTGAAGAGGATGGCAAATGGTGTCGTAAAAATCCAACTCACGGGCGGTAATCGAGATTATTGCCAAGCTGTTAGTGGAAAAATGTGGAAGAGACTTAAAAACGAAACTTTCCTTCCATGATCTAATTGAAAATAGCTTTTAATGTCACACAGTGTACCGATGTTTCAGACAGGTGTCTCTGGGAACCTGACCAGATTTCCTTACGAGCATTGTCGATCCATTCAATAAATCCTGTCTGTTGTTATAGTGCTTTTGATCGAAAACATGAATTGAAGTACGTGTGAGTTTTAGATCATAGAGGAGTTAACACTCGCATTGGCGGATTCCAGAAGGCCAGAGCTGGATGAAGGTGATGCATTTTTAACTTTCAGGTAGCAGAAGACAAAGAAACCCCAATTTTTACCTGAGCTGCTGTTGAAAATTTCAGCTGAGTGTCAATCAGTCAAGTTTTAAAATTTTAGGACATTATAACAGAAATTTTGAGTAGCAATATAAGTGTTCTAAGTTTGTACCGTATGTAGTTGCCAACTCCAAGAGCCTCATGGTTTCAACCCTCAACAAGCCTTTGTTTCTCAACAGTTCTTTTGTATTTCTCAAGCCACTGTCCCTCGACCTGATCCCTCTGGGCACGACATAATGTCCCGTTAATAGAGTGTAGAAATGAACTCAAGCCAGGGTAGTGTTATGTCTAAATGAATTCAAAAGTCATGCTCTTAAACAGATTTGAATTATTGCTATAGCCGTTTCATGCAATATCTACCGTATATGAGACACAAGGGCAAAATCATGAACTTCACATATAGTGATTGCTTGCACTTTAACCTATACCCTTCCTCTGGGAAAAGAATTCTGCTCTTGCGAATTTAATTACCAGATTTGTTGAATCGTTGTCAGTAGCGTGATGTTTGTAATCAAACTTTTGAACGTGCCTCGTTGCTTAATTTTGGCAAAAACGTTTCAATGGACATCTTCTGGTAGACTCAGTTATACCTCAAGTCCTCATTTATTGAGTCTCTGATGGCATATCAATCTGCCGTGGGGGATCTCCACTCTGCTCGTCTCTGGTCTGCTCTCTCGACACCATCGTTCACCCCCACTGTTTTTGTTTTGTTTCCGTCGGCACAGAATTAAACGAAGAGTTGGTTCAGCTGCTGATGACGAGAGACGAGCTGCAACATGGACAGGACTCGCAGCTGGTGGACATCGAAGATTTGACCAGGTGGATAAGAATGAGTGAGTTCAGACAAGAACGGGGTTGCATCGATCCTTCACAGGACCAGGACTTTGAATCGAGTAATTCTAACTAAATGGCGTAGACTAGCACCGAGGCTCTGCCTCTGGGACGTCTGTAGAATCTGTAGTCAAGTAAAAATGGAAAAAAAAATAACAATGTCCTTTGACTGCAGGCACATGTCAGTCAGCTGTTCCTGGATGGTAGACTGGATCTATATCCCTTACCCCCCCCCCCTTGAAATTTCAGTCTTCCCTCGTCCTCTCACATCTCATCTTCACCCTACTGCTCCCTAATCAACCCATTGCCAACAAAATAAATAAACGAAAAGATAGTTTGAACATCTACAAGCTTTTTGTTGAGATCATGTTTTACATCGATACGTTTACACTTTCCGTCAGATGATAAAATTGGTTAATGTCTAGCGAAAACATCTAAGTCACTCATGACAACAGGCATGCCTTTGTACGTTGTGTGTTAATCACGAAGCATCCGTGAAACACGTAGCACGGGGAACGAAACGACTTTCGTCTCGTTCATTTTTTTGACTATCACTGCAACGTGAACGCTTCTTAATCTTTTATTAACGTGTAAGGAGGCTTGCTTGTTTTCTCTCTCCCTTTGCATTAATGCCATATTGCACAATGAGTTTGAAAATTTGGAACCCCTAAGGGGCAAAGTCACACCAAAGAGAAGTGATTAGTTTTTTTTTTTCTTTTCAATTTTTTTGTCTTTCTTTTGGCTGTTGTTGTAAATTGAAAATTTGTGTGGGAGTTCAGTGTGAACCTATGGGGCTGGTAAAGGTAATGGAGAAATGTGTTTCATGGTACGAATTTCAAGTATTATCAGACGTGCAAATTGTATGGAGAAATTTGTTGGGATGTAATAAAATTAAAGACAATGAACAATGGGTACATTATCATGCATTGTAATCAAATCTTTGACAAGTGGGAAGATTAAGCAGTTTCAGTAGCATTGAAGCAATTGGAGTGGTGAAGATAAGATTAGACCCTTGAACGAATTGAAACAGAGAAAGCTATTTCAGAGCAATGGAAGGATTAAGTAGAAGAAGTTTCTCACAGACATTTGACAAATTAAAACAGAGAGGCAATCATATCAGAACAATGGGAGGATAAGTAAACGGATGTAATTACATATTAACCACCATCGACACAGGTATCGCAATTCAAGATGCAGCAATTGTGTTTGAAGGATGGGAAGATTGCAAAGATGGTAATATCTATTAACAAAAACGAGAGGATTCAACAGTTTTAAGTTTGCTGATAACTACAATGGGAAAGCATATTTGAGGATAGAAATAGAATTTGCACCTTTCATTTTTCCCAATGAGGCACTGGGGATTCAGACATTGGAGGCATTTTTTCACCTTCAGTTGCATTTGCTTCATCGCTTTATCGGGAAGAGGACTGTTTTAAAAATAAAGTCATCTGGGAGAGGTTGTCTTGAAGGTATTTAACTCCTTAGTTTTTGCAGTTTTAAGTCCCAACCCTCGTGTCAAGGAAATGACTTAGTACCGTGTTGAAATCAAATTCAACGTTAGATCACCCTGACCTTTTTGAACATCAAGCAGTTTCGTATCCCTATTGTTTTGTTTGTTTTAATGACTCTGTAATGAAAGTCAATAAAAAGCTTTGGCCCTTTAATAAACGGTTTTATCATAGCCAGGCATCGTGTGTGAAGTGTCCGTACATCAAACATCTACAGCGTCTAATAGACTGCCTCAGATCCTTTGAAAATTGTTCATATAGCACATTTAGATTGTTCATTTTTACATTTGACCGAAAGCATTCAGACCACAATTTGTGGTTGTGTGGGTAGGGGTGGGGGCTTGGGATTACACTAAAGAAAAACCATTCCACAGCTGTCTCCAGAAAGCACAAACAGCAGCACTACACATGCTCTGGTAGATCTGGCCCTCTAGGGTGATTCAGTTCATACCCTCTCCTTCCTACCCCCACCCAATGCAATATATGCAATGTTTGTTCCTCCAGTAGGTTTCAAATCATTCCCATGCCCCCAATCCCCCCCCCCCCAGGAACCCTCTGTCAACTCCACTGTTAAATGCGGGGAATTGCCAGTTGAATGGAAACCTCCCAAATTCTCCATCCAGTTGATGACTGCTGCAGTCAAATGGCATTGTTACATCGTATCAATTATGTTGTTTTTTTTTTTTTCAATTTAAAGCACATTTAGTTTCAAATAGTTTCATTTTTTTTTTTTATCATATCACTCTTGCCTTCATATCACACTTCTGTTTGTCTCCACTATGTCGTGCACTGCATTTTGATGCTTGTTCTGTTGGCTTGTATGCAAAATTGTAAATCAGTGTTTGTTTTCTCCTTGACCGTCTGAGGGAGGGGAGTCTGGATGGGGGTTTTGAAGATGTTATCAGTTAGAGATTGCCATTTAGCTGTGTGCATTTTTGGCTGTGGTTATATTCTCTCTTTGAAATATTGATGGAAGAGGGGGGGAGGGCTGAAGCGATTGATTCCATCTAATTACATTTGTGTCTGGTTCAAAACTGGTTTACCAGCTTTTTACTCCCAGATGTTGGTGAATGGATATGGTGGGGGTGAGGGAGATCTTCCATGTAGCCCTACAGCATGTGGCTGGCTAGTAAACATACTGGATATGATAAACTCTCTCTTTCTTCAAATTTTCTGGACGAGGGAGGCAAAACAGTGAGAGGGGCTTCTGTCATCATTATAAGCAGGTCACCTTTGATGTGCCATGTGCTGCATTATATTTATCTGCTGCTACATCCCAGTACATGACCATGAGGTTAGGTAGGGTGTGGTTAGAGCATCAGTATCCTGGTGTATGGCGATGAGATAAGGTTGGGTATGGTTAGAGCATTAACATCCCAGTATGTGGTGATGAGGTAGGTTGGGTGAGGTTAGAGCATTAAGATCCTGTTGTGTGATGATGAGGTTAGGTTGGGTAAGGTTAGAGCATTAAGTTCCTGTTGTGTGGTGATGAGGTTTAAGGTGGGATGTTGTTGGAGCATTAGCATCTCGATGCACGGCGATGAGGTTTAAGGTGGGATGTGATTGGAGGATAAGTATCCCAATGTGTGGTGATGAGGTTTGGTGGACTTTGATTAAAACATAGACTACCCAGTGTGTACCCATGATATTAAGGGAACTTGGAGTTTTGTGAAGTTAGATAGGCCATAATTTCTTTCTGCTTGTTATGTAGGATTTCTTAACCTTGTGTTCTCAATATGCAATAGCTTTCTTGTATTGTGGTTGCCAGTTATATGGTGGTGATAATTACCATTGTTGTGTGCATGCAGCACTGGAGTATTCTGTTATTCTCACTGTTCTACAAAAGCTGCATGGCAGGAAAGGTATAAGAAAGCCGAAGTATAAGATATAATTTTTTTCCATATCAAACAAGTCTGCATTTTAGTCAATGGAAACATCAAGACATAGATGATACGAGAGATGTGGAGTCTTTGGACGCATTGTGGTTTTCTGCTCATTGCAGAACAAATAGTTAAAAAATGTCTTAGGCCAGCAATCAGTGACATTGTCCTTCATCCAAGTGTATCTGACAAGGACATTATCAGTTTCGTTATCGTAATATTTTTGCAGCATGAAAGCAAACCTATTTTTCCATTCACCCTATTCCTTTTACACCTCCTTTTTTTCCCAGTGTGCCTTCTCATGTCTCAGTGGTTGTAGCATTGACATTTATTTTTGTACCTCCTTAATCATGTCAGTGTATCTATCCTCATCGTAAGATGCATTTTTTTTTTCTCGGTTCCACTCGCTTTTCAACCTTACTTAAAATTCGGTTTCCTGGCAGTGTTTATGGTTTATTATCGATGCACCCTTGTTCTCGTCTGACCGATCCAATCTTATGTTTTTGTGTTAACATTAATGTTGTTTTGGTTTCTTTTTTTTTATCTCTTTATCTTCTTTCCTACCCCTGGTTGTGCCAAGCAGCATAATCTATATTTCAGCTTTTAGCATCACTGTCCAGCAGACTTCATTGTTATTTTGCCGTGTTTGTACTGTATGTGATATCATGTTTGAGGCAGGTATTTATCACATGCTGCTTTTCGTTTTGTTCCTATGAGTTGTTTTTAATTGCACTGGTAGTGTAACGTTAATGGTTTGATTAATTAAACAGGGCTGATTCTTACATGCTTTTAAGTTTGGCTTTCAATGAGAAGATTAAAACACTTATCTAACATTTGTGCTGTGCATGCAATGTTTAATGTCACATATCATATTATGTTAATGAATTTACATAAAGGATTAATAATGATGATCATCACATAGTCACTTTGTGACATATTAAACTGTATCTATTCATGCCATGTGGCTGGGAAAAGTATGCTGTGGTTGGTGGTGATAATGTGAAATTAGTGTCAAGGCTGCCGCGCACTGCCCCCAACCCAACTGCAACACAACAAAATCCCATTGCAACTACTCATCGTAGAAAAGTCTTAACAAGTTTTAATCAGTTGTTTTATGTTGTAGTTGGATCACATGCTACCCACACATTGAACTAACCAGACTTAACTCAGTAAGTTGAACCTCTTTGACCTCAGCGCTGTGGGGTCACCAGTCTCGTTGTAATCGTGTCGGTAAGACAAGAGCACCCTGGCCTGATGTGACGTAACTAGGATACAACAGCTTGAAATTCTGGCGACAAATATCAAACATGTTTGATCCACCCACTGCTTTAAATATCCTGAAAACTGTCACAAGCCAATTTTTCTGCATACAGCACGGATGTGTTTTAAGCCCAACTTCTAATCATAAGGAGTTCTATTGTGTTGCAGTCAGTTCGGGGCACTGTGTGGTAGCCATTATTGTGATGTTGTTAATGTCTGATGAGGTGAACTATTCCTAAAGTGATGAGGGTACTGCTAGTGCACCGTGGCTGGTTACACTAGTTATCGTGGCTGCATAAATTTCCAGGTTTGAAATGTTATTTCCAGGTTTCTTGTGAAAACCTCAAGGTTTGCCTTTTTTGGAGGTTGTGGCAAGTCTGTGGTTGACATTATTGTGATGTTAATGGTATAAAATTTATGAGGTTGGTACAAGTATAATATGCTTGGTACTAATATGATATGATGGAATTATGTGGCCAACACATTGTGATGTGTTTTGCAAAAGGAGGAATGGCTAGTACCAGTATGGTGTGGTTGGTACTATTAAAATGTTCATGGTATAAGTTCCATGAGGATGGTACAAGTGTGATATGCTTGGAACTATAATGATGTTTTAATGTGGCCAACACCATCGTGATGTGTTTTGCCAAAGTACAGTATGGCCAGTAATAGTATGGTGTGGTTGGTATTAATGGATGTGGATGGTATTAGTGGATGTAACTGATAAGTGCATAATTTATATTACCATGATGTGGATGATGTGAGTTTGATGTTGTTGATATAAGCATCATACGGTTGATATAAGCATCATGTGGTTGATATAAGCATCATACAGTTGATATAAGCATCATGTAGTTGATATAAGCATCATGTGGTTGATATAAGATGTTGGTGGTAAGATGTTGGTAGTATCAGTGGATGCATGTGGCTGGTAGTAGTATGATGTGCTTGGTACCACTATATTCAGGTTGGTATTATCTATCTGTGGGTTGTACTGGTATTTATGTGATGTAAAATTAGGATGTGGTCAGTTACATTGTGTGATTGATTTTATTAATGAGATGTATGATCAGCTTCGGAATCGTAAGTCAAATCTTATCAGTCGACATGGATGGTGATAATGTGGTGTGGTTAGGCTAGCATGATGTGTTTGGTAATACGTACTGTTGACAGTATGAATGGAAGTTGTTGTTGATCATGTGCAAGTTACTTAGATCTGATTGGTATTGGTATAATTTGTTGTTCAGTGGTACCAATGGACATGGCTGATAATTATGTGTGATATGTATTGGTATTGTGTGCATAGTAGTAGTACTAGTACAAAATAGTACTTATATCAATTTCCTGTCCCGCAAATACTGGTATCATGCAACCCTGTGAGTACAATCCAAGTTTTCTCACCTACAGTTGACTTTGCCGAAGATGTCACTTGCTTATGAAATGATGCTTCTGTTTGTCTCTGCTTATACATTCACTTCATTTATAGCCTATGATACTGTGTGGCTCCTGTCATATCCCAGTTATAGAAACAACTGACTCCAAACCACAAATTAGAAATTCGTGCCTCATTCAAGAGACCTATTTGGCACATACCTCACCATCAACTGTTTTTGGTATAAGTGTAATTCATGAACACAGTTTGCATGAAGTGGGTTTGTCGCCCCCTTGCTGTTGATCTACATCGAGGTTCTTCCCCTTGCAATCTTAAAGTGAATGTTTAGCTAACCAAGTTCTCCCTAATGACATGCAAGCTCTTCAGATCGCAACAAGTGTGCTTTATCTGGGTCGGTGATTTTCATGACGGAAAACAGCAGACTATGGAGGAGGGGTACTGACCGGAGCATTCCGGTTCTCGTGTCTGAGTTGTAAAGTCAATTCTGGGTCATACATCCTCAGGGTGCACATCCCTAGTAGCTAGTGCAATATATCCTCTTGATTTAGGATCGTTTATTATTCATGATGTCAGTGTTGATGTCGTATAAATTTTGAAATTGCAATTAGTCTATTATAATTGGTTTGTGTGAGTGATTGATGTTGTATCGAACATCCTTGATGTTAAGTCCCCTATCACAACTCTTGTGGTAAGCATCTGAAGCTATAAACGTCTTGTACTTTAATGGTGAACCTAAATTTCACCCGAACGGTTTTCGTTCATGACTGTGTCTAGCAAACTCAGTTGTAAGAACAAGATTAGTAAATGTCATTTTTCTTGTAAAGGGAATTCATCATGATGCTATATTTAGCAATTGATGGATTAAAACGACTGGTCAATGAAGTTCAAGAAAATTACTACCAAAAGCAAATTTCAAAAGGGCCAGAGCAACAGTCTCACACACAACTCACATTTGACATAGCTTGGGTCATGTGACTGAGTGTCACCCATGTGTGCATTTCAGGCTAACCCTTGTGTCCAAAATAAGATCTCAAACGCAAGTTTAGACGAAATTGAATGAAAATCTCTGAAAAGTGAACTGAGAGTGTGGGACAATATGTGAAGGGAGAAGGGTTTTAAGATTTTCACTGCTCTCTCTCACACTGCTAGTGATCATTTAATAGCAAGGGTTTTCATATGAAGCCAGTAGTTCCCTGTAGATTATCAGCTCTTCCATTAAAGTTTGATCATGCCAAAATTTCAAGAATGTTTCTAAAAGATTTCACTCCTTGAGGTATTTTCTCTCATGATTTATCTCAGGCAGTCTTGGAAGGAACACAAGAACGAATATGTTTCCAGAGATTCTTGCCTTCATGTCTTGGAACTAAATAGTGGGCATTATCGAGAAAACAGCACTGAGCTCTCAAAATTAAGGATTCATGATACACCTAGTCTTTGTGTAGACACACATGGATATTTGCCAAGGGCACTTATGCCGGGTAATTGGGTCATGACTGGGAAAACGTGTGTCATTCATAGAGTCCCGGATAAGTCGGGATGGCAGGTGTAAAGTATGCTTGAATTAGGTCAGTACTCACTGGTAACCTGGCAATAAGACGGAAGGAATCGGCTTACAGTGTCACCAGTAAAGGAACACTGCATTTCTCAAACTATAACTAATTGGTGCTTCGTATCTGAAGCCTTACAGAGACATCGGCCGTGTCAAGTTTCAGGCGCAGATGGCGCTGTTTACTTGAACTGATAATCTAGATTCTTGACAACAGTCCACTTGGAAGTTATACTTCGAGTGTCAGGAGGCTGTTCCAACAGCTAAATAGTTTAGAGAGATTGTCACCCCTGGCTTTTTATGAATTTGGTAAACCTTACCTTGATCTGATGAAAAACTGTTCAAATCTTAGAAGGGATATATACATAGCAACCACCAGACAACATTGTTCAGATCTTTTTCCATGTGATTCTGCTGTAGCCCTATCTTGCTTGCTAACTTTGCTCTGTAGCTTGATTCAACCATCAGATTTAACTTTTTAGTTAAGGTGACAACTTTCCTGTGATTTCAATGGCAAAATGCCCCAACTTTTTGGATTGACTGTAAACGCACAATTCTTTGATTTTCTGTGATGTAATTTCAATCCCGTGTTTTCATTCCATGATTATGAATCTTATTTCACAAAGCAAACTTAAGTATATGTCTCTCAACGTCCCCATTAAATCCTATTAGCCCATGTCTTGGAAAACAGATTTTATTTTGTTTTCCTCTTCCCTATTTTTCTTTCATCTACATTTTTGTCTAAGGAAAACATGTTTTCCGTGCCGTCTGGTGTTACTAGTTTTTTCTCTCTCAAATTTCATGCATTTTTTTTCTGGTTTTCTGATACAGAAGACTTGCCACTTTACTTTTTATCTGCACTGTTGACAATTTGTTATGTTTGGTACTTCAGAGTTTTAATTTAGAACATTGCAATGGAAATTAATGTTTGTCAGGGCAATTGACATAAAAAGATCCTTCTAGTGGGAGATTCAGTATGAATCTCTGTAAATCTTCTCTTCGTTGACTTCTGTATTTAGTGATGTGGACTAGATATTACCATACTGAGCAGATTGTACTGTGTGTGCAGTTGTGTGAAAATTGTTGGTTGGTTGCTGCGAATGACATCACTTTCTGAAAGTTCAGCCACAGCATAATATGTTTTTTATCCATATATATCATCTGGATATTCTCAGTAAGTCGTCGTGTTTGCCTGAACTGCATTCCCATTCTTCTTTCTCCTGGTGTATGGTAACATTTCAAGTACCTCTGCCAAATGTATCATGTGATGTGGCCCAGTAACATTTTTGTCTTTCTCTTTTGTTTCCTTTCATCCGCTATCCTCTTTGCCAATCCAGACATGCATCAGAACAACAACAACACCTTGCTAGGCCATGAGCCGATGACAAATAACCCACGGAGAAAGCAAGCCGAGCAAACATTGTTGAAGTTACTGGGACGCTCTCTACCAGCTTCCGGTAGGAAGTGCATCTGCGGTGTAAGTCGTAGTTCCTCCGTCGTTTCAAATCGTTCGGCCTCCAGCCCCGAACCGGATTCAATTCAAAGAAATCCGCTCAGTCCGACTAGTCCTCAAAGCTGTAGGTCAGAGTCGAGCGTGAGTGAAAGCCACGCATCTAGCCCCGAACTGACGTGGGTCAGACAAGCCATAGTCAGGTACTGGTACAATTAACGATAGCTTCCCAGACTCCACGTGTGATCCCGCAGCCTATCAGAGTTCAAAGGATACAGTGCATGTTGCCATTGTAAGCAGCATGCCGGAACCTACACCTATTGCGCTTTATGCTGTCATCGTCATTGGTAATGTGATGGTGAAATTTCATTCTGACCAGTCTTTAGAACCGTAGAACATAGTCTAACGAAAGCCATACGTCCAGCCCCAAGCTGATGTGGATCAGGCAAGCCATTATCAGGCTCTGGTAGCTTACTAGATGCACGTAATGTCTTGCAGCCTAACAGAATCCAAAGAATGCGGTGTGTACTACTTATGTATGCATTGCACTGTAGCCTATGCCTATTGCACTTAGTGCCATCATTGTCCGAGGCAATGTGAGCTTGAATTTTGTGATCCATCTCATCAAAGTATTAATGACCTACGGGTGTAGCCGTCTGTCAAGTCTTGATTGGAGCAATCTGGCATGTCTTGTCTTCAGAGACAGAAATGAGCTCAACCAAACAATCCTCGTCCTGCCTCTGTTGTCACCAGCAATGTGTACCATCAGAGAATCAGCTTGGAGGACTGATGGTGTCTTTGATGGGAAGGTCAAGACGGGATTTGCTCTCTGGTCCCCAGAGGAGGGAACTACCAGTGTGTAGAGCTAAATTAATAAAGAATGATATCAGGAGAAGTTTTGTGGAGCAGTAATGTCAGTAAATTCAAGGAATAATATATTTTGCTTGGTGCTCTGATTACAAGAGACAAATGAACAAAGGAAAAAATTCCCTTCTGGATCTCAGCTTAAATTATCAATGTTGTTGTTAATGCGAAAGAGCACTTTACATCACTTCATCAGTATGCAGGTAGGTTTATTGCGATAAATTTAAATGAAGCAATGTCATGTGGTTAGACAAAATTTTTGTTGCCAGTAAAAATGATGTCTATAGTTCGATGGGTGCTTTCCTCTTTTGGCCTTTTTTTTTTTGTGCAGTATCAAACATCTCGTCAAATGTGAAGGGAACAGAAGGAAAATGTAAAACAAAGTTTAAACCTAGCTGGTCTGGCTTGTCGGTAGTCGTGTAGGAGCAGGAAAAACTTAAAAAAACGTCAAAGATTGGATGGAGACAGAGGGGTAATGAGGACATGAGTATTTTGTGAGTCCCTCATTAAAGAAGAGTGTTGTGAGCTTTTGACCATCTCTGAACCGTAAAATTCCGACTTTTGATTTTTATGTGGTAGCACAAGTCGAGGATATATCACTCAAACAGGATTTACGAAACATTTCAATGTAGTCGTAAACTGCATGGCGACAAAAAGCTAGGCTAGCAGACAAAGGGATGGTAAAATGTCTCCATCAGTATGGCATTTGCACACACAGCTTTTATTGTCTCTGCAGATTCATGAAAAGTGAAGCAGAAAGAATTTGTTGAATTTTGGTGCCATGGTCTTATAATGGATTCCTGATTCCATCTTATGCAGCTGAAATCAATTTTAAATTTGACATTTTGACATCTTGAGTCAACGACAGTGACATTGCCCCAATAGAGTGTATTAATGTTTTAGTGTGCGCACTTCAGAACCATCTCAGCAGAATGTCTAGTAATCTAGTTTGAACTCTCTGGACAGTGTTATTTTAAGAAGTCATGAGGCAAAACGTAAGATATGTAGGCTCTTTAAGTTTGCTTTACTGTGCAGCTAGGATGTTCAAAGACCCTTCCTTTAGAGTAAAAGAGCTATGGCCAGTAATTATTACCATCTTTGGTTGTCTGACACAATCCTTCGTCGACAAGGTAATATTTTCACGAGAATCCCATCATTCCATTTACTTTAAGGGAGACAGACATATGCAACAACTCAATATATTTCTGTGTAGTGAGGATTGAATGGAGGAAGTGATATGGCGGCCACAGTCAGGGTCTTGAAATGCATCTTCGCTAGGTAGAATGCAGAAGAATGCAAGCTGTCTTAATTTGTAATTGGTTTTTAAAACTTAAAAGGTAAAAACTGGGGCAGCATTCCACAGTGTCCTGAATGCTAGATATTCTGTTTGGGTTCTGTGTATGAAGACCAGTATTTAAAGCAAAGCTGTAAAAAACTTAATCTTATGATTTAACTGGCTCAAATTGTTGCAAACTATAACCTGGGAAGTTTTGTGGCTAAATAATTGAACTGCCTCCATCAATTTTAGGAGTCTTTACACTCTACAAGGATTCCTTTGATGCTTGTATAGTACACTCTGTGGTATGTTGTGTGTCCTGGTGTATGCAGTGTAGATTGCAGAAGGCTGTGTGTGGAGGTAGGAAAATCAATATGTGGATTGTTTATTGGTTCATTTAGGAGAATGTCAGAATGTCGTGCGTTGATGAGCACAAACTCTTCTTTGTGGTGTGGTGCTGACTTTGAGCCAATATGGTAGACATTTTGACCAGGGGTCAAGAACCAGTTGGATTGGGGAACAAGAATAGCCAGGGACATTCTTAACAAAATATTCTAATTAGTAACAGTGTAGGCCTATACTAACATTACTGATGTGGTAGTCTTGTGATATGAGCCTATACATATCAGCTCCTCCCATGCCTGTTTCACCTTGTCGTATTTACCAGTATTGTTGCTGATAAAATCAAGAAAAACAATGAAAACCTTGTGATTTTTTTAAGTTAAGAAAGATACATTCTGAGGTAAATTTTCACTGTACATTGTAGACCACTTTGCATTTTAAAATCATGTTTTGGCTGGCTAACTTCAACTATTGTAGTGTCTAAACTTCCATTCCAGGAACTTTACTTAAGGACGGAAAGTTTTTGTAAGTCATCCTCGTAACTTGCACCTCAATAAAGGTAACGAAAAAACTAAACACCTTGCGTAAATAGTGAAAACTCCACAAGTTTTGGGCAAGATGTAGTATTGTAGACAGAAACATTGGGAAATCTTTTGAGTGGTAAATCACTATTGTGTGAGTTAAGTTTTTGAGAGGTGTTAGGGAAAGAGACATTTGCTTTAAGGATCGTTGAAAATGGGGAAGCAAAGAACGTCTGTAAGATAAGTTTGTTAATGATTATGCCGTATGAATTCATGTGCGTATGTAAAGTTATGTATAGAAAAAAAAGTGACTAAGAATTACATATGATCCTGGATTTAATGTAGATATTAATTCAAATGTTTTACACTATATGTATGTCAGAGAAATATAAAGGCATGTTTCTGGGAGAGATATAAGGGGAAATGATTTTATTCGTGGGTGTGCGCACTTTATTTTTGTATCAACGGATCAGTCACGGGAGAGTATTCGAAGACTTATTACGATGTGACATATTTGCAGCTAAGTATTATTATGACGACAGTCTTTTGTGATACCATGAAGTGAATCGAGGCGAAGAGTATTTTGATCTTTACGTTTTATTTATAATCCTTCGACAGCTCTTCCATGTAGGTTGAAAAGATTTATTATCATTGACACAAAATTGTGTTGTTTTAAAAAGAAGTTATGAGATGTGATCACCAGTTTGTGTTGTGGACAGTTTTCAAAAGTTATTAAGATTGGGTCAGATATGTCCACAGTTCACTGTAGGATGTCACTAAAATGATAGAACATCAATCCTGCTGCTTATGTCTCATATTTGAACTTTACATAATCTGTTTTTGAAAGAGACATTGGATTAACAGTCGTTATGAGTTTCCATATCTGCAACTATCAGACAAAAAGTTGTGTATTCAGTCAGTAACAGGTATGGCATTACAGGTCACCCTGGCAGTGCTCTGGCAGTATGATAAACGCCTGGTGAATATCATGCAATGTGTCACATGTTCAGTGAGTATCATGTGTGACATTTCAAGTCATTCTACCAGTATGTTACCCCTATAGTGAATATCAGATAATGTGTCACACATTCAGTGAATATCAAAGGTGGTATTACAAATCATTTTACCAGTATGTTAAAGATATATCAGGAAATATGTCACACATTCAGTGTATATCAGATGTAATATTACAAGTCATTCTGACTGTTTGTTAAACATTCAGTTAATATCAGGCCATGTGTCACACATTCAGTGAATATCAGATGTGGTAGTACAAATAATTCTGACTGTATGTTAACATCCAGTGAATATCAGGCAATGTCACACATTCTGCGAATATCAGATGTGACATTACAAATCGTTCTGACTTTGTTAAACACTAACTTAATATCAGGCAATGTGTTACACATTCAGTGAATATCAGATGTGATATTACAAGTCAGCCTGAAAGTATGTTAAACATCAAGTGAATATCAGGCAAGTCACACAGTGAATGTCAGATACATTACAGATCGTACTCACAGTAAGTTTAACATCAAGTTAGTTTCAAACAATGTGTCACACATTAATTGAATTTTATATATGGTAAATACCAAGTCCTTCCTTTCAGTATTTTATGCATACAGTGAATATCAGGCAATGTGTCACATATTCAGTGCACACCAGACAATTTGTGACAACTGTGACACACCCAGTAACACGGATCAGATCAAGTTGGCTGTATGTTAGGCATCCATCGAATGTCACACTATGAGTTATACCTTTTTTGTGATGATGAGATAATTTGGATCAGATTGACATTTTGAGTAACAAATTTGGCTTTCTGCATGAGCCCTGTTTATGATCTGTTATTCCTCATCCACCAGTAATATAGTTTACTTTCAATATTTTGGTTCTGGAGACTTATTTTTAGATTCGGATCTGAGACACTGGACCAAGTATCTTATTATGTGAAAGACACCTTGAAATACAGTTATCAAACAAGCTAAGAGCAGTAACAGCTTTGTTTGACAATACATCTAAATCTGTTACACTAAATTTATCGGCAATGCAGGGACCATCACCCAGAAATCGTTCGTCTCCTTAAAGGTGGCATTGCTATCACAAGCTACATATAGGTGAGTCACTTTGGAATACCACTCATTAAATTTCAGAGGGAATATAGAACAACATTTCAGAAATGCTTCAAGTAACCCAAATCTTGCAGATAACTATCAAATTTAAGAACAAAAAGATAAAAAAAGTGCAAAGACACATTCAGAAGAGAAAACCCTGGCATTTGTTGTCCATGCAAGGATGGAAAGAAAGCATTGTCTGTAAGATGTGACATGCCAGCAGAAGATCCCTGCTAAATCTATGCCAGCTTAAAGTGACCATAAATTAATGACCTTGAAATTGCCAGATATAATAGACTGCCAACAATTATGGAATTTGAAAAATGCCCCTTGTAGGATGTCTTTCATGGTTTTAGAACAACTATCAGTCTTTTATTCAACAAGAAAAGTGCACACATATGTGGGGTTTGAAGGATCCTTCTTTCAGTTCCAGCACTTACGAAGTGACTCTGGAGCCCTCTTGGTAGTCAAATCAAAAGACATTTACAAACCAACTAGATATTGTTTGCAAATTTCTTTGGAGAGTTTTAAAACGATAGTCTACGAAATAATCTTTTCTCACAGTGCTACTATGATGAGGTATCATTTATTGGTTCAAGATATATTACCTTCCCAGTTTGGTGTTTAATGGTCTGTGGCAGATGTTCCTTAGCAGGCAATAATTCCGAGAAATGTATTAACTCATTTTTATTTTTTTTTAAATGTCTTTAAATACCACACAACAGATTTTATGTGTCGTATATGAATCGCATAGAAAGGAAAATTCATAAATCAAACATTTATATTTCTATATTTTCAGTTCTTCCACATCTAATTTTACGCAAAGTTGGAATTGTATTCATCGACATCCTTTCAGCTTCTTTGTTTTTTTCTACTTTATTTTGTTTTTGCTATTGTTTTGGTTTATTTTTGGTTTTTTTTTTTGCAATTGTATGCATATTACCTCTCTCCTTTTGTATTTATTTTAATCGTCTCAAAATGTACGCTCATATTGCATTGGAAAACCAACACACTTTCATTTGATAATCGTGTGTACTTACAACTACCCATTTGGCTTGACTGCTGCAGTCTCATATCACTCTCTTAAAATGTAGAGTTGCTAGCAAAGTCTGCTTCTCTTTTTTTTTTGGGGGGGGGGGGGCAGGGGAGGGGAGTGGGAGACATTGCAGAAAGTAAGGAACAAACATTTGGAAAAAAAAACACCCATGTGAAAAAGCACATAAAAAAAATTCACCTTTTGTCCTGTTTTGACACGTGTAGAATTGGAGACTTCATTGCAGTTGTCATGTATGTACAATGCTGGAAGAATTTGGTTGATCTCTGCTGGCCTTCCTCCAGCTCCCCAACCCCCTTAGGTCTGTTTCAGACATGATAATTTCATTTGATAATTTTCAGTGAAGGAGTAATGTGGACGTGGAATGGGGGGGGGGGGAGTGGGATTGTTGGAAGAGGCAGTGTCACATGTTTGATTGACAAGAAAGCAAGAGATGGATAAAGGATGGTTAATTCATGAGGATGTTTAGAGATCGGGAAAGAGATGGGGATGATAGATTGGCAATTTTGAACTTTTTTTTTATGGACCATGACAAGGTCACTAACCCCTGCTGCTGCTTTCCGATCCGTAATGTTAACGTACTTGCGTAAACTTTTGTTTTCCATCACCAACAATCGTAGATTTTTGTATAAACTCTTGGTGTCTCTTGGAGGTACACCTACAAAATTCTGTTTGCTATGGCGCTAGCTGCATACTATCTACATGGACCATTGCAAGTGTTGACTGTATCAGGGGTAGTAGGGGCTTTGCAGTTGTGGGAGGGAAGGGCATCTGCCAGATTTTACAGACCGGCATCAGCAGGCCGATATCATGGCGGTTGCAAGGAGGAATGCAGCATGGCTACATGAGGACCACCACACTGGTTAGAGGGTAGTTTGTTTCTTGAAAGAGAAAAAAAGTCAAATGCATTTTGCACCTGTAAATTTCATTGATGGTATACATTGTTTAAACTGACATTGTCTAATTCCTTTGCCATTTTCATTTTTACATCAGAACCACTGATTGCATTTGATCGCTAAATATGGGAGGGGAGAGTAGTGTGGGAGAGTCGTGGGGAAGGGGTCAGCAACAATATGTGTAGCGTTGAAGAGTTTACGATGCTTCCCACCTAATTTACTATCATACCACTGCCTGATGTATATCTGCTATTTCCAGTATACCTTGATTTTCATACCATTTCTTTCAGTTTTCCCATCAATATATGCTTTCTGTACAAAGTTGCTCTCTGCTTGCAAAGTTTATGCAAGATGTAAAGCTTTCTTGAAAAATAACTCTATGGAGAAATGCATAATTGAAGATAATAAAAAAAAGAAAGAAGCAGAAAAATGAGGTCATTTATTCCTCTTGTCATTTCTATGTATGTTTGCTTCTTCCAAGCTGATATTGCTGATGATGTACCACCAAATATGAAACCATTTTAACTTATGGTGTAATGAGCGAGTGTCGGTTCACTTTGGTATGTTTTGTTGTTGTGAAGTCCTATATTTGCAACCAGCGCTTTAAAAAAGAAGTCCAGTTTGGGAGCACGCTGAGACACAAAAGAAAAACTGGTCCCAATTTTACTATCTCCTTGTTGAGTGTAAAGCATTCATCATACAATCACAGGAGATGGCAGTCGTCCTGAACCTCTAAATTTCGATTGGGTATTATTTTGTAGAACACAGGGTGGGAAACTTACTCTTTCTCTACGAATGGTGTTGACTGGGAAAGAGTGTACAATTCATAGATTAGTAAGAACATGTAATCTTGATTAATGTTGTATGCCAAAAGAGGGACCTACAGTTTCTTCCGATCAAAAACTACAATGCAGTATTTTCAAGCAGGGGTATAGCTAAACATTTTGAAGGAGGTGGAGGGGGTTGGCAAATAAATGAGATGGCCTCAAAAAGAAATCATGTTGGATCATACAAAACAAAGTTACAGTGTAGGACTACAGTTGTGCACCCTGGTTTTTGGATGATGGGATAATTGTGGAAAGACTTAGCAAAGCACCATCATCAGGTGAACCGCAGCGTACCAGAAAGGTTTTGAATGAAGACACCCCCAGATCACAAGAAATCGCCCTTCCCATTCTTGACAACTTGAAGCACCTGGAAATGGCACTGTCAGTACTTTGTTGGATGGAAAACGGTAGGCATCTCATGTATTATTGAAAGTTACGAAATTTGCCCCGTGGATCACTCATTTGCAGAATGGTCATATGCTGGGGGGTGTCACACCTCCCACAAGCCCCTATAGCTACGCCCCTGTGCTCATGCCATGCTCACTCTTACCTTAATATTAAAACTTGGATATCTCATAATGGGACCCCTTTTTATTTTTAGGGCTCAAATCATGTTTTTATTAAACAACACTTATCAGGTTGAGGTCTAGCAATTTGAACATTAGTGAGGTCTGATCAGTCTATGATTTGAATACCTGGATGCATATGTATCCATGAAATAGACAGGTACACTCCACTCGCCAAAATTCCTACTAGGGAGTTAGACACAATTTTGTTTCTCTTTACGTTTTCATTACAAACAAGGACTGCAAAGGAGGATTCTTGAAGATGTCAATGGGAATAATAACTTGAACAGGACTATATCAATTTTGACTTTTCAATAACGTGGACTACTTACTTAAAACATCATCAGCCTGAGAAAGACTTTTAACTATCAAGACAATGAACTCAAATACATCTCAGAGCTACATTTCAATGTCAACAACTGGAACAAGTTAAAAATAGGGCAGCTGTCACATCATTATACAACACACCTGCAACAGTCATGGCTAGATGAGGATGTGATATTCACAGACTTGTGACTTGCTGTTACTTGAGTGCTTCTCTGAACTTCAAAAGTTAATAGATTGTTTATTTAAAGTCCTAGCAGAAACAATTCTCCTTTAACTTGACAGGATCACATTGAGAGGATATCTGTTTCCCATAAATGACGGAATTAAAACTAATGAAGGCTCAAATGTTTTGAATCAAATGGTAGACTGCGAAACTTGAATGCAAAATAGCATGTAAAGAAAAGAAAAACACAGAGACAAATCGCAAGTCAAGACTTTTCTTACAAAATTCTTTATTTACAGTTTGGGAAATTGACAAGTTATTTGGAAAGGAAAATTATAATTCATCAGTACTTCTCTTTGAACTCTTCTGTGCAGAAAATTTTGTCAGACCTAACTACCATTTGCAGCAAAGCACGACAAGGATAGGACTACAGTTCAAGGTTCCATCCAGTGTTCAGCCTGAGGGATTAAAACTGGGAGGCAATCCTTCTCTAAGAAAAAAATTGGGATTTTCAAAATCAACAAGGGAGTTGCAACTTGGTAAAGATTCTATTGCAAGTCATTGTATTTATAATTGCACCTCAGCTGTGGAGGAGTGTGCAGGATTTACCTGCATAAGATTTATCTTTGTGCAGGGTTAAGGAGACAAATGCTGGATTCACACGACCCCGTGCCTTTACCTGAACAGTGAACACTGGTTCTAACACACACTTCCATACAAACTGGATGTGATTTTCGGAAAAATGTTCCTGAACTGTGAATGTACGATTATTGACTATGTTTTAGCAAATGAAAGAGATGGCTCTTTTGCATAGCTGAACCATCTTGTGTAAATACTGTCATTATCATAGTTGTCATCCACTTTGGAAGACTTTTGAAGATTTGAACTGAACAAACACGGCCAGCAGAATATGTTACTTTGCACACATTTTTGCAAGACATTTCTACCCATCTTTCAGAGGAACGAAAGAAAGAAATGGTTGAAGTCCTTACCTGGCAATAACCACATGTTCCCAGTCAAAATTATCAGGAACCCCACTGCAAAGGTACTAATGAAAGATGCTTTTGTTCTCTTATGTAATGTATGACTTTGACAAAGTGCAATGGGGGGGAGGGGGGAGCTATAAAATTAATTAAATTGAACAAGAATTTTTCCATCCCACAATATATTTTCAGTGCACTAGGAAATTGGCAATGGCATTAATATGCCAGCTCCTGCTATTCATGATTTGTGGAGTCAAAATCATCTGCAGACCAGAATGTATGAAACTGTGAAATGCTAGAAAATGTCAGGGTATATTCTCAGTTTTCCATGGTCGACATGAAACTACAAAATAAGCTACCACAACTGTAAAATGGAATAATTTAACACAAGGGAAACAAAACCTAGTACATAATACAACTTCAGAGCGCTAGTTCTCCTGAATAAGAATATGCTATACTTTGCATAGTCATCCTTACATAACCATCAGATAGCTACATTGTTCTACACATTCACTGCTCATTTCATACCTGAGAAACTGTTGTGGGAACAGTTTGGGAGAGCTCTTGTCAAAGTGAATTAATTATAACTTATTAAGTTACTTAGAACATGTTGGAATTCCTTATTTCAGCATTTGGTCAGGGTAGTGAGATTGCCTTACTGCATCGAGGCTGATGAGGAGAGCCTTCTCTCTACTATCGTACTGTCAGCATGATGTTGCCATGGTAATTGCCAGTCTAATTGACAATCATGTGGCCTTCCTGAATATGATCCGTCTTCTCTTTTCCCTCCTCGATAGTCTCTCCAGCTTCTCTAATCGGCCTCCATGTCCTCTGCATCGTCAAACTGGCCAGCCTCTAAATCCTGGGCAGTTTCAGCTGTGATGGAACCAGGTAAAGGGTTACTTAAAGTTTACATCCACAGATAACCCACACACTGAATGATATCAATAAGACGTAGAGCAGTAAAATTGGATGAGGCAAACTATCATCGTCAAACGGAAATTCTGTGCTTCAAAACTAAAGGCACATGATTGTCTTAAACAACAATTCTGAGGTCATCTTTTTTGTTGGGTTGTAGTTCGATTATGGGGAAAGTTGTTGACACGTGTTGATTATGGATGTGTAAACTGCCAAAGTAATGAAAAATTTGCCCTTATAGTTTGTGTTTAAAATACAGCAACTAAAGACTGAAAATTGAGGGAAAGTGCATGGGTGTGTGTATGGGGGTGGGGGAAGGGGGAAAGGTTGGGCAGAGGAGCCATCTAAATTGAGAATGTGCACTATCTACCCATTGTGTTAAATGGTATGCAATCATTTTGCATATTTCCTGTTCCCTGAAGAGTCAACATTTATTGTGAATTACATGGAAGTTGCTAAAATCAAATCATGTGACTTACATCTGTTTGTTTCATCAATGAGATGACCATTTCTGGTTGATTCAGATATAGCTAATTGCTGCATCGCAGGTGTTCCGTCTCCTCCTCCCCCGACTCTGTCAGGTTCTTCTTCTCCATCCTCTTCAGCATCCACTGAAGAAAAGAAAAAGAAAAAATTGGTTTTTGTTACTTGAGTTGCTAATTTTCAGATACACACCACACATTACTCAATCAACACACACATTACTCGATCATCAACAACAAGATATATGTTGGGCAAACACAAACTAGAGTCTGGTGTTTGCTCTGGGTCCAAAATTAAGACCCAGGCACCTACGGTCCACCGTCGGTCAAGGACCGAGCCACCCAAATATATGATTTCCACTAGGCTACCGGTTTGTTGACATGACATTTTATTTTGCTTGTGAATACAGCACTGTATCTTGCACATGGCCATGACAAAGTGTTTTAGGGGATACTGTACATGCTGAATTTTCTTCAATGAAGGATTCAATGATTGGCTTTGAAAAACCCAGTTTGTGAGAAATATTTTTGTTACATGTACAAGGTATGCTAGTAAAACTTTGGATCCTGATAGCAATTTCAGAAGCCGGTCCTGATATTGTCAGTCAGTACCCTGTGCAGACACTTCAGGACTCATTTTATCTCATACACTCAGGACACATTCTTGGTAATCAGTAATACCTGGATGAGTATGTTCCACATCATCATTGACATCCAAACTTTATCTACAGGTGATTCTAACAATGTCACCATATACCATGTGACAGCAAACATCATGCCTGAAGCCATGAAATAACCAATATAATGACAAATAACCAGAAATCATTTATTCCTAGTACAAATGCCAAGCAAACAGAAATATCCCACCACATTCCAAGGAAATGATCAATTCCTGTAAAACAAATATTGTGAAATCAACGATACATTGTGTACCAACCAATCATTAATCATGTTATAATCAACACCTACACATTACCAAGCAATCATCAATATTCTCACAAAAAAAAGCAACATAGTAACCAATAGCCAAATACCCATAATGCGAGCATCATCACTGTAACACATTCAAGATCTATACTGCACCATATGTTATGCCATGATCAAAAATAAGCAGACAACAGACACCAGCATTCAAGCATACAAGGTAATCATCAACGTGGCACAACATATAATGCAATGATCAAAAGCAATCAATACAGGGGCATGACAGGTAATTGCTGATATTTATTACATACAGCACTGATCTCACTTAATGGCTGTTGAAAAGTTCATCCATTTTCAAACTTTGATAAATTTGATAAACTTTGATTAATACCCACGGAATATCAATGGAAAAAGACTTTTAAAATATGGACATGACCGTCAGCAAACTTCTGATGAAATGCTTCAATATCAAACCTGCAAACGTAATCACGACAATCAAAGAAATTTCATTTCACAAATTTCAACAGGTGTTTGGTGAAATTGGTACTGCATCTTGCAATAATTAAAACTTAGGACATCAGAGAAATCAATACACAGGCATATCAGGTAATCATTAATATTGCATTAATATTGCACCATATTTTCATGCAATCGTAAAATGTTAGCACATTGCAGTCATTAATACCAAGGCATATTTGTTACTCATTGATATTGCAATACATACAGTACAGTGTGGATTTTGCTGAAAATTTTCATCCAGTGTCACACTTTGAACGATTAGATAAAGTTCAATCATAAACAGTAACAATGACGAAAAATTTGATGAAATACAGCAATATCAAAACAGCAAACATAAACAAGACAATGAAGAAAAACTTCATTCCACAAATTTTGACAGGTGTTAAGTAAAATCAGTAATGTTATCTTGCAATAATTAAAACCGAGCAGGTGGCAACCATCAATATAAAGGCATACCAGGTATTAAATCATCAATACTTTATAAAAACGTACCATAATCATCGGACAAATCATCATCTTCTGGATCCGGATGTAACAACTGACATTCTGAGAGAGCATCGAAAAGTCTTCCCACTGAAAGGAACGAGCAATGAAGACAGTAATGATAAATGTCACTGTGGCGTATGGTAGACAGTAATAACATGGCACCCTTCGTAAATCTTGGAGAATATTCCACTAGTTATCTTAATCCACTTGCAAATGTCTACATCATACACTTCACTGTTCACTGTGATGAACACAAATTAACCCCATGTACAACAACTAGGCTTTAAACCCTCTGAGCAAAAGCAAAATTTGTGAGATATTCCCAGCATGGTTGTGCAATGTTCTTTCCAAAAAGCAGTAAATGCAATTTTCCTGAAGGAACATGGAACCATATTGCAATGTTTTTATTTTATTTAATCTAGTCAGTGGTCAGTGGTGATGAGATGAGGAATCTCTTTCCTGTTTTTTCCGGTGGTAAGAAAGTTGTCAAAACTCTCCTCTGTTGATTCACTTACACGTCTCCCCACTCTGTGGTACAAATCTCATCTCCAGAATTTCTTCCTGATCCCCCTCAGCATCTTCCTGGTTTCTTGGTGGTGCTCTATCAGTGACAAAAAAAAACGATTCAAGATATCAAAATGAAGGAACTGACATCAGAGTTCACTGTAAAATAAATCCATAGTATCCATGCTGGAAACCTTCGCTTTCAAATGCAACATGTTATCCACTGACACACATCACAGTAGAAGAGCAGAATGCAATGTCTTGCTGAAGTACAACTATAGAAATAATGTGAACAAACGTTCAAAGGTTGCCAACTTGTCTCTTTCACTGCTGATAGGTAGCCAGTCAACCGCAACATCATACAAGGACAGATTTGTCCTAATTATTCATAACTTCATATCAGAGATGCCACTTACATATACAAATAAATATTAAAATTTCTACAGGTGTCACACTGCCATAGGTGATCACAGTCCACCTCAGTTTCAACATGGTTGGGGTTGAGGTGAGAAAATGTTCATATTTTTGCCACCTAGATATTTGGAAACTGACTCTACAATGCAAAAATGATTACAATAAAAAAGGTGATCGGCTACCCCTTCTACACAACCACTATTTTTACAACAAAATCACATAAAAAAAATCTAACAATAAAGCACTCATGAAACTTTCTTCTTTTTGATGGAACAAACACATTCAAACCTTACACTATCTCTACACATCTACCCATGAAAGACATTGCTTTCTTAAGTCCTAAAATACTCTTTAATTTTTTTATGGGTGTTTAAAAAAGGTCAAATTTTCAGACTTTAATGGCAAAAAATGTCAATTAAAAGTAAGATGACTTGACCTACAACTCTGAGAACTATGAAAAATGTAAGCTGCAAACATACCCATTGCCTGGCAGCTTCACAGGATCAATCATTAGATAAAGGCACTCATGTGGAAACGCATTCAGATCCCGAGAAACCGCGTGAAGGGATATCGCTGGGTATGGCAAAGTCAATCCATAACCATCTACCTTCTGCCAACACATGATACTGAAAGATGGAAAAAAGAAACTAATTTGAGACAAATTTTAAGGTGAGTGATACAGAAAAGTTTAACTTAGGTCAGTGATAAAAGGAAATCTGGGTCGGTGGTAACAAGCGAGTTGCTCCTACAGTGCTCCATGTGATCTCCAACTCATGAAAACAGTTCATGCTCGTTGTTTTATAGGGAAATAAGGAATTTGTCATGCAGAAAACAATCACATTTTTAAAACCAATGTTTGTGGACATAAAATGTCATTCAGAATAACAACAGACAGTAGCCTTCTTTTCAAGAAATAAGTTTCTCACCGATAGAAATGCAGTGGTTTGCTGCTCAATAATAATTTGTTCACCAAAACTTTCCAAAATTCAAATGATGCATCTTCTGCTGTTCATCACATACTAAATGATTTACTGAGAGGGAGATATTGCAGATGTGTATTTAGGAGACTGGATGGGTTAACAATGATCAAGGCCATTTTCTTTGTATGCCATGTTGGTATATTCTTAATGCCCTCTTTCCCTTTTTGTTAGGTATAAAGTACACTTATTCCAAGTGAATCACCACGTTTACCAACATCAACCAGATGACAAATCGTGACTTGATTCACAACTGAAAGACAATGATGATGAACGTTTCTTTTGTATTTAAGGCAGCGGAGTAACGAGTCTGATCTGATGGCTGGTGTAGGTAAGTGATGACACAGCTGCATAGAAAATAACCTACAGTAGCAACAAAAAGTGATAGATAAGGAGTAATGGCTGCAACAGAAAACTAAACCTTTCCATTTCTCACCTTTCAGAGATGATCAGCTTTCCTGCTGCAATCTCCTGATCATTAACAAACGCTTTCACGTTGTCTTCTGAGGCATGAACATTCACGCACTCTTCTGGTTGCACTGGGGTCAGCATACTGGACATTCTAAAAGCTGTCCAACAGGCGAAAAGACATAAATACAAGGTCATTGACACTTTACACAGTTCAATTTTTTCCAAGTGCAGTAAATACTGTGTATAAGCTGCACATGTTGTGAGCACTGACCGGAAGAACATACCGTTCAATGTCATCACGATAAAGCTATGAGCAATAAACTAAGCACACAAACATAGCTCTCTTGAACAAGTTTGCACAAAGAGAAAAACCAGATTTTACTGATTGGGGAAGCAAGTGAGCAAGGTTTCTAACTCAAATTATTATGTCATTAAACATTCATCAACTTTGCTATTTTCAGTCAATCTGAGAAACATACTTGATTCACTGAAACAGAGAAATTACTTGCTCGTCATTTATTTTGGTTGCTCTATATATTTTGCTGCAACTATTTCAAGATGTTGATGACAGTGTACAATTATTTTGACTATCAGACTATGCCATGTGAATGAAAGAGTGTTCAAGAGCATTATTAAATTTACAAAGGAGCATTTCCCAATTACTTGCAGTAGCATTTACAAAATTCTTTGCCTAAACATATCAAAAAAGCTAGATATTAATGGAGTTGGTGGATTTTAGTGCTTGTTTGAAAAAACCTGATGATGCCAATGAGCAAGAATACAGTAGGTTGTATATCTCAAATCAGGGTCGCCATCTCAAAATAAATTAGTTGTTAATGTTTTCATAGAGAATTGATTGCTTAAGATCTTCACGTACTTTGTCAGGATTATTGTCCTCTGATGAAACCCATTCATTTCTACCTGCACCTGCCAAAACCGACTCTACATTTTCTACTTTTTTAATACAATCCACAGCACATGGTTTGTTTCTTGACAGTGGTTCTGGCCAAAACTTCTGCTTCAACAGCTTGGACAACCAATGTTCCCTTTTCTAGCACAACAAAATTATCTGAAGCATTCACCTTGCACACAACCAGCAGTGTCCTGCTCCCATGAGCTGATATAGCATGCAAAAGTGTAAGATACAAATAAAAAGCTTGATGGTGTAGTTTAGCATCACTGCTCCCAACTGAAACTTTCACTCAAGTTACTCTGTTCTGCAACAGTTACTGTACCTTGGTTGATCTTTCATTGCTAAAACTCTTCAAAAGTTAAACATCTAGGTATTTATTATTGCCAAAGGTGAACAGATTTTTCATGTTTGTTTGCATTCCTTTTTAAAGGTGACCTCTTCTCAACAGGTCACCCACGGGTCTTCCCACTTCCATTTCTGTACAGTACGTCTTTGTGTAATAAATTTGTAATACCTATAATCTCTGATTGTGGAAATAAAGAAAAATAAACTTCAAACTGCTCATCATTTAAACTGATCACAGAAGTTTCACGCAGCTATTGCAAGGTGGACAAAAGAGTTGAGGCAGTATAATGCGGTAATTCAGCACCACAAAGGCAGAAATCGATCACACAAACGCCGACCGACTTTCTGTGGTGTTAACAGACCAGAACCATCATCATGGAGTAAGTCTGGAAAATTTACCTTGTGCTATTTGTAATTATTATAAAAGGGCACATGATCAAAGGTCAACTTTCAATGTCAATTTTGTTGGTGGATTGGTGGATTCATCTGTGTCAAAAGAAATGCCTGGGCCTTGAATCTGAGATCCTAGCATTGTCTCAGTTGGGAAGTAGAGGTCATGAACTACAGTACCATGTCAAGCTGAAGTTTGTGCCCCAGTGAAACACATGTTTCTTGTCTGAATCTAACAGGAGACTGTTGACAACACAAATTAGTTGGTGGGGACGTTTACTTACGAACCTGAGGGTAAGCCACTACAAATTTGAGACATGCTGACCATGTTCCTTGTGGTCTATTCTGGATTAATGTTTCCTTTTGCACGCCTTGATAAAGAATGGGGACTCAGTAAATCATTTAAAATTAATAAAGTAGCACACCTACCACACCCCTTAAATTCCTGTGGGCGTGTGGAGTGTGACTTTTAGTACAACTGCAAACTCAAGGTGTGATGGTTCTTTTTTTTTTTAAGAAAGAGGGAGGATTCTTTTTTTTGGAAAGACGGAGTAGGCATAGTGAATAAAAGCACACGTTTGAATAATTTTGCTTCACATTTCCATCCAATAACCAGAATGCACAAATGCATTGTAAGTTTTGATGATTTCATTGTGGATTTTTTTCATGAAACTGACATATTACATATGGCATGTAAGTGTAATATTCTGGTTATTGTAATATTACAGAAATTTATGATATCACTAATTGAGATGCACAATGACATCTGCTGACCTAAGTTGATGACTGATACTGTAGGCATTCAGATAAACATGCACAACTGCATACTACAGAGATATATCTGAGAGCTTCCCTATATACTAACTACATCAAATTTGGGCAAGCTTCCCTCCTTAAGATATGTTTGAAAGGTTGTCAAGTCTTGACACCTGTTGACCCCACATGACCTTTGACCTCCACCAAAATAGATAAAGATACACCCACAAACAAATATTAGATCTGTACTTTGCTTCCTTCTTGAGATAGCATGGAAGCCCCGTAATTGGCGCCCTTAAGACACTCTATTGCCTGTATTTTGGAATGAAGATGTCAAAACACTCACCTACAAGCTTTTTTCACATGCTCTGTGCCTCAAAAAACCAAGGATATAAACGATTTGGCACCCAGTTTAGTATAATACGGCAAAAATGGCTGCAATTTGATGAGACTCCTTCAGCGATTTCAAGTTTGCTGAGCACCCAATATTGGCGTACTTTCCCCATAGGGTTACTGTGTGTGTCCGTCCATTGACTTTGAACACAGTGTGCTTCGTGCCTTTAGTTAAATCACAGTCGAGTGAGGAAAGGTCGATGAACTTGTATTAAAGGAATAGATAGGGACTATTTGAGGGTATGAAAATTTTTAAACACTGACAATATACTCATTATTATTCTTCCTGCAGACAATGGGGGCATAAAAATTTCTTATCAATTTGAATGTCTTCCTTTGTGGTTGGAACACAGAATTCTAAATGGGTCCAGTGGGTGCAGCTGTCACATTGTCCCCAGTCGACAAACTTTACTTCATTTCTCAAGACGTCCCTCAAGTTTGGTGGTGAAAATCGTTGACAAACACAACAATGGTCATCCTGGTTGAAATCAGAGTCATGTTGTGATTCTTCTGTTTTGTGGGTTGTTTTTCCTAATGAATTTTCAGCTTGTCCTGTGTTTTGAGGTTCTTTTAAACCTGGCTCCTTTTCAGATGTTTCCAATACATTTCTGATTTTGAGAACAATCTTATCTTCTGTTATTGCAACGCCTCCAGGTCTGTATTTTTTTTTTCGTTTAGTAGTTTTGGGAGGCTTAGGGACTGACATTTTTTCTCTGAGAAAATCATCTAGAGTGTAATTAACTTTATCACTTGTGCTTGGTGTTCTTCCCTCATTGTTCTTATCTGTCATACCAGTGGCCACTTTGAGATGATCAGCTGGAATAAAATGCAGGCTGTCAATAGCACCAGGGTTAATTGGATGAATGCCTGTCTATCTGAAGGAGGTTACAAGATTAAGTGGCGTGAAAGATTTCATTAAGGCTTTTGAAATGAGTTTGCAAATTTCATATCTGGTGATGACCTCTCCAGGATGTTCTCTCATGAACCTTTGGCATTCCTGGTGATGGTACGTTTTCAGAGGTCCAAATAGAGTGACGTCCACTGGTTGAAGAATGTGACTTGAATGAGGTGGTAACACAAACAAAATTATGTTTTTTGACTGTGCATACTCAATCAATTCAAGGGATATATGTGAAGCATGACCATCATATAAAAGGAGGACACGTTCTCTTTGACTGCGATGCGGTAAACGCATTGTCAGGTGATTTTCTATATAGTCAATAAAGATTTTTACTGTTACTCCAGCCTGTTGCTGACATAGCAAAACCACTCCCCGGGACACTGCCATTTTTCAAAAGATCATTCATTCGTTTCCCCTTGAAGATGAAAAAAGGGGGAATTGCCTGACCAGTAGCACTTCCAACAGCTAATACAGTGGTCATGGGACCACGGTCACTGACAATAGAATTCACAATAGAAATCGTTCCAACCAATTTTTGGACAATAGCTTATCATTTTGCCTTACTCCCCAAAAATGGCAGTATTTGTTGCCAACTTTCGGATGTCTAATCGAGACATAGGAAAACCCAGCTTAGCCAAATGGATGATGTGGTCTTTGAGTTTTTCCTGATGATGTTTAGGGATGACAGAGTTTTTCCCCATGGGAGAGTCAATTTTGTCTTCTCCTTTAGTCATAATTCTCCTTAAGGAAGTTTCAGGGACCCCACAAATCTTTGCTGCTTTTCTGAGGGACCACCTCTTTTTCCTTACTAGGTTATAGGCCCTCTTCATCATTTTCTTATCGTATAAACGATATTGTTTCTCCTATGATAAAGAAAATAAGTAACAGAAAATAAAAAAGGCTATTTAAAAAAAAGGGAAAAATGAACTAAATACAGTACGAACTCAAATTATATCTTTACAGTTTGTCTGCATATCAATGCCATCTCTGCTGTAGCCCATGTAACTCAGTCCTTTTTATCATCACCATTCATCATTCATGAGACAAGTAGCCATTTCCAGTAAGTTGATTGAGGGACAAAATGTGAAAACAAAGACTTTAGGAGGTTACACTAAACTTTAGAACAAAAAGTCTGTAGCCCTGTACCTTTCCCATTCTGCAAATTGTCAAAAATTGAACATAAGTATGAAATCTTAATGTGCAGTAAGTTGCAGCTAAACATCGATAATCCTTACTACTACTTTTAAGTTAACTAAGAAAACTGGGGCAGTTTAGGGGAAACGTAAACAAAGTCTGGTGACCTTTATCCTAGGTTATGCATATACATACACTACATACACGAGGGTAGACCGGGTGCAACGACACCGGGAAGGATGAGTGCTCATGCGGCGGTAATTTCAGATAAATTTGGGGAATGTCATTCACAAAATCTTACAATTCTTGCAGTATTATGATAGGCTTTTAAAACGTGCCAGACAGAATCATAATTTAGATGGAACGTACCTGAAATGGATTCATAATGGCGAAAAACGTAACTGTGGTTAGGCTCTAGTAGGTTAGGCTTGCTTTAGTATTGTTGCCATGGTGATAGTTCGTGATTTTTGCAGGTGCGCCAATATTGGGTGCGCGCCAATTTCAGGGGCTGTGCTATACTGTATTTACAAGGTTTCGTTATTTGATCCAGCCCCATTTACCCCAAATGACCTTTGACCTCTACCAAAAACATTAACATTCAGTGGCATTCATCCTCTGAAACCATACATATACTGGCATTCACTGGCGTTCGTTTTAGGTTTTTCTCCACAAAAAGTTACAGGCATGATTCAATTACAATGACGTGTGCTGTATACTGTCCTGGCTTTTGCAGACTATAAATATTTGGTACAAGTCCTTTAAGTTACTATTAGCCTTACGTTTGGCACCTTTTCTTGTAAAAATTAGATCAAAGGTAAAGAATAAACCATGGCATATTGTATATAATTGTGTTTAGCATGCGTAGGCCCCTACGACTACGAGGCAGTAGGCTAGTACTAGTAGTTACTTGTCCTGGCACTGCCTATCACGTTTCTTGCATTCCTATCACTAGTGCATGCTACAAGTTTGAACTAGCCTAAAATAACATGCAGCAGCAAAATTCGATTATAAGGAGGAAGGCATTAAGTTCGCACAGCAGCTGTCCACCAATACAAAAATAAAGGCGGCTTACCAATGTAGGACAGAGTTTCTTTAACAACAAGAACACAGTCACACCAACAACAGCTTTCGATAACAAATTTAGCGGAACTGGTATGTGAGCCTTATGTGCACATGTTAAAGTCGAGTACGCACATCACATCTGAGTAGTTAAGTGAATCGATTTGAAATCGGATACTGACTGGGCGGGACTTAAATACTGCCCTCCTCCTATTAGATTCTATGCGCACATGACTTAGGAAAACAAAAGCCGATATTTATATAAAAATTTAAGTATGAAGAAATGCAATGAATAGGCGTGGTTTGCAGTTGCATAGCTAATTAGCAAAATAGTACTCGAAGTACTTTCGTGCTAGCTAGTGTTTAATGTATTACACATTCATTATTTAGTACAGTGCTTGTCCGGCAGCCTAGCCATGAACGTACAGTGTCGTATTGTATTTGAACACTGAACACACAAGTACAAAGATTGCACTGTCCATATATTCAGTGGCACTGTCCTGCAGTTCCAACGTTACTTTTACCTGGATAGTGCTGAAGTGGTTTTAATTTAACTTACAGCAAGTCAAATCCCAAAGGGGTAATTGTGTAAGTAAACAGTGTAATCGGTTGGTGCTGGGTAAAAAAAGGTACTCCACAAGGCCTTATGCTCGACTAGTTTAGAGTAGACAAAACAGATGAAGAGACCAGAACAGTTATGAACATTTCGTCACCTGCAATGGCCTTGACGTTGAGGCGATGCCGATATGTATTTGTTGGAAGCATTGTCTTAGCTTTGATTCTGAGTAAGTATCTTGAATATAGTCTTAATTTGGCCTACGCCTTAACAGTTAGGCCTATTGTAGCCTAACTAGGCCCACTATGTAGCCTAGTATTAAGCCACTAAGTTAATCACTATACGGGTAATGATTTTCCCTAATGGCCGATACATGCAAATAATATAACGACTAGCCTAGTATGTATTGTTACACCGGTACTTCTGGACCGTAGCCATAGGACTAGGTAAGGGTTAACACAAGACAAGGCGGTAGGTGAGATCCACAGGTGTTCCTCATGAAGTACTAGACTATGCGCCATATGTAATATATTTACAAGGTTCAACAGTCTTCTAACGGTACACAAAACTTGGCCTGTTTTTTACATCCTTTAGGCGTGTTCACACTACAACAATATCGGATCGGATTACAATCAGGTTTTTGTTATTTTTAGTAAATATCTTCTCCATCTCTGATCAGAAAGAACCAAAAATTTGTCAACTTGTGTAAATAAATGATTTGTATCGCATGACTAAGAAAATCAAATTTAAACTAATTATTTCATGACGTCACACCGACAGACAGCTTTTATCGGACTACAGGTGTCCGATAAAAGCTGTCTGTCAGTGTGACGTCTCGAAATAATTAGATAACATTTCATTTTCATAGTCCTCTTGTACAAATCTGGTAGAGATGGAGAAGATATTTACTTAAAATAAAAAAATCGGATCGTAATCCGATCCAATATCGTTGTAGTGTGAACGCGCGTTTAAACCGACTTCAAACGTTACTTAATCCTCTATATGATCATTGTATGTATTAACACTCTTTATACACCTGCGACCTCTAACGTATTCGTAAAATCACTCTTAGGCCTAGACCAGATTATAACTACGAATTTGCCGTTCGCAAGGTAAGCGCTCTGGTGCCATTTTGTTGGTTGTCAGGCAGTCTGAGTGGCTGTCTATTAAAGGCTGTAATGCATCACCCCAGACAGTTTCAATTCTCCCAACCACCTACCTCTAGTCCCTCCCTCAGCCTGTCTTACATTCCTCCACATGTGTAATCAAAACAAAGGATCCCTGTGTACGCTGTGTAATACGAGCTGCTCTGCATCTTTCGAATTTGCTGGCAATCTAAGAGTATCGTAACTTAGAACCAGTTGAGAATTTTCCTTTCAGGGAGGTAAAAATATAGCTTAGGGTGATGCAATACAGCCTTTAATACCTACCTTCCCATGAAGTGCAACAAGCAAGGTACAGAACAAACGTTTGCTACGCAGGTGAAGACCAGCGCTTAGTCACTTGCCAATTCATGTGGAAGAAGTGTTGTCATTGGATAGGAGGGTATTAATAGCCATCCATCCAGACTGCCCGCCAACCGACAAAATGGCCCCGAATTGCTTTCCTTGCAAATGGCAAATTCGTACTAATAACTAGGTCTAAGAGTGATTTTATTAATACGTTGTAGGTCACAGGTGTGTAAAGAGTACATCGAACTATGTGATATAGAGGGTTAAGTTATGTTTGTAGTCCGTGATAGGATGTAAAAATAGGCCAAGTCCCGTGTACCATTAGAAAGAGTGTTCAGCGTTGTAGATATATTATATATAGGGCATGGCCTAGGCTAGTGCTATGTGGGGGACCCCTGTGGCTAGATCCTGCTCATATGGTAAGTAGCATGGGGGTATCGTGAGTCGATCACCTAACAAACATTTTAATCCTAAAACTATGAAAACATTATTATATTATATGGAACTTGACAGAAATATTCATTAATGTGCCCTTACAATTCTAACACCTTCTGGTTGTGTTGAAAATGAGTAATTGCATGGAAAAAGATTTTGAATTCAATGTGGCCATATGTAACACTAGGCTAATGAAAGGCAAATAAATACATAATGTCAAACAACAATAAAAATATTGTCTCTTCTATCCCAATTTTGAATGAGAGTTTCACCAGAGATATTCTGGTCAATATGTTTTAATGGAAATGAAAAATAACACAGCAAATACTTGGTTTTGATGTTGTTTGAAGTAAATATGTTACAGTCAGTGCTTATACTTTGGAAATCCTTTGCATGCAAAAGGCCTCACTGGAGTTTAGAAGGCATGCACTGATGGACACAAAGTACTGATCGACTGAAGATACACCTAGTATAACTATAAGCTATATGTTGCTTATTGTCACCAGAGGCCAACGGCATCCCTTGGCAGGCTACCACTGTTCATTCTGGGATATATGCTCCTTGTGTCATTTGAACATGTACGTGCCTATATGCTTAGAAAAAATGGTTGCAAATATAACTTTTGACTCTAATTTAGGATCATTGCCCGGAACTGACATCATGTTCCTTGAACTTCCTACGTCAGAACACGCTCTCTTGCACATAGATAATACTTAAATGGCGACTCAATGAAATGAATAGCTATGGCATGGATAGAGCACACAGAGTGAATGAAAGGTGAGTACAATAGGATTAACTGAATATAGCCTGGGCTCAGTGCATACTGGAATGGAAAGAATATGTATGTTTCGGGTGAGGGATTATGTTAAATGTTAGGCGTCTAGGTTATGCAGAAATGGAAGCAAAGAAAAAATGGAGACATGGGGCAGAATGTGGAAAAAATAATGAAATAAAAGTAATCATAACTTTTTACAGAAAACGCAAAAACCTCCCACAAAAATAAGTACATAATTGCACTGATTCCATTACAACTCAATGATGAAAGAACATAAAGTTATCCACGATGTTGTGATATAAGCAAGTTCAGCTTGTGTTGGAAAAGCCCTGATATAATCGCCATCCTTAATTATCGGGCTACTCAAAAAAATAAAAACCATAGAGACCAGTGTGTTGGCTTGAAGGTCAGAGTTGCACTGGCTATGACACTTGTCCAGGTGTGTAGACCTTTAATGTCTATTATCCTATGCCATTAGAATTTTTATCTGATTGAAGATGGGAATTGTTGCCTCTAATTTTTTACTTATTACTTAATATGTACACTTGATAGCTATTCAGATGCCATTATCTTCTTAAATTCTCAACGAATTTTCCCATACAGTTGGTGTGATTATTGTAGCTTTATGGGGCTTAATTCCGTCCGTTGTTCTGACGTTTGATGTTTGCACGTAGGTTTTTCATAATTTGTGTATGCATTTTATGCACTGATTATTCATGTTTTATTCTAACTTGGGTGTGGATATGCATAAGGAGATGTGTTTGACATGTAAATTGGATATGATTTTATCGGTAGGTTTGCAATAATTTGAACTAATGATTCCCTCATGTCCTTTTGTGGCACAGTGGGTTATACCTTCGCTCTGATAAAACAAACGTTTGTATGTCGTTATGGTGTCACTGGTTTGAACCCCGGTATTAATAATGTTTCTTCTTCCAGGCTTTCTCTTCTCTCTTCCACAGCAAGGTCAAATTCATGAATACAAGCTGAAAAAAGAACTAGCAATAAATATCTGGGGAGGAAAGAAGGGGGAAAAAAGAGAGGGGAATGTCACAAGTTGAGAAAAAATCTTGCTATTAGCTTACAGAATATGCCTTACTCTTTTAGTACCCCCAAAGAACCAGGCCCCATTTGCTTCGCTAACCCCATAAAAAAGAGCACCCTCTTTTAGCTTGTGGGATGGAGGCCTTGACGTCAGTTTCAGTCACTAATTCTAAATTAGAACCCAAGTTTGTAGTATATTTTCCGTCCTTAATTGGTCAATGCTGTGCATTACAGTGTCTCTGCCATACAGTAACAAGACCGCAGGTCGTCCTAGCGTTAAGTGAACACTATAACATACCCCTATTGTAAAACAAGGTATGACAGATCACAACACGATGTCGCCCCAATAAAATTAATCCGAAAATGAGAAATCTCATAGGTGCGAATCACCTATCTGTTTTTTTGAGATTACGTATCAAGAGTCTCCTGAATGATGTTAAAATGTCTACAATCCTTGCTACTTTTAAGCGTGGAGCCAAAGTTCAACTTTATCTCCCAGTACACAACTTGAGATTCATTTCGTTTATTAGTATCATTGTGTACTCCTTTTGTTATTTCCTTTGTCCTTTAAAAGAATGATCCAGACACAAATTTAGCTTTGATATGTAGAAGAGTAAGTTAATCTGACCATTGTAGTCTTTACAGCTTTACGCAAAATTCAATATTTCAATATCTAGTGCTATCATAATTAGAATACAAGAGGGGTATGAGAGTTTTGTGATCTTCTCATAACCAGTGCCTAAGCTGACCACCTACTGAAATCAAGGTCAAAATAGTACTCAGTAATAAAGAAAACAAAAGACTATTCAGCCATGTGAGGAGATAATGTCACTCCTGCTTGCTTAAAGTTCACAGTTGGAAGCAGGGGGTAACTTCAACTGGAAATACCTTGAGAATCACACATGGAAACTGAATGGAAGTTTCACCAGAATGGTTGATTAACTTACTCTTCAACATATGCAGGCTAAATTTGTGGGTGGACCATCCTTTTAATTTCTATCCTTGTTAGTTTTTTCTTTTCTCCTTTCTTTGTACTTTACTTTTAGGGCGCTAGCTTGATAAACCTAGTGTTTTTCTAGTGCCCTGTTTATACGTTTCTTTCTGTTATAGGTTTGTATGGACAAAAGAATTAATGAAAGGAAGTGAGAGATGGTCCGCTTCTGTCAGCTGGCGGATAGTTTATTCAGGGAGGTGTTATTAGATGGAGATCCATCAGAAACGTTAATTTATGCTTATCCAATGAGATTGGCCTCAGAGTAGAGACTTAATCCTTTAATTGGAGATTATTGAACTAAAGGGCATTGAAAAACCTTTGTCTAATATCTAGGCAACCTCATCTGCTCATTCATACCTACAGCGACCCCAACAAAAAGGATTCTTTAAAGGAATGCTTTAATGTCTAACTAGTTGCCGACAGTCAAGGACGAAACAGTGTTCGGACATTCCAAACGACTGTTTATTGCCAAGAAACCTAATGATGCTGGATGTAAACCAATGCTAATGATCTATGCAAATGAGCAAAAGAAGTAGAAGACTAAACTTTGCCGTTGGTGTTTGACTTATTTTCGCATTCGCTTGCATGATCTAAAAGACACCCTCATTTTGAGCAAGTTGTAGGGTACTAGACAAGTATGTTGTAAATAGCTTCGAAACACGTGGAAACCCTCAAATAAATTTACAATGGCAGTGTTAAGGCAAGGGGCAAATTTTGCGAGCTGCTCATCGAGATGTAGCAGACGACATCTCTAACTTGTACTTAGTTCTTAACACCTCTTAAGCCTATTGAATCATCAAGATCAACACACAAAAGAGATTACTGTTGGCAACTAGTAGGCTTCAAAGAAAGAGTTTTCGATAGATCTCCATCTAATAACACCTCCCTGGTTTATTATACAAAAATGACTTACTATCGCACAGTTGCACTGTTGGCACTTTTCCTCCCCATAATGCACTACACTACCAATATAGCCCATAGAATACCCTGCCAAAGTCGAAGAACACTTTTTTTTTTTTTTAATGAGGTGACGCTGTTGTATCTTTTCTTCTTAAAGTTTGAATCTTATGTTTTCAATGGTATACTCTACAGTACACTTAACTTGTCTTTGAAAATCTTGTAAGTCCACTGAGCCTCCAGTTCCGTGTGGAGGTACTCTACAGTGGTATAGTGGCATTGGGTGCATATACACTGTATGGTTACAGGAAAACAAACTCTACAATATCACAAGGAACGTCGTTCTTTGAATTCTCGATTCAAACTGTATTCAATAATTCTGCAAAGTTCATCACTTCAGCTTCCAATGTATGAGCCTTTACCGATGCTGCGGGTGTAAAAAATCACATAAGCAATTACATTCGGAATATATGCATGTTTACCCTTACTATGACACTCTGTAAGACTTGTGTAGTATTTTTACTCTTTCTATCTAAAATATTTGAAGTCCTGAGTGGAGGAACATTTGCAGTGTGGGCACATACACTTGTGTGATATGTTGAGAATGAGTGCATGGCTTGTAGTGTAAGGTAGACCTTTTTTAATATTTTATGCCCACTGATTCTCCGTTCCGAGTGGACGTGCAGTCTTAATCGCAGTGGAAGCATGTACATTTGTGTGTTATTTTGACTCTTTCTGGCATAAACGTTTTTCAATCCGTGTGCTGAGCCTCCTCGTGCACATGCAAAAGTTGGTGAAGGCATCCAAACTTCAAATGGCCATAACTCAAAAAGCATGTATGGAAATTTATGCTGCCATATCTAGCTTACATAATTGATAAGAAGGGACCTGACATAATATACTGGAAATTAATTTCAATAAAAATCCTAAGTTTCTGGTTGCTTTTTAACCCCTAAGGATTTTTTAATAAAGCACCAAAGTTTTCTTTCTTTTTTTTTCATTTAACAAGATTTTTTTAACTCTTTGGGATAGCATCGCAATACAGTAAAGATACAAAGTTAGTACACCTCTAACATGTCTCTGTTGTGGGAGGGATGATGGTTATGGTTGATTCCCTCACTCTTCATGGGGAGTTTGGTCCCTTAATTAGGCAAATCCTGATGCCACCACTGTTCCTTAATCTTGTGGAGGAATTCTTGCAGGCTTTCGGTCGTACAGGCCTTTTTGTCCTGCAGGATTTCAGTCCTGTGGGCCTTTGGTCTCATGGAATGTAACCATGCATACACGTATGTCCAAGTTTAATGACTGCATCTCTGCTCTCATCTTCAAAATAACTGCACCTCGATGAACGTCCACTCTGACTTTGCCTCCGGTGGAGGTTCAGTGTATTTGTAAACTTTGCTGAAATTATACACAGAACACATGTAGGCCAATGCTCAGTCAAAGACCATGATTCTGAAAATGACCGCACCTTCATGTACGACCGCTGCAACTTCAACTGCACGGGCTTCCACTTTCTACATAACAGTACATTGATATACAATGTAAGGAAACACTAGGATACTGACCTTTCAGATTAATTTGCATTTGTCATCTGCCAGCAAAATAACCAAACAGAGTAAATTTGCAAAGGAGACCAAGCATTGAATTACGTCTAGCCCACAACTTATGGTCAACCATGGTAATGTACAAATGATATGCAGGGTAGCAGGGATAAATTCAAAATGTAAATAAAAAAAAGGTGGATGTCAATAAACCGCACTTCACTGGAAAGCAAATCAGTTTGATCTGGGCAGATATTGATATCAAATTTCAAAATCGGAAATTTGAAGAAATTTAGAAATCATTGAATACTGTTTTTGGCATTGGATTAAAGGTGCATGAATCTACAAGAGATACGACTTTCGAGATTTAGTCTCTACCTTGCTCATAATATCATCATCATGAGCCAGCCTTTATTCAATTCAGAAATCCAAGCAAACTTTTGAATTTTGCATTTAGCGAAGTTGAGATGAATGTACCATCTTTTTCCAGCTTTAAAGTTCCTTTAACATTTTGAGGAAATTGAATCACATGTACATTTGTCCAAATACAGCTAGTTAAGATGAACTAGAAGTAATTTGAAGTGCTCAGACATTCGATGTGACAAGAAGTAGAACATGAGCCTCTGTTTAAACTGTATGCAGTTATTTATGAACCCAAAAAGCTATTAGAATTTTTAAAATTTTAATGCCAGAAAACATTGGAAAGAATACCATCTTGTTAATGCAGCCCTATGCACAAATGACAAGAAATACAGTACTAATGTCTTTTGAAATTTTTACAACTGTACCTGTAAGCAAAGATAAAAATAAATAGAAACGCAGCAGTTTGTGAAGAGCACTTCCTACTGTACCTTAAGTACTCACTGTACATGCCATGCATAAATTTTGCGAGCTACGACGTTAGTTTGTCTGTTGTGGGAATACCAGATAATCTGAAGAAATGAATTGTCATATGGCGAGCTGGTTGGAATGAAAATTTCAGAAGGTGTCTTTCCAACATATTATTCTTCGAAAACTTAAACGTACATGTATACAGTTTGAATGAGGTCATGTTTTGTTATGAAACAGTTCTCAGTTGTCTCTTGAAACGTTGGCATTATTTGTTTAACACTGATTTGCATATTTTTGTTTTCATTTCTCATTTTTGCAGTCGTCTTTGGAAGACTTGGAAGAAGTGAAGACACCATCGAAGAGGAGAGGTACAGTATGGGGCCATATTCGCTGGGAGAGCATCGGGTTGTGTTAGCAACACCATGCTGCTGTAAAGATACGGTAGAGCTTCGTACATGTTACTTGATAATTTGAAATAGGGATACACATAAGAAGTATTTGGTACATAATTGTAGAGTTTGATGATCTGTTCTTAATTGAAAACCATGCAATTGAGGATTTCACTCCTTATAATGCCCTTTTTTTTGCAATTCATGGGTAAGGTTTTATTTTTGTTGTTGACCTAGCCACAAAGCATTAGTGACATTTACAGATTTTGAGGTAAGTCTAGTGGGACAAATCATAATGTTAGACATTGCTCTTCTACAAGATTTAGATGTCTGTAGATGTCCAATGGAGAGTGACAGCTTGTTTGTTTTAGCAAACTAATCTTCAGTTGTCAATGGTCTAAATTACCAATGTTTTGATGTAATATATAGTCAGAGGCAGCAAAGAAATTCAGTGATACTACCAGATGTCAGGTGAAGAATGATTTATTTCCAGACTGTCGAGAGCAATGTTGCTCTATGGATTAGGTCAGCGTATGAGTAAAGGAAAGCCATATTTGAAGACCCTTTATTCCAAAACTCTTACAGACAACCCCACCCTATCTGTCCTTTCCTCAGTACATTTAAAAATCAAAGCAATTCTTCTGTTTCTGCCATGAAATATATTTAGTCAGTTTTAATCCCTGATTCTGTGTACATTGCAATGCTCTGCTTAGGCTGTTTTACAACATAGATGAGGATTTCCCCCCCCCCCCCTTTTTTTTTTTGCAAGAACAACTGATACAGGTACTAATGGTTTTATATTTTTCACAGAAGATAGGTTTCTTTCATTCTGCTCCTGTAATGAGGGAGACGTTAACAGAGAGGATGGAGGGAAGCTGATATGTACTACAGACTTTGGTTGCATTTGTGTGATAAACAGTAGCTGTATTTCATGTTGGTTTTATGCAGATGCAGTGTTCTGCAGTGCTCCAGACTTTTGCTCTCGGTTTGTTGGGATGACAGATTTTTTGGTCACGTGCATCAGCAAAAGAACAGATGCAGTCAGGTTGGCGTGAGTGTGTACATGAGTGTGTATGTGTGTGTTTGTGACAGTTACTTAGGTATGCTTTAACTCAATAGGAGAAAGCCAGATTAAAGTCAAACTTGGTGTGTGCGTTCGCCACATTGAGAAGGAGTGCGGTATTGTTTTTGGTGCCCTTATCATGCATATATAAATGAGGTTAGGTATCGAAGAGGAAAAATATTTTGGTTGCTATAAGTCTACAATCATTCGTTAGAATGTATCCAAAGTTAGCATAGATATGCTGAATGATGATAGGCATATGTCCATGTGGATTGACTTTTAATAATATGCTTAATTCTTAACAGGAGTGGTATCTCAAGTCTCAACCCATATTATTTATGAAAAAAGCCCCAAAATTCAGCCTTAGGCATCTCTTATGGACTACTGCACAAATTGTTGACCAACTCAGTGCTCTTTTGTTTGTGATTTTGCAGTGTAGGTTAGTACAGTAACAAGGTCACATGCTTTACATGATGTACATATTCAATGACAAAATTGTCATAGAAATTTCCTGCCCTCCATTTGTTATTATGGTAGCTCTCTAGGAACACTTAGGCAGATATTTACCTACAAAGCTTTGGTTTCTGGTTGCTCATTTTCATGGACTTCTGCAAAGTCTATGGCTCCATAATTATTGTTCAGATTGTATCCAAACTAACTTGTTGTTAGGGTGAATGATTGTAAGTTTTGTATATGTAGACCTAATGATTTGGAAGATGAAATGTTTGGGGCTTCATGTTTTTGAATACGAATTTTGTTCTTCATTCATTACTTTTCGCCATTTTGGGCCACAAATTTATGTTCATCCAAATCCTCTACTACAGTTACTCGACACAGATTTGTCAGATTTTGTGCAGACTTGCTATATTGGGTGTGATATTTTGTATGCAATTCGGTTGCCCGTGTGTCCTATGCATGGCATTTCCCACGTAAGCAAGGAACCTTGGTGCCCCTGGGGCCCTTGTTTACCATTCACCCACACTGCTCTTAATGACATTGACCATGACTGTGAGATATTGATTGGCCTTTGTTAAACCCAGCATAGGACACCTAATATTCATTATCCCCCCCTGGCATTTTTTCAGGAAGCTAATTATGGATGCTAGAATTTATTTGTCTAGTTTTGTGATTCTGTGTATTTTGTTTTGTGCATATGACATGTTCTGGAAAAAACAGCATGTCACATTGCTTCCCTGTCACAGAATGGCATTGGTCACGTGACAGGGGCGTGCCACCTCCAATCCAGTTGTTTTTTTCTTTATATTGTTTATACTAGGTATTGTTCTAATTATCACTGCAGGGCAGATCCCAACCACTACAAAGAAATGGATAACGTCATCAATGAGGTTTGTTCGATTCTCAGGGTCCACAAGTCATTGACTTTTATTAACCTTACAAAATTTTTCATCATAAAGTATAGAGTATGAAGTTCATTGCAAGAGAGACTTCACAGTTGTCCTCCAAAGTATCCATGAACATTCACTATCAATGCTAAAATTACCATCAGCAGTTGGCCTCGATGGCACGCAGAAATACTTTTTGAATGCTTCCATTAAGGTGGGATGGTGCACTTCCAAAAAAATGTGAATTTTAAATCGTACTTCCTCACAGCTGAGAGATACTGGTATTTTGGGCCAAAATTGTGACTGTTCAAGTACATCTCTGCTGGTGGTCTTTCCAAGGTGCATGTAGATGGCCCAGTGAGAGGAAGGTAGAATAGAAGATCATGTGAAGTCTTTCTGGCAAATATCTGTCCACTTTGAATGGCACACATTTTATTTGAAACCAGTCAGAAATAACAGAGTCATTGAACCATCATTTGTATGTGCTGCATATAACGGCTACTGTGCCGAAATAAAACCGAAGTTGTCCCAGTTACAAGTGCAGTTTATTTCAGGTATTGTCTCTCTTTTAGAAAATGCTTGAAGTACAAAATGGGGGGTGACTATTCCTCTGTTTGTTATCACATGACTCCAAAACAATGAAATACGGAGATGAAAGCGAACTTGTCTCATTCAAAGAATAAGGTATATTGTAAGTCATGAATGTACTTGGTTTCAGATAAAATATGTGCTCCTTGCATTGGTAATTGACTAATCCATTGCTAATTTGAAGCTTTTGGGAAATTCTGCTTTTATTAACCTCTTTTAGTGTAACCTCACAACTGTTCGTTCATTTTCAAGGCTCATGGATTACTCTCAGACTAGACAACTGTAGACAACTGTGATGCATGCATATTGCATGCACAGATATTCACTGTGAATAAAGAGTTTGTGAGAAATACTTGATAATGGTCATGCAGTGGTTTTGAATTAAATATGTAACCAGCCTGTTGTAACTGTTCACTCTGTAGCTACAAAATAAAAAAAAAACAAAAAAAACAAAACAAAAACCTCTCTCGAAACGTCTTGCTGAGCTGTACTTAATAGTACTCAGCCGTTTAGGGGATAGTGTACTTGTAGATTTATGCTGACTATGCTGAACATATGTGCTGTGTGTGCTATAGATTGTACATCAAACTGCAGTTTGTTGGTTGTGTTTCACCACCATATCTAGGTCGGGGATGTTTCCAGACTGTCTATCAACACGCAAAATGTGAAAATCAATTCAGCACACCCTTAAATTAAGTATTCTCTATTTTTGTTTTTGAGGTTGTTTCTTGAGGGTTTTTTTTTAGGTTGTTTTTGAGGTTGTTTTGTAAGGTTGTTTGAGGTATTCTTGTCTTTTGAACTGTTCTATCATGTGCTTGTATAATGCTACATTCCATCACCAAAATTAAAATGAAGATGTATATTATATTAGTAACACAGAATGTACATTAACCTTATTTATGAATTAACTTGACGCTGAAGTTCTCCAGTGGCAGTATACCATGTAGTTAATGTCATAGAAGATTGAAAGTGCTGCCAGTTGGATGCACTGCAGTGATTTGTGTACAACTCTGTGGCCTATGCAACACATACATAATTAATTATAAATGTACATTTTCTCTTGTAGAGTAGGTTTTGCTGCTATCACACATGTATAAGCCCATGCAGTGGTACATTTCTTTGTGTTTCATCCACTTGCTGTAACTGATTATGCTAGTCAGGTAGTTTTTCAAGCTGTCACTATAATGGTTATCTCTCTACAAGCAGTCACTCTGTATAGTACAAGCACTGCATTAACCTCTAGAAGCAATCACTCTCTATGATTTATGAAGATTTTACTCGCAATTTCAGTTCCATAAAAGCATCATAAAGTTTGCTGCTCAGAAATGATGGTAGCTGGTCACTATAAAATACTGCATCCACATTTAGATCTCACCCTGACATTGGGTGCTAGAGATAGAGGGAGCTGTTAATACTAAATAAGAATGGGTAAAAGGAGAAACATCTTCATGATATTGCAGAAAGAAGATTCTGTGATTAGGAAAAACGTTTCAGAATAGTTTGTCATCAGGTGTTCTCTTCAACACTTTTCCTTTATTAACATTTCCACTTGGATTTGAAAGTCAAACCCTAATTGCCATTCTGTGCTATTAGAAGGTGGCTAAGAAAACATTACACTCTTGAAAATGGCCAGTTTAGGCTAGAGTGACAGAACAAGTCCTATCACTTGGTATGACAAGTTTATAGCAGAAGTGGCTCTCAGCAAATCCATACTTCAAAAATATGTCTTGAGCAGTGCAACCTAGTAAAAGTGACCGAGTATTGCCAAGTTGTCCCTTTCTGATGAAGGGGGGAGGGTGCAAAACTCTTATGAATACTTCTCACAACTATGATGAACACTATGACAACTATGATGAACACCACGACAACTATGATGCAGAACTCTGCAACTATGGTACACAGCACTCACAACTGTGATTTGTAAACCTTTCAACCGTTGGCATGCATTGAAAACAGTTGTGTGGTTTTTTTGCCTTCATTGGATGCACAATCACATGCTGTTGTAGCAAAAGCAAATGGATAAACATTAAGGAGAGGAAAAAACTGGTACATGTTCACAGATTAATCACTTGTCACAGTTGTCGGTAATTTACACATCACAAGCGTTTGAAGCCTGCATTTTTTACCACTAGTCGCTGTAGCATGCAGTAAATCAGCTATGTTGATTGCATCCTAACATTACAAAATGCCAAAAATGACATGTCCTGTAAAACAAAACTGAAACTCTTAAAGTGACAATTTGAGCCATATCCTTAAGTAAAGGTCATGTGACAGGCATCTAGAAAAGCACTGGCGTCAGTCAGAAGTTGCATAGTGAAACCCTGAATGGCAGTCAGTTGGAGTAGTGGCTACATCCCCTATACTTCTCAAAGCATGATGAAAGTGCTGATAATGTAGGCTGATGTGGACTGTCGCACAGTGTTGGTATTTGCTCTGTTAGGCCTACAGTGTATATCCATTGTGTCTTAATTACCTGCATTCTGGCTTACACATTATAAAGTTATCAGTATTTTAAAGAAGAAATCATGTGCCTCTAAAATAAAACCCTCTGGGTACATAAAATTCTCAATTGTCCTTGAAATGAAGGTGAAGTAACTAAATATAAAATGAGACGTCCATCCCTCGACATCACAAATTGGCATACTTAGCCAATGTTTTGTTTTCGTGACTGCAGTTGTTTGACAGGAATTTGCCTGTAAAATTGTTAATAATTAAGTTACTGGATTTTGTGATTTTTTTTCTCCAAAATTTTCAATGATTAATACAGCCAATAGTCCAGAATATCATTTTTATGTCAGACCACCTTCAAGGCCACTGTGTGGTAGTCTGTAGTTCAGAAATCATTCAACAGCTTTGTGGAAATCAGAGAGGAGAGAGAGGTCTGCTTTGGAGTGTTGCTTTGTTTGGAGATTTTCTTAAAATTCCAGAAAAATTGTGAATTGTGTGCTAATTACCTCTTGTTTGTCTGTGTGTATGTCTGTTCAGTCTCTCGGCATTAACCTGGATGTTTCAATACAAAATTTTCTCATCAGCTGGAACTTTAACCGAACGCAGCTTTCACTCAGTATATCTGTAACATAGTTGACGTAATCTGTCAGTTAAGCTAGCGGTGCAATAACCAAGGAATTGAGGTTAATTGATTGCATTAATGATGTAATGTTCGGTTGGACAACTTTAATCTTCGGAATGGAAGACCACTTTGAGTATTTGCACGTTAGTTTTTCATCGGAGGATCGACTGAAACAACCTCAATATCGACACTGGGCGTAGATGGACATGAATTGAAAAGGCTAACCTGTCCATAATATTCAAAACCATGTGTGGTCAATTTGTCAAAAGGTGTGCATCTTTGCATTTGGGCATTCTTAACCAAACAGATAAGTGTTGTCTCTCAGATAGGAGAGCTCTAACATTTTTTCCACTTTGTTGCTGCAGGGGATGCTTATTAACACAGGTCAAGTGTATGTCGTCTTTGCTCAATAACGTCCCTTTTTTGCAACTTCCACTTGCTAACATAGTTGTTATCTCATTGTTGGTACTAGGGTTACTTGATTCATGGATGATGAGGCCTGCTGTAGTTGGCAAGATGTGTAGGAATGTATGGCAAAGTGACCTGAAAGTTGTCTCCAATTTTCGTGAAAAGCGTCCTCGAAGGAGACAGGATACGAGATTTTGTCATTGTCATCAGTGTTTCAAATGTTGTAAATTTCATGGTTACCTGTATGATGTAATAGAGGCATTTTCAAGGCATGAGTTTTTGGTCATGAGCCACCTCTTTTTTCCATACATACATTACATCCAAGATCCATTGGAGTTGTACCCAGGCTGTGTGTAATTAATATCATTATGCTACACCACAATGTATCAGCCATTAGGTGAGAGGAAAGATAAAAATTTCTCTAGTCATTCCTCATGCTCCATCCTTATAGAAAATAGCCTTCATGTTCAACAATGAAGCTTTGCTGCAGTTTCTTGCAGTAGGTTTAATAACAGTCAATTCAGTCTGCTGAAGATTTGTGCCGTATTGTGCTCTAAGTGCCACGTTAGTGGCCTGCCAGCATTTCCGTGAAACGGGAAGCCTAAAACCTGCTCTGTTTTTAAGTTGTTCTAGTTATTAAATTAAAACGTAGGCCCTTGGGCACAGTAAGATACCTTCAAAGATGTGACTGTTTCTACCAAAATGGTTGAGTGTAGGACAAGAATCAATATCAAAGAAGACTTTTGAAGTACCACCCCCACAAATCATTGTGTACATTTCACTTTTTGTGGTTACCTGATCTCCCTTTGTGTCAACATACGCAGGGCAGGTCCAATGAGTCCACAGTATTTTATTTATAAGAGAAGAATGGTGATTAAATTATTATGAAACGAGCAGTTTTGTTGATCTGATTTCCGTGGTTGAATCTTGAATTCACATTGTAGACATATGCTGGTTTGAGTCTTGAGTACGTAGCTAGTTTGCCATTTTAAGGGCTTCTCTGTTTGGTAAGTGTAATAGTTCGGTGATTTTGAGGCGTTTGCATCTATGTACCCTTTGTTGAATGCTGGATTCAACAAGTTTGCAAATTTGAAACAACAAGTTTTGCCCCACTACATATCAGTCATGATATCCTACACTATTTTGATACAGCGTGCTGGACATGATTGGCTAATGGTAGAAAGAGCATTCATGATACTTTCCTTCAAAGCTGACACGTACAGTTTGTCTTACGTCTCCCAGAAAAAAATGTCCCCAAAATATATCTGACGACCAAAAGAGAGACAGTTTTTATGTTTTTCGTTCAGTAATTGTCTTGAACTTCCAAGAGTGAGACACAAATGGTACATACTGTACCACAGATGATGAATGCCGGTCTGTTAAAGTGGCCACATATTAGGAATGCTTATATACAAGAAGCAAGGGGAGATTTCTGTGATTATGCAGTAGTGGTTTAAAATGATCGGCATAAAGCTTCAGGTTTTGTAAGCACTTTTTTTGTTTGAACACCATGGCCTGAGAAGTTTGTCTTTGAATGCAAGTTTATGTAAGTGAAACAACAGTGACAGAGGTTTCACTGGACAACATGGTTAAGTATGGGCTAATAGCTGATTTAGAATATAAGACTTTTATATATGACAAGGACAGTGTACCTTTAATGGTCATGGTGTGATCTTTGATCAGTTGCTTCACAAAAAAAAAAAATATGGTAATTTTGTCTGATTCTGTGCAAGTGTACTGAACAAATGCTAATAAATTTCTGTAACCATTCTATTGAAGTGAACTGTATTTTGCATATATGAAAAAAAAGTTTACATATTATCAATGAATCAATTATGAACTATGTAATGTGTTATGCATTTCTTGCAGAATTTTTTTTCTCTTTTGTTTTCTTGACTGCATTTTCTCCTAAGTTTGCAAACCACAGATGGACAAGTTAATGCAATAATTGAAAGTCAATGGCATGAACTAAGGATACTACTGTACATGTGTTACGTGTGTGTGTATGTAGAGTATGTGGGTATGTATGTATAAATATTGATATGTATATACGGTATTTGTGCCGGTAGATCTATATGTCTGTTCTTATATGTATGACAGCCTTTGCTTGACATTGAAATACCCAGGGACGTATCTAGGCTTGGTGATGTATGATTGCATTTGTAAAATTTGGAGATTTCCTTTCGAAGATTGCTGGAGTGACATAAAAAGCTGATTGATCACAACATTTGCATGCATTGATACTAACCTTTCATTAGTCATTAACTTGTATTGTTTTATGTGCTCAGGTTATCAAACCATTACAAAAGAGAATAGAAGAACTGGAAAAAGTGTAAGTATCATTCTCATTCAAGCATTTCTCGAGGTTTTATATTCACAAAGAGAAGTAAGCACTGTACCAGCAAATGGAAAGAAATGGAGTTGCTTATCAGATTGAAGCACAGTGCATAGTGTTCAGGTTTCAAGGGCATAAACTCGATAGACCTTTGTTTGGGAGGAGTGTGGTGAATGCATTTTGGCCCTGCAAAATCAGTCAGTACGGCATTGTGGTTAGGAAGTATGCCAACATTTAAAATCAACTAAGATTTAGATGTGAGTGGAGGAGGGGCACTCATTTTGGCATTGAAAAAAATTTTCTTTAATTTCTTTCTTTTGCTTTTTTTTTAGCTCGAAAGTTATTATCAAACTCTCAAAAAATATGAAGACATTTGGTCATGACAACTATGTCTATTATTTATGCTTGTATTTTGAATTTTGTCATTGGAAATATATACTGTTACCCCACCTCTGTCACATTTTTGTGAGTCTGGGAGGCCACTCTCCCAAACCTTTCATTGAGTTATGCCCTTGCAAGATTGTTCAGGTTGAAGAGAACAGCGATCATGAAAATCTCATGTCTAATTTCAGTAGAATATTTTCGTGCAGAAAACCAGGGAAGTTGTTGTTGAGATGGACAGAAAATTTAATTTCTGCTAATACTATAAGAACCATAAAATGGAGTGAAGATATTAGTTGTGGAATTTGTCTCAAAGGTATTTGTATCTTTTGTTCCTCAGTTTCAGTTGAATATTATTTAGGGAGTAACATCATTTAAGTCAACCAATACTTTAAAATGTAGGTTTCTGCTGCTCTCTGGTGGAACGAAGGTTTTATCACCAAGTAAGAGATCAGAACAATACTGCAAGCCACTGTGTGAAGTGAAGTGAACATCAACAGCAATATTCAAACCAGATTTGTCAGTACTATGTCACAACTGATTGATTTCTAGCATGAGGCTTGTGTATCAAATATGTACTGAATTATTTCATTTTGTAATTTTGTGAGATATTTCCTGAAAATAAGAACAGTGACTTAGATACAAAAATCTTTGTAACTTTTTAGTAGACCTGAGAAGCAATGGTGGAAAATTCCTTTAAGTTTGCTGTCAATTGCATGGAGCTGTTAAATAAGGGCTCTCCCATGTTTCTCATATAACTTGACTTATCCTAAAGAGATTGTGTTGTTTATCAGCAAAACTTTGCTTTCCCTTAAAGTCATTAGTCAGAAGGAATATTTTAGTCCTGTAGCTCACTGCATTTTCCTGCACTCCCCCACCCCCCCCCCCCCTTCTTCCTTACTTCATTTCTGTCCACAATGCCATCAAGTGTGAAGCATTTAATAGTAATGTCATTCATTTTTTCTGTGACAGATCTTTGAAGAAATTTCCAGAAGTTAAAAAACTACCAGAAAGTGAAAGGAAAAGAATCTTGGTAGGTTTTGATGTTTTTTGGGGTCTGGATCGTATGTAGCAAAGCACACATACAGGTATGCGAAGATGTTCCAATTATTTTCACAAATTTTCAAAACAATTCCCTGTCCCCCCCCCCATTGATTTCACATTAAAAACAAAACCATACATCCAGTCATAATATACAAAGAAGGTAAAATAATGTAATGTGAGCAATGTAATTTCCAAACAGCTATGCCATATCATGTCCATCGTTTACTGTACTTTGGAGATCTCATTGTAATGATATTTTTACCAGTATCGTCTATGGTGGAATGAAGAGCCAGAACAGTGCAGTCTTTTTGTCCACATCTTTTATTACAGGGAAGCAGCATGATCTGGCAGTAGGATGCGGCATAACTTTTTCTTTTTTATTGTGGATATTACTTCAAGTTGATTTACGTTTTAATAGCTCAAAAATTCTGACTTATTTCCAAGCGATATCGCTGCATTGCTGCCACAGTATGTTGCACGGTGGATGACTGTAAGCTTGGTTAACTTAATACTTTGCTATTTAGTCAACACGTGTCCTAAGGAAAGAGTCACACAGCCCAAGTCAGCATTCTGACAACAAAGCTCTGTTTAAAGATACATTAAACCTCCGTCTTTAGATCTTGTATGGGTTTGTTGCTCACGGTTTCATTAATAGTAGATGAAATTGGTTCATTCACAACATCAGGTTGTTAGGTGCATTCTTAGGACATGATTATAAATGTGCTGTGGTATTGCTGCATTTTCCAAAGTACACAAAAGGACTGCAGAAAGTCAGAAAAACTCCTATACATTTGTCCAAGTATAGCCAAAGGAAATGCATTTGCATAGGAGTTTCCTTTGTAGCAGTGTTCACATGGACGTGCCACAGATTTAGGACAGGGTCTAGTTTTGCAAACTTTTTAGCTGAAAAAACAAAATCGCTCTTCTTTCTACACTCCTAACACTCTAATTAAAGAAATTTATAATGAAAGAAATGTGGCATAGCTGTTATTTATCCTCAATGGTATCAAATGAAAGAAAATGATGGCAGATCAACCGTAAAGGCTGTTTTTATTTCTTCAAACAGCACATCCTACTTTAATCTTTCATTTTGTCCATTTTCTTCCAGATTACGGGAGGTGCCGGGTTTGTCGGATCTCACCTCGTGGATAGGCTGATGGAAGATGGCCACGAGGTCACAGTCGTGGACAACTTCTTCACCGGAAGGAAGAGAAACGTGGAACATTGGATCGGCCATCCGAATTTTGAGATGCTCAACCACGATGTTGTCAATCCTCTCATGATTGAAGGTACAAATCAAGTGGATATATTTTGCTTGTAGTGGATAGCCAGATCTGTCAGGATTGTAAAAATAGACTAGTAGACAAAGGAATTTGTGTTGCTAGATATATATGAACTAGCAGTCTTGTTTGAATAGCAAAACGTTCTGTATTCAGCTGTGTGAAAAATTGATTGAAAAAACATTTAAGCCTTCTGTTGCAATCTTCTTGGGGCGACAAAACACAAGAATTTGAAATACCTGCAAGTCAGTGAGATTGTTATGTTCTTTGCATTTGTAGTTGACCAGATATACCACTTAGCCTGTCCAGCATCACCACCTCACTACATGTATAATCCCATCAAGACCATCAAAACGAGCTCAATTGGAACCCTTAACATGCTCGGTCTAGCAAGAAGGGTCAAAGCCAGACTGCTGTTAGCATCAACGTCTGAGGTCTATGGTGGTAAGTGCTTCTTGCTTTATGATGCATTAAGTGGTATCGTGGACTTCCGTAAGTTGTGTCAGTATACTGTCTGCCAGTAGTACCAGCGATGTACATGTAAATATCCACAGCTTTATTGCATTGATGATGAACTCATTTGCAAGTGTCATACATCTAAAAAAGTTACAAAGTTACAAGTTGAAAGAGTTACCTTCATTCAGAAGTTGCAAAGTGAAATCCTGAGTGATGATCCGTTGGAATTGTGTTTCTCTCTATTGCTGGTTTTTGAGGTACGGCTTTTCAAAGGTTGAAGAAAATCCAAAACAGATGATTTATAGTGTTGCACTGTGTCAGTATTTCCTTTGTTGGGCCTTTACATTTTATCTCTTAATTTTATCTCTTAATTTTATCTCTTAATTACTGGGTTTCAGATTGGTAAGTGATATCAATATTTCTAAAGAAGACAATATGTGCTCTCAAATTATAACCCGCAGGGCATGTAAAATTATCAATTGTCCTTGAAATAAAGGTTAAGTAAACAAATGACAACATAAGGCATATCAGGTGAGTTCCTCCCTGGATGTCACAAATTTTCATATTTGGCTTGTGTTTGTGCATGATGCAATTGTCAAAGAGAAATTTGTTTGTAAAATGGTCAATGTTTGATGGATTTTCCTGAAAGTTGTGACTATTTCAAACGTTCGTAATAATCAAGTCAGTCAATAGTCTAAAATGTGTTTTTCATGTCACATGTACTTTAAGGAATTTTATTGCCGCTATGGTTGGGCTCTTATTTGAGTAATTTTGCCACAGTTAGAGAAATTTTGTTACACACCACCAATCTTGGGAGTGCATCAATTACATGGTACTGTGTATAGCACTATAGTTAGTGAAAAAAGGCTCTATGACGTTTCAACTCATTCACATCACCACTCTGTTTGTGAACTGTGGTTGCTCTAAACTTTTATGATACTATTCTTTAGATGAACTCAGTACCTATGTAATCTATCTGGCTTCCACAACTATATTTAGACCAACCCTGTCCGTATGAAAAAAGGACCCCTGTAATCTGCAAGTTTTCACATGTGCCATTACACTATTAACAAAATCAGTCTCTATAGTCCCATAGTTCACATATGTGTGCTTAAGCCTATTCTATATGAAGAAACTCAGTTCCTCATGTTTTCTTTCCGTTACACTTCCACTCCACTTCAAGCTGTTGCTGTTTTGACTTATCCAGTGTCATGGTCTCTGTGATAACCACAAATTTCAAGTCCTTATTGTATAGAGGAACTCATTCCTGTTTAGTCCTATGATTTGCAAAAGAATCATGTTGATGAACCCAGACCTCTCTAGCCTTCTATCCAATTTTATATCAATTCCAGCCCATACTGTGTTGATGAGTTCAAACCCGTGTAGTCAAATATGTGCTGTTGTACTTTGTCTCAGGCCTAGCTGTACTGTGTTGATGGCTTCAGGTTCTCATAGTCCTACGTGCTATTTCATTTCAGTTCCAACTTCCAGCCCATACTGTGTTGATGAGCTCAGTCCCTCAATACAACCTTGTTCTTTCCGTACATTTCATGCTCTCAATATGTTGGCAACATCAATGTAATAGGCTATAGTGTTTTCATTCTGTCCCTTTGTTCTGTTACAATGACACTGGTGTGTCTGTGCCGATTGATGTGTTAAGTCTCACCTTTCAAATAGTGAAATGTTGGTTTGAATGTAAGTCATACGTAAATTTGCAATAAACTAATGCTTCCTGAGTGATGTTGTTATCTGCTAAAATAAAAATCTAGAGTAGCATTTGAGTATCTTGTCTGTCAAGTTTTCATGCAATCATTGTCTTGTGGAATCATATCTTAGTCAAATTCTTCCTTTTTGAATTCTTCCACAAAGAGGAAACTGTTAAGTGTCCTTCATTGATTGTTGGAATTGTTACCTACCATCATAAATATGACCACTCAGGATGTGTTTGACAAAAGTGAAGCCTCTTAATTACAAGAGATTGTATTTTGTTGATGGTATACCATTCACATGATGTCTGTGAGATGACAAAAAAAAGAAGAAGAAAAAGAAGAAACAGCACAAAAGCTCTGATCACTACATGTGCACAGTATGTCAGGTTAAAATTTTGTTGAAAGTAGGAAATCTAGAAAACAGGAAATTGATTTCCATAGGGTAAGTAATTGTTAATCCTCTTAACAGAAAACAAAATTTTTCCAATTTGTTGCTTTGATTGATGTACTGATATAAATATGCAGTAAGCTTTCTAGATTTGAAAATTACAGACCTTGCTTTGCCTACACCTGCTACTTCTTTGGTGAAGGTAATTCATAGCTGTCACAAAGGTTCCCAGAAAATCTTCCTGGCCCCTCCCCTCTCCCCAACAACTCCTCCCTCACAAATCACCTCTCTCCAATAACTCTAACACTTTTCCTGAAGAAATTGTCCATCGAGACTTGTCCGAGGTGGAATTTTCTTGGTTGGGAATTAATTGTTTGTGTGCTAGTCATCCAGACGGCTTTGTCAGAGGGGAAATTTACGGAACAAAATTGTCCTGGGGTAGGGGGTGGGGGAGTTGGGAAATTGTCTGGGTAGGAGTTGTCCAGTCACAGTACACACTTTAAACCCAGTGACAGAAAATCAAAGAGTGACTCTTTAAGATATCTGTTGTCTTCAGTCTATTTTTGTGATACTTTTGTTAACACTAAGAGATATCTTGGTTCAAAATATTAATGTCACATACAAGCGACATTCATACATCTGTTTGCCAGTGTGTTTGCTAGACTTGGTCATTCAGCCATTTTAATAGTGTTCAGTTGCACCTCTGAATGTTGGATACCTGTTAAGAAATGCAATTTGCCCAGTTTCCGTCTTAAATACTTTGCCCAGTGATTGAAACTTTTCCAACTTGCCGATATTTTGTTAGTCAATTTATGAAGTTTTGAATGACTCTTCTGCAGATCCTGAAGAGCACCCCCAGAAAGAAGAATACTGGGGACATGTGAACCCGATAGGTCCGAGAGCCTGCTACGACGAAGGCAAACGAGTGGCTGAAACTATGTGCTATGCATATGCAAAACAGGTGAAAACCAGTCCACTTGTACCATACATGAAACTTAGGATAACCATCATTGCTCTTACCAAATGACAGTCAGACTACCTGCACCACATCTCAACCTCCCAACCCCCCCTTACCCATCCTCTCCAGTTGCATCCTCATTGTTCCACAGAGAAACTCTCTGTCACCATCTCCATCAAAGTTTGTGAAACATTTTTTATGGTGTCTCTGGCTTTGCAGGAAAATGTCGAAGTGCGAGTAGCCAGAATATTTAACACATTCGGTCCAAGGATGCACATGAACGATGGCCGAGTTGTCAGTAACTTCATAATCCAATCTCTGAAAGGGGAACCGATTACCATTTTCGGATCAGGCAAGCAGACCAGGTCATTCCAGTATGTCTCGTAAGTATGGGACCACTATGACATATTTGTATTCATGCTTTTTAACTCATCAAGTAGTGTCACAAGTTATTTCCTGCATACTTGTTCTGTTCGACTTTTTAGTTTGTCTGTGGGTCGTGTATATACGTATGAATTGGGAAAAGTGATCAGTTTCAAAGTAAACTAAAGGTTGTCAATGCAATTGGATAATTATAAGTGAATATTGGATTGTATCATTAGATTTTAACATATTACCTTCCAGCCTGTGTATTACTTACAATCACATTTAAGCATAATCTACAGTTATTGAGTATAAATTAAACAATTTTGAGCTGAAGGTAGCAGTGATATCATAGCAACCAATGGGTGATGGAAGCAGCAAATTTAAAATGTTGGAATACTCATGATCATGTGCAACCTTGCACCTTATCCCCACAGAAGTTTTGTTACATGCTAAGATCATGCCACAAGAAGACCTTTTTCCATGATAGAAAGGGACGTGATATTCAGACATGCCATAATGGTTAGGGTGTGTCATCTCGAGGAGGCATTAACATATATGATTTCTTGTGAGGATTTGGCTCAGCCTTGACACCAACAATGATTGAGAACAGCCAATGGGGGATTAGACCCATGATTTTCATGTTTGAATATTCATTAAACAAAAAGACAAGCTGAGTACACTGCTCATTCATATCCTATGATCACTTTATCAAATTAGTGATTTACAGTGATTGAGTATTCCTCCAACACATGAAAATTGAGCCTAACCTTTTTCGTGTCATAAATTTTGAAACAAAATAAGTTGCAATGTATCATATTCATTGACCACAAGCAAACTGATTCCAAATATGGCCACTCGGTTATCAATTACTGTTCCAGATATTTGAATTAATGTGAAAGTCTGAGGATCATGTAGCCCCTATGGGCTCATCAAGGACCCTATGCCCTGTTGATCATGGATGAACACTCAATTCACTATCATTCGATATCTTCTTTCATGAAAATTTCATCTTTTTTGTATTGTTACATATAATCGTACACGTCCATGAATCTTTTTCATCATAAAGCGTCTTTCATTAAGGGGAATTTTCACTATAGTTCCCTGACTGTGGTCACAGAACTTTCTCTTGGAAGTGGTACATGGAAGCAGTCATACATGGCACAGCAGGGAGTTTGGTTCAATATCAGTGAGATGAAACAGAGCTGTATCATATCAATTAGGAAGTTGACAAAGTTATGTGTGTGTAGTTCCGAGTGATGTGTTACAATGCTGATCCACACTGGTGAATTCCAACCTCTTAGAAAGTGCTCTCAGCACACTTTATCATCCAGCCTGTTCTGATTTAATGCAACATGTTGTAATTCAAAACTACCTGAAATGCTTGAGTGATCACGTTATTCATAGTAGGTGGTTTTGTGAAGATGTTTACAAAGGCTTTGCAGTTTTTTTTAGAAGTTTCTCTTAGGAGATGTTTGACCCATTGTTGGACAATATCAGGCTTTTCCCCCCTCACTTCTCTTAAAGCAGTTATCAAGTTTTTTTTGCCTCTGACTCACTATTCTTGTATGAAAATTACGCCTTGTTTGTCCTGTTACATGTTACTGAAGCTATCCATGAATCTTTCACACCATAAATCGTTGTTTTTTAATTAAAGGGAATTTTCACTGTAACTGAATGTGGTCACAGAACTTTCTCCCAGAAACTTAGTATGTGTAAGCAATCATACATGGCTCAGCAGAAAGTTTCATTTTGCTACGATTGATCTCTCAGATGATTCTTAGGAACTTTCATCAAAAGTTGTGTATCTCTCATATGGGGTGCCTCTTTAGTCTCTCATATGGGGTGCCTCTTTACGTATTGTTTCTTGGTTAGGCCTCCACTGACAATTCAAGTACAAGTAAGTGCTAATTCCTGCCTTAAAGAAACATTATCTTTCTTCTCATTACGTGCAGTGATCTTGTGGCCGGTATGATCGCTCTCATGAACAGCAATGTTTCATCACCAGTCAATCTGGTAAGTTCATGAAAGCCATTCTCTCTTTCTCTTTAACTGGTAGATTGCATTCAAGAATTGGAAAGTATGTGACACATGTAGATGTCAGTTGCTGTCGATCGTGATCCAAAGGAGGATCACGATTGAGAGTTGCGATTATGATGATTACGATTTGTTTTCGATAGATCATTACCTGTGTGATTACTGATGTGTATGTGTGTGTGCGTGTGTGTGTGTGACTGCCACCTCACAAAAATTTGGATAGGTCACTCGCATGATCTCCTGGTGACAGATACTATGGTGAAGAATGCAGTTGTTTTAGTGTCAGTCAAAAGTTATCTTTGGGGTCAACCAAGGTCAAATAGTGAACATTTTTGTGAAACATGCTATGCCAAGAAGGCAAGTGTAGACAGCTTACGTAGTACTTGGGTAAAAGTACCAGAATGAGCACAAGAGATTTTGTGCTTGTGATCAAGTTAAAAGATCATTTCTTTCTTTGGTTTTCCACAACATGTATTCATGAAACAATTTTTTGTCATAAAGGAATGTAAAGTAAAACGTCAGGACCTGGCAGTTTTGAAGAGATAACATTTTTAGTATATGCTGGACACTTACACTATCAGTCAGGATACCACATCAAAACAATTATTCATTTCTCCACATTCCTGGTGGAGCATTTGAGGTCATACTGTAGCTATTCTGTCAAAATGACCACAGTCTCCTTGTTTCCTTATTGGGTCGTGGTATCAAGGAAGCATGAGCAGTTATGTCACTGTTCTTTCTTTAAACTGAAAAATGGATCACCTTTTTCTTTTCTAGTTTTTTTTCTTTTGGAGGGGAGAGTGAATGGGAGGACAATCTTTGACCGTTCATCATATTAGAATAAACCGAAGAGAGGAAGTTTCCATGCTGAGAGTTCACATCTGTATTGTACCTTATGTCATCTGTCAACAATATAAATATAATTCCTTTTGGATACAGTGAGCATACATTTTCAAGTTGACTCATCTGAAAATGGAAAGGCTGTGAAACAAAAAAATTGTTTAGTTTTCTTTAAATCATTTCATGTTTTGTCACCTTTAACCCAGGGAAACCCAGAAGAACACACCATCCTTGAATTTGCTGAAATCATTAAAGATACAATTGGTGAGTAATTCAGAATTACTGATATTCCTGTCAAAATGGTTCTATCATATTTCATACCAGAATCACTGCCATGTGTGAGTATACCATCGCTCAGTTGATGCTCCATAGGAAATCTTGCTGCATGTTATCCTTACCAAGATTTGCTCATGTTTTGACCTAAAAAAGTTAACTACATGAGTTACTCCATTACTGCACCTAAGTGTTCTCCCTGTATATTATTTAGTTCATCATTGATGCATGCATAATAGAACAATTTTAACCAGATTGCATGATAATTTTAGTGACAGCAACAACTTTCTGCCATTTAAGGAGATATTGTTCATAGTAACTAGCCTCTTACAGTTTCTAAAGAAAAGTTTTACCTTCTTTTTAATTTCTTGACCATGTCTTCCCAAGTTTTTAAAGGTTATTTTTTTTAAGAGTTATTTGCAACAAAAGTTCCTGTAGGCATTCCAGTTTCAACAGTTTCATCAAGTGCACTTGGCCATGGCCTCAACTGAAACAGGACACATTGATTGAATGTACTATGATAGAGTATTTGCGCATCGTTTAGTGCCTCTTATCTTACATCGGAGAAGGCGCCTCATAAGTTTTGATCATTGATATCCTACAGCATTACATAATTATTATACTAATTTCACTCCAAAAACAATCTGTGTTTAGGAGGAAACAGCAAAATAACAAACGTGGAAGCCGCAGAAGATGACCCAAGGAGAAGGAGACCTGACATTACAAAGGCTAAGAAGCTACTCAACTGGGAACCAGAAGTGAGTAGATTACTTTAAGTTTGTCCAACCTTTTTGTGTCTGCAGAAAGTCTTAAGTGCCCATGAATCACTGTGTGCATTTCACTTTTCCTGGTTGCCTTATCCCCCTCTGTGTCAATATACACAGGGCAGGACTAATCAGTCCATTGTATTTGATTTATTTGAGGGGAAAGCCAATTATTATTCAACCCAACACAAGAGTTCTCTGAGTCTGACTTGCATCAGAGTATTCAGGGCATCACGCAGTGCAGATGAAGTTACTACCCCGGGAACTAAACTTCAAAGGTGACGGGTGATGATAGAACTTGGAGAGAATTAAAAAATCCTGCAGTGAAGGCACAAATAAGGATTAAGCTGCTTCATAAATTAACAATCCCACCTTAGGATCTCACCATTTGTCACGGTAAAATGCTTTCACTAACCTTTCATATTACAAGTGGTCATTTCTACTCACAAAGTACCAAACCCATCGCTGTATGTTGACAGCAAGTTGTAGAATAACTTTTTGTCAAACCAACCTATGTGTTGTGTGAATCAGCTTACTTGTTTCTGTTATCCTTTTAAAGAAAGTTGGTAAATGTTGTAATGGATCGCAGATTTTTTGCAGATTGTCACCGTAGTCTGCATGCACACGTTGTTATGAGGACCAAATGCTACAGCCATAATTATTTCAAAACAAACCCTGAATCACGAGTTTACCTAGATTTATTGCAGGTTAGACCATCTGAGTGTGGTGCCACAATCAGCTGGCTTGGAGTGTACAGGAAAACTTTTGGCACCATGTACCCCCAGATTGCCAAAAAGTGAAATTCTCTAGGTCTTGCAAGATGTTTCCAGGGGTTGAGGAATCTGCTAGAAAATTTGAATTCTTAGAAAAAGTATTTCTGGCTGGGACACTTTTATACTGATATTGTCTATTTTATCAGTGTTTGTTAATAATGGTGACATGTCAGAAAAGTTGGTCTCTTAGCTAGGGATATTCAGCAGTTTTTCATCCTGGTTGAACCCAAACACCAGTGGCAGATTACTGCTAATGTTACTTGTACTTAATTGGTAATTGTGTGTGAAAATTCTGCAAAGTGCTTCCTGCACTGTTTTGTAAATGCTTTTTGGTAGAGTGAGGGGTGTTTCGGTGGTAGTTTGATTGCTACATTGGTTATATTTTCCATTATGGTAGGCGTCTGTTTCAATTAGGCTTTTTTTTTTCATTGATTTCTAAAAATCAGAAATAGTAACTGTCTCATAGCCATCGTGTATCCTGGTGCCCAACCAAAAGTCAGCTGTACCATTGACATTTGCATTTTCTCAGTACCATACGTCTAATGTGAATCGTACTAGTGTACAACATACACCCATCTACGCCTACTCACTAATAGGACTACCAATTTTCCCTGAAAATTAGACAAAATTTGGCAACCTGACACAGTGTATTTACACAGCAGTTGTGTTCTTAAGGAACTGGGTAGTAAATTTGGATCTGGGTAGTAAAATACTGTACCTTTGAGGTACCTGGATTTTTCTGTGGAAACACTAGTTTAAATGATTTCTGAGTGACGTTTTTTTCTCTCTCTCTCTCTTAGGTGCCTCTCTCGGTGGGGTTGGAGAAGACCATAGATTACTTCAGGGAGGAAGTCAAACTGTTACAAAACAAAAACTGAAGTTGGTATCCGTCATCCTGAGAGAATTGAGTTTGGTGAAGTTACCATGGTAACCATCGCTATGGTTTGAAGAGGTAGCTCAGGATTGGAAAGGAGGAGAAAGATGTCAATTTCAGGCCTTGGTGGAGGGATATGAGAAGTAAAACCACAGTGGTAAACACCATCAAGGATTATGCTCTTCAAAGGTAACATTGCTACAGGGTGATGGCAACAGGACGCGTTTGCACCTCCTACATTTCCTCCTCTCCCCCACCCCCCTCCATTAAAATCCACACCTAGATATGTGTGCTTATCAAAAACAATAATTTAAACAATAATAATTTATTTAAAGGTTAGGTTTTGGGGAAATATAATCAACTGTTGGTAATTTTCCACTTTAGTACCATTATTAGTACCATTTCCTGGTTGAATATTTTACCTTTCCATTAAACAACTTTCAGTCATCAGAATCGTTGGCATGTTTTTTTCTTTTTCCATGGCCGCTTTAAAACTTGCCTATTTTTCTTTGTTGCCCCTCATCGAGTTACAGAGTGTTCACTCGCCTGCAGAGAACGTTACTGCTGTCTGTGGATCGCACAACTTCGGCGGAGGGACTCCCTTTTGTCACACCGGTGTCTGTGAGATTGTAAATTGTCTTGTTGAAAAAAAAAAAATCATGAAATTCCATGCTGAGAGTAACTTTGTTTGTTAGAGTGAAATGTAGAGCAAGACTTGTTCTAGTTGGCATGAAACATGTGAAATTAAACAATAAAGATTACGCCATGTGATCTGTCAGTGCTATAGGTTTGTACCATAGATAAAAACCGCATTCCACACTAAGGAGAAAGTGATTACCCATGATAAGCTCTGTTGCATTGGAGGTTTTCTCCTGGTCAGTTTCTTTATTCATGTGTCCCTCTAAGGAAATAGTTTCCGTGGTTCAAGCAATGGTAAGGTTGAAAATAGTGAACTATTTGGGCGTCTTGCAATAGGAAAGATATTCGTAGAACAAGGAGCAAAGCCAAAGAAATGTACGGTAAGAACAGAAGTTAACTGAATTTGTGAAGAGTTATATTGAAAGCATCACAGGACAGACGTTTTGAGAGACGGTTGAAATGCATAAAGTTTTTGTGTGGATAGATTACAGAAGTGGCTGGAGCTACAATTTATTAAATTAGCTTTCATTTTCAGGGAAAAGCAAACAGTAATTTGAGCAGGGCTGGATTAACCAGGAGGGAGACTCTGGGCACAAAGTAATGCTCAGGTCCCATTGACTAGTATATAATACAGTGAGGCATGTCATTGAAGGGGAGCAAAGGGTGTGGTCACTGTCCCCCCCCCCCATAATTCCCCTGGAATGAACTCCACAGATTTGATCAGGCATCTGTGAGCCAAAATGTGACATCACACCAGAATGTCATTTGTGGGGACCCCCTGGGCAAGTGCTTGACTGACATGCTTAAATACTGCCCTAATATAGAGAGTCTCCATTGATTAGCTCTGATTGTAGAGATATGTGACTTGGAATACTGAAGGGCCTTGTCCTTGAAAATCATGTCAGTGAACTAAATCTCTGCTAATATCTGAAATATTTTCAGATCCCTTGCCATTTTGTTTTCTTTTGCTTGTTTTTATTTTTTTTTTTCCCAGATTGTTGTAATTTTTATTGTGAGGGATTTGAATTTATTTTGGCAGGATGTATCTTTAGAACTATTGGAGTAGTACTTTAATACAATTACTGTTTTTAAGTATTTCACCTGCTTGGCTTTCAGATTTCCACTCTCTTTTGTCCTTTAAGCAAGTTTCAATTTCAAATCAAAACTGCTGAATCTTGTAAGTTATGAACTAAGGTAAACTTGTGTTACCTGGTGTTGTGTTATAAGGCTCGAACAGCGTGGCACATAATCCTTGAAAAATTACATTTCATCTTCCGGCTTGTGGATTAGTCTGTCTTGCATACCACTTCAAGTAGAGCCTGCATTGTAATGTCCTAAATGTTAGAGAGTCTCAAGTCTTAGGTTTGCTAGAGTTCAGGACACATTGTATTCATAAGTTTGTGTTTATAGTCGTAAAATATTAGTCCTCATCTAGAGTTTCATAATTTAAACCAAGTCAAGTCTTTTTAATGATACAGGGCACTTATTTACAAATATCATGAATTGTTGGCCAAAGTGCTGTCAAATCGGTGTAAATTTAGGGAAGTTTTAAGCAAGTTCTTCAAACGACAATGGAATTCTGCGTCCAATCTGTGGATGCCAGGTAACTTGTGAGTGGCTTTTAGTCTGGTGGAATAATGTCTGTGTTCAGTGCTAGCCAAATGACTCATGTTGACCACCAGTTGAGTGGACCTTTGTTTCAAATTACAATCAAATGTGACAAGTGTCGTTATGCAACCTTGAGTCGACCTGGAGCTTTTGACATATATATGTGTAGAAATATTAAACTGTCACATATTTTCATGTCAAGCAGCCTGTAAGTTCTTGCATTCAGTGTTTGAGACATGTTCTCTGTTGATGAACAAAGATGAGTAGCACGTCCCAACAAACTCCTAAAACAGTTTTAGTATAGTTTCCCATTCCTATAATAATGTGACATAGTTTCTTTCATTTTTTAATTCTATTACAATGTATCCACGGTTTCATGTTATCCTCACGTTGGTTTGAACAGTTCGCTGGTTCACTTTTATACTTAAGTTTTTGAAAATTGTACAGTCTTTAGACTATGAAGGGGGATCCCTCCCCAAGTCTACAAGCCTCCGCGATGAAAATGTCCAGAAAAATTGGTAATGCTAGTGTTTGTTTCACATTTTCAGAGGCTTTTGAGAATTTGTAATGTGTGCAGTTGCAGTCAACCCAAACTTTAAAAAACTGATGTTAATTTTGTGCCTTATTCTGGCAAAAGTAAGTAAATGAAATTTGTATTCTCAACTATGTAATTCCTGACATATAATTTTTAAGTTTCTATGCATGTTACCTACAGTAATGCAAAGAGACTGAAGTGGTGAAGACTTGTAGTTAAGAGTATTTGCTGTAAGCTGCCATCTGTTGGTGAACAAACAGTGAGTCATAGAGTAGTGGGCTGAATGGGACAGGAGGGAAGTGTGCTTACCAGATATGGTGACTTGGGTTTGGGCGATGGGTTTGTGTGGAATAGAAGGGTTTTGCACATTGGTGTAACCATACAAACAAAACTTAATTTGAGGAGAGGTAGAATGGGTCAGGCTGATAGCCTGGTACTGGGGTTGAACTGATTGTCCACTGTTACAACTTAACTAAAAGGAAAATGTTAGGTCTTCTGCACAGGTACTGAGAATGTAGTCATGTACAGTATAGGTATGCTTTGTTCAAGAAACTTTGGAATTTAATGTCCGCTAATGTCATCCATTGGATTTACATCTTTTGTCTTGGTGTAAATTGTGAAAGTGGCTCACACAAAGAAATATTAAGAAATACAATTATCTGAGTATCAAAACAATGCATCTATTGTCAACTTTATTTAACCAGTGTTTTCCTTGTTAGTATTTCTCTGTTTACATACACTGCTCAACAATAACCACTTTCAGTTTACCCTCTCTTCAGTGCTTTGTCCAAAATATGACAACCTTGCAATCAATTTTTGGATATTCTCCTACTCTCTGTTTATTCATCGAATGTGAATTGGCAAGATGTCGTTCTCTCAATCCGAGATTTTGGCCCCCCTCAGAATCTACTTATCTTGTATGAATTTTTTTTCCCTCTGATACACTGATGTCATGTACACTTCATCTTGTATAAACCAGTTCATGTACTTCAATTGAAATAAACTAAATAAACTAGAACTAAACTATCGTAATCAAGCATAGAATGTAGTAAAATCCATCATCACTATTGAGTTTTTTGCATGCTCAGTTTGGTAAGATGTAAAGGTACCACTTCGTCTGTCTTATTCCCAATAATTCACATGACTTTGTACAAGCTTAGTATTAATACGTGTGAGATATTTCCTTATATTTGTCTTCATATATTGGTACAATTGACTGGTATTCTACAGCGAATCGTGTATCCAAATACGTCATTGGATCACTGCATGATTGGGGTGTCTATGATCACTTGCAGGCAAAACACCCCTTGGCCTTTAACGACCACCGAAGGAGAATGATAAACCAACGAATGTAACATGAAAAAGAATATATCTACATAGAATTCTGCCAACAAATTCACAAGTTTGTTTGACACGGTTTCATTTGAATATGTTCATGCTCATTGTCCATGGAACAACAACAAACAAACAATAACTAGAGAAATTTGAAAACAAAACAAAAATTGCTCGCTGGGCCGATGTTGAACGATGCTACCGAATTACATTTAATTTTCCATCAACAAGCCACTGCGTAACTAGATGATTATATATTCCACATGTTTTTATGTGGTGCTTTTACACAACTCCGTGTGCTGGATAAATGTATACATCGAGTTTGCTGCTGATGCTGGTAATGTCGACCGTCCGCACGATCATGCCACATATAGGCCTAAATACTTTGTAAGCATAGTGCAGTGATACCTTTCTGCTCTTTCTTGCATATGTGTTTATATTCATCAAGGATATTTCTGCTCATCCTTGCATGCTTTGTTTCTTTTTTTTAACAGAAATGTCAAAAAAGTGTTTTTAAATCCTTTATCCTTCCCCATTTTTATATATGCTGTGCCGGTTTGGTATCTGGATGTGGATCTGGATCTGGATAGGTACTGCACAACACTCCAGATGGGAGTCAAACGTGCAGGGTCCGGTGTGCGCATGTGATGAAGTTCAATGCTCCTGCCTGATCAGGATCCTCAAGACAGAGTTCTTGAATTGCTTGGGATCCTCGAGATCTGTTATGTTCTGGGGGAGTAGGTTCCAGTCTCTGACGATATGAGGAAAGAATATACCATTTTGCAAAAAGATAAAGATAGAATTTCCAACTTGAGATTTTTAAGAGATGCTTCGAAAATAATGCAATTAAACTTTGATTATCTCGAAGGAAGTTTGATTGCATCTGCTGGGGCTGAGTTTATGAGATTTTTATGAGATTTCTCATGATCAGCAACACCCCTTGCATGCTTCGCTAGTGAGCCTAAATGTGCAATCAGGCAGACAGCTGAGAAACCACAACATCTTGTGAAAAACAAACTTGTAAAGGCGGCCATTTATTTGCTTTATGATGTTTCAGGCAGGATCAGCAAGGTCGTAGCGTTTGAAACAAAATGGCGTCAAATAACAAGTTGTCCCAACCCTCTCTTTATGGGAAACCTGAGGACTATCTAAGCGGAGCATTAAAGCAAATTTTGTTTTTCTAAACTCCCCAGATGGCCGGAAACAGCAATTTTTGGGTGTTATAAACTGCATAGGCACAGCGTTGAAACACCGATCTCATGTTTGTAAATTAATGAGAGCAAAGGTAAATCCATGAAAATGCTAACACATATCAGATGGATTGAGTTGATGCAAGAATCATAAATTATGCATCCTCTTTCATGTATTCTAGGAGCATTTGGCAAATATTTGATTGGAGATGAACGTATCTTTTTTCGTCAGTTGGCTAGTGGAGACACATTGATTGTTTGCAAGGGGTCGAGAGACTCGAAGAAGTGAGCCACCAGTAGTTAGATTTGCTTTCTCACTGAGCCTGGAACACGGATGAGGGAACATCAACGAGTGTGTTACAGTGCGACACGGAAATACAGTACGCCCCCTGTTACATTGGCGCAGACAAAATTTTGAATTAGTAGTGAACTGAAAATTGTTTGAAGACTTCCTCAGGAGAGCGCCAGCATTTTTTTTTTTTTTTTTTTGAGCGAAGCGTACCAGGGAAAAAATACATACTATTGATCCCCTAGATTGCCAGAAATCACCCTTCCCAGGCTCTGCAAGTAAGCACCAGAAAATGGTATTGTCAGTATTTTGTTGAAAATTAATCTCATTTCAGCAGAATCTTCCTCTGAAAAAATCTGATCAAATTTGTGCATTCCATGGCCATTTGTCATTTCATGGCCACTTTTGTAGCACTGCCACTACGTATCACTGACTGTATCACACTTGTTGATATCCCCTCATGCATGTCCCAGGCTCAATTAATCTCTCCATTGACTTACACACTAAAATACCGACCCTAGTGCATGCAAGTTACGTCATATCAGGGATTCCTTACCTATCATGTGATTGGTAATGGACTGGCCAATCATTGCATTTGAAAATTCCCGTATGTCGACCATTCAGATTTTGAGCTAAAAAGGGGTGAAAGTTTTGAGAGGGATTTACACCCCCGTGACAAGGCTCACTGACCGAAATATTATTACGACACCGTCGATTTTCTAAAACAACTAAGTCATTCGTCTTCAGTCTCCCTGATTTTCACATTATATGTACTTTCATTGGTGATCTTCAACATCCAAGTAAAAAAAAAAACAAAAAACAAGAAGTAAGAAAAACAACGATGATGATGACTGAAAACATGATGAAAAGGTGATTGCCGTGGCACATTTCCCTAGGGTTAACAAAATCATGGTGGTATGGTACGAGTTCGAACACAAATCTATAGATACATAATGGCGGCGCACTTCGAGTCTCTCTAGCTCTTGACCAGAGCCATGTATATGACTCTGCTCTTGACTAGAGTACCTTTATAGGGAGAGTAGCGACAACTTAAAATTGGACGCCATTTTGTTTCCATTTCCTGCATATCTAGAGCACACTGCACATGACTGAAGAGTGCCTTTTAAGCGTTGCAGGTTTTCTTTTGTCGTATTTCTGGTCTCTATTGAACGAGAGGGGTGGGGTTTCGTGTACAAAATCTGTGGGGAGTCACTCACAATGATATGGGTTCGGGGAGGGGGCAATTAATGTCACAAGGGGGCAGAGTGGACGTCCTATTTTGATGACTGCATGGTACATATGGAGTACACTCTTGATTTTAAAGCAAACGTTTAGAATTGATATTGGTACCACGTTAGGGGGAGACAAAACATTATTCGCTGAAGATCCCTCGGGGCACAAGGAGGAGAACAAAGAGGGGGCAGGGGCTGCAAATGGGAAGATGCCCCTGGCAACAATAAAGGCCCGAAAGTTAAATTCAGGTGAGTTAAATTCAGGTGAACTCATTTGGCTGGAAAATTTGTGATAGAAACATTTAGACTACATTGTCCTAGTTTAAGAACCCTCTCCCTAGTTTGGGCTGGGCCCTTGGATCCCGGTCCCACCAATCTCGAAGTAATACGAAGTATGACATGTGAGGTATCTACGGATAAAGCATTTGAAGAAACAAAAATGTTGTTCATGTTCACCATTGAATCTTGTCTATAATCAGAGCTTTATTTTAGAGTTCTCCCAACATTGTGCCCAAGTGTCATAACATATTAGAAAGTATAGCATGAAAGGTAATTATGAATAACTAGTTTGAAGGAGAATATAAAACTGCAGTCCTTAATCCTGTGTAACTTGAGCCCTACACATCATTTCAGTTTGAGTGAATAAATTTCAACATTTTATATCTCAGCTCAGGAATGCCCTATGAAGATGGGAATTGGACTGTTAGAATTCATTCTTAATGGTCTTTAATTTTGGATTTTTGACTGTAGGTACACTTTTATCAAATTGCCAAACATTTGAAATTTTGACAGCTTACACCGTATGAAACGTAGAAAGACATAGAAAAAAGCCCTTGGGGAGACTTTGATCTGAAAGGTAGGTTATTGAGGTGAATCATGAAGGTATCTGAAGTTTATGCCAATGCCAGCATTATTAACTATTTCTGTACATACATACTAAATTACAACCAAGGATGAAACAGCGAACAAAAAAAAAAACAGTGGGTGAACTCAAAACTTGAGAAAAATTGAAAAAAAAAAAAGACACTTCAAGAGTCACATTACACATAGTCATACGCTTGCTGAAAAGTTCACCATGTCTCTTCAGTCTTGCTGACTTCTTCAACAGTTCCTAATTTCTTTCTTTTTTTTTTGGAGAAAAAGTGCAAGCGAACATTGATGAATTTACGAATGAGATTATGTTTGAGATTGTGGCAGGGAGAGATCTTGATATCTTTGGTCAGCTGTTCTGCTTCAATGACAAGAACATCTTTGATATTGGGTCCCTTAATGAGATTTCTTTACTTGCCCCTGAACAGAGTCTCCACTTTAACCAGCATGTTAAAGGCTTTTTCAGACACATGCTGCAAACAACCTTGTCTGTACTCTTTCAAAAGGGTGAGCGTAGCTGCCTGATGTGGCCCATCCTGTGGTCCACTGGTAACCTCACTCAAACATTCGTCACAAGTCTTCTCATTTTTCTTGATTGAATTAAGATAGTGCCCAGCAAGGTTATAAAAACTGTCAAGTTCGACTTGGGGAAGGTTTGAGAAAAGCTCCTCCTCTGATAAGCAAGGTTCAGGAATTTCTGGCTCTTGTTGTGGCATCTGCAAATTCTGGTTGAAGAACTCTGCCAAAAACTCTCCATCATCTTCGTCATAGCTTCCTGCTTGCTTGAGAGTGAGGAACTGTGCACTACCGATTAATTTCAAGGCATAATTGAATTCCAGTGTTGAAGGAACTGGCTTCTTCAGACGAACTACTGAAAATAAATTCTCTAGGCAGTCCTGAGTAAGTCGAGATGTGCGGAGAAATTTGTTCCCAGCATTGAGCAACTGATGCAGAATAGCAGTTTAGTTGGTTAACCAATCCAATGAATTTTAGTAATCCAGCTTACTTTGCCAGATAAAGGCTAGGCGACGGTTTGTCCCGTCCTACACAGACTTAGAGTTCCTTTATAGAGAAGGAACCCTAACACAGACGAGCCTAAAGTTAGGCCTAGCTACCCTTTTCGTCCTATTCACAGTACGTTAGTAGCCTATGCCACTGACTGTTGAGTCTACCACCTATAGCTTAGTTCTAACGTTACATGGCAGAGAAACGACGTTGGTTGGTTTCCAATTGACACGGCTGACTTTATTCTCCCAAATCTTTCTTCTCTTAGTATTTGTGGGAAATCTGTACATCCTAAACCCTTTCTCGGACCGACTGAGGCAACTAAATGCACAACAACCCGTCCTTTTCTTGGAGAACTGGAAAGTTTACGTGTAGTCGCGGTCATTGACTGCGTGCGACCAAAACTTTTTGGAAACAAAATGGCTCCTGTAGTCACATGACCTGTAATTTTTGGAACGTCAATGTCGCTACTCTCCCTATAAAGGTACTCTACTCTTGACCAGTGCAAACAATCACCGTGACTCCACGCCTCAGTTAAAAAAAAAAGTGTGGGACTAAAGATATGTTCATTACCACCCAAATAGTTGCCAAGTGCTCGAAGAATATTTACAAGGGAGTGCAAAATTTATGATTCTTACATTTACTCAACCCATGCATTTTCATAGAATTACTTTTGCTCTCATCATTTGAGAAATAGGCTTAGCAATCAGATCTCTGTTTCAAGACTGTGCATGTACCGCAGCTTATATCACCCTGGAAGTCCCGTTTGCGGCCATCTGGGGAGTATAAGACCAAAAATTTCAACCGTCCGTCCATGGCTTAGGGTCATAACGCGGTACATAAAAAGGATTGTCAAAACTAGTTATTTGACGCATTTTGGCCTCAAACTGCACGGTCAAGATCCTTTCCGAGACATGATATAACCACTAAAGTTGCCGCTTCACATGTTTGCTTTCACTGAATAAGTTCAGAAAATGTATCACCGTTTTGACTAACCTAAATGAACGTACGCCCAACGTTACTTTATTATTAATTTGATTAATCAAATTCTTAATTTGAGAATAAAACTAAAAGTGAATTTTTTTTATTTTAATTTGTTTAATCCTCCTGATTAATCAAATTATAACGAATTAAATTATTTAAATTGATTATTCAAATTATTAGTTTGTTTTGTGTAATAAAGCTTGAAAAAGATTCTCTTTGTCTCGATAGCCTTTCGTAAAAATTAAATTATCAACACAATGCCATTAAAAGCAGATCCGATTTTTTTTTAAATTTTTTATCTGGGATTAACGACAACTCTTACTAATGGAACTAGCTCTTTCTGAACTTTTCCCAAAATATGTTTGTCTTTTGAAACGTGGGGATTCCAATCCTGCTCAGCATAGCCTACTCCCGCAGACTGCAGCCTAACCATCCATCTGCTTACCCCACAACAACATCCTTATGAAGGTAGGTCTGTTTCAAGTTTCGTCTACTGAATCTATAGGCTTACCTAGAAGTTGGTTCCCTAGTTAAAGGCTGTAATGCATCAGCCCAGATAGTTTCAATTCTCCCAACCACCTACCTCTAGTCCCTCCCTCAGCCTGTCTTATATTCCTCCACATGTGCAATCAAAACAATGGATCCCTGTGTACGCTGTGTAATACTAGCTGCTCTGCATCTTTCGAATTTGCTGGCAATCTAAGAGTACTGTAACTTAGAACCAGTTGAGAATTTTTCTTTCGGGAGGTAAAAATATAGCTTAGAGTGATGCAATACAGCCTTTAAAGTCGCTTCTGCCCGGGCAGATGGTTTAGCAGAAGGATGCCAAAATGCCGATCTACCTACAGATAACCTCGAATACACCACCCGAAACTTAAGTTAACTTATTCTTACGATTCCCATGACCAATATGCATTTCTTTATATTTGTCTTAGCTAAAAGGCGACATTTGCCAGTCTTCACACCACTTGAAAATTTCATCAAAATATCACTTTGAGCGCATCACTGTCTAAAAAAAAAATACCGACCAGAGTATATCTTCCTTCCTTTGCGCCAGCTAGCTTGCAGTATGCAGTACGTTGACCCAATTTCGAGGAGCGGAAAAAGTGACGTTAGGTTGCATGAGCCTGGTCCTTGCCCATACGTCAGTCGACTGAAGTAACTGAGGGTGGCTGTAGCTTGATTCTATTTATGACAATAAAGTTTCAATATTGTTTAACCATCCGAACATACATCCATCTCATTTAGGCCCACCTCATAGTTTTGCTCGAACTTCAAGGTTGTAAATGTGTTATCATTTGCGGGAACGCAGTCAAATACTTTCAGTTTATGATAGTCTGAGTCGAGGTCTCACCATAAATTACACCTACGTGGGGGAGTGACACAACTTTTAAAATCCATTGTGGACCCGATGCACAGTGGCGGCGCCAGAATGTCAGACTTGGGGGGGGGGGGAAACTGAGGGCAGAGGAAGAGGGGGGCAAAAATTTTCGCACGCAGCGCGAAACCGAGCGCGAGGGGCGAGGCCTTGGGGTGGGGTCCAGGGGCCCGCCTTAGGGCCCCTGGTGGGGGCCAGGGGGCGAAGCCCCCGGAAGCTCTGAGGTTTTAGCATATCTCTGGGTGGAAAATTATGTCCCAAGAGAGGTATATTATTTACTTTTATTTTATTTATTTTTTCGGTTGACCGTACTCCAAGGTTCCCAACTTTTTTCTTTGGGAGTACCATTTCACATTTACGCGGTGCCACCGAGTACACACACACGCACACACCCTCACACACACACGCACACACATAGGCTACATACACTTCCATTCCATTCCTATATTTAGGAAAACAACGACATTCCTATATTTAGGAAAACAACCACCTACCTGCCCTTCCCTTATGGTGGACGGTAAACATTCCATAGAAAATTGGTCTGACCAGGCTGGCCTACTGTTGAAATGCCAACGGGCATGATGTGAAAACTGGCAGCCTGTGTAACATAAATTAGTCATTTATCAATCATGGTTCCTGGGAGCTGTTCTTATACATTCCAACGCCAATTGATAGTTTTGTGATTAAATTAATTTTGAATGAGTACAAGATCTGATTGGGAAAGGTGAGAGCAACTGGGGGGGGGGGCAAGGAAACAATCTGGAGGGGCAAAGCCCCCTCATGCCCCCCCCCCCCCCCGTAGCGCCGCTACTGCCGATGCATAGCTTTCCGTTGACACAAGAGTTGAAAATTGCGTAAGCATTGTTCATTTTACTTTCAGTGCCCATCGAGAGTCATTGTGACAAAGTGAAACAACTAGGCACTGCGAAAACGTAACCGGCCAAGCAGGTGTTGGTAAACAGGAACACGGTGCAATCAGAGCATTTTCCGAGTAATACACTTCCTGGTGTGTGCAGGTTAGTGAAAGCAAATAATCAGCTGATAATGAGAATGCACCAGACTCGAAAGCACAATATGCGCGATCAACCACACAAACAGAAGGGAGGCACCAACATTGATGATTTCTGCATAAGCTGAACTCCATCTTATGTCTATGAAACATAATGTTGAGAGAGGTTGAACAAGCACGGAACTTCGATATTTGCTCTTCCATAAATCTAGTCTATGCACTTTGGCAGAAGATCAGATTACAAAGGTTATTCCCAGGACCGCACTTCTAAATGTGGCAGATTTCGCTGCAGTGTTTGAAACGTATCTCTTTCATCGTTTGTGTACATCCCGTCCGAAGACTTGGTCGTTTCGCTGCAATTTCGGTATTAACTTCATCTTCGAGAAGGGCAATGTCGACTAACAGCGAAACGAGTAAGTGTTCAACTGTCCTTTGACATAACTGATTTATTTAGAGTAGCTTTTGTGACCCTTTCTGTCCTGTTGGCCATTTCTGAGGTACAGAGGAAATTGATATAGGCTTATACTTGGAGCCTAACTTAGCACTGACTACTGTATACTGACGTAATATTATTAAGCACTTTAGGCCACCTAACTTTAGTTTTAGTACAAATCCCCAGTTAAAGCATTAGTGAGTATGAACAACTAACACAGTCACTGAGTTAGGTACAGTGCAGTTCACATCCAGTGTATTACATACTCATTGCAGTGGCGCCACTTTGGGACCGGGGCATTATAGGAGCGATGCCCAGTCGGCTCGAAGTTAGAATACGTGACCACATGTCAGACACAATATACCGCGGTATGCTTGAATGAGCACTGCATGTAGTACTGCCAGCAATTGCGTTTACATATATACTACACTGGGTTAGGGTATATATTACAGTGCTAGGGGATCGGGGATGTATTGTGTACATATTTCTTTGAACACCCTTCAGCCAAGTTCTCTCTTGTAGTCTTAGCGTAATGAGTAAGTGATACGACTCTCAAGCGAGACTGTTGCTCTACCTGCATGGTTTTGAATCCTCTTGTAACCTCTTTCCTTTTGCAGGTTCAACTGCTGTCTCTTCTCTCCACAGGTTTTCACAGGATGTCTACTACTTTTTGAATTAAAAAGGAACGAAAAAAACTCAGAAGAAAGTGAAAATAAAACTTAAAAAAGTACACACAGCCATATTAGTCGCTATTTTAGTTGTCTTATACCCTTGTTGTGGTTCAACATTTTGTTTGTAATAAATTAGATTTCATTTAATTTGTTCTTCATGATGTCTGATACTGATTCAGAGTGTACATGTACAAGAAACATCAAAATATCATAAAAAGGAGCAGTTTTTAAAACCTGAAGGGGTTGTCTATCTAGAGTTGAAAGTGATTGCAAAATTGCAATTGCACCCCTTTCCAGGCTGGATTCATGAAGAATAGGAGGCCTGGGTAGTGCTGTTTCTGCAGCCATCTTCTGCTTTTGTGTAAAGCCAACATAATTTTTTTGTATGCTCTGCACCAGCTGATGGTGGCACTCCCTTTAGATAGCCGTGTCCATGCAGTTCTCGCAAAGGGCTTTGACCCCCAAGCCAGACCCCTCCCCCTGCTGAAAATCCTGGACATGCACCATAAACATGGCAATATGTGCTGTTTAGCTCCCATCCGCCAAGCATTGGACCATGGTGGCACCCCTGTCATGCCAATTAAATTGAACAATCAGTCCTGTAAGTTTAGTGGTGCAAGCAAACATTCCTTTTCTACCAACTACAGTATGACATGTGACAGTGACCCAGAGACTGAACTTAATTTTAAAAATCTGGACCAAGAGGCATTTTTATAGTGTTTCATCTTTCACAATTCATAGGTAAGTATTTGGAAGGTAGTTCTAGGGGTCCTTCCAATTTGGTTGTCCCTGAAGTTTTGTCCCTTTCCGATTTTTCTTCACAGCAATCAAATATTGGGCTGCGCTTCCCAACTCCATAAGACAGATTAGTTCCTCCCAATTTTGAGGTGCCTTTTCAAGTTGAATCGAAATAGGGCGTTTAGAATACACCAACATGACAAGAAAGAGCTTGTAGTCATTGTTCATTAGACCATCCAGTCCAGATGCACCATTTGAATTTTGAAAAGTTTGGTTGAACAAATTAGTGTTGAGCAACAAATAAACTGAATTTCTATCTGTGAGAAACTTATTTCTTGAAAAGAAGACTGCTGTCCTTTGTTATTTTGAATAATCTATCATTCCGCGTCCACAAACATTGGTTTTAATACTGTAATATTGATGTTTTCTGTAAAACAAACGCCCTATTTCCCTTTAACACCAAAAGGCCAAAATCAATTTATTGCTTAACTCTTTGTAGCCCTTGTTTCTCGCTTCAATTTCCTGTAATACACTGTAGTTCTATGCTAGACAGTTGCCTGGAACCTGCTCAGTTCTATGTTCCATACTTTCCAAAGGAACCAAAATAGAATTTTTTTTTTTTTTTCAGGGCTAACCCAGGTACTGGTCTTGCACTAATGTTCTCATCTTTGTTTTCTTTTATTGTTTTAAGTCCTTATATTTCCTGTTTCTTTCCACTTTTTATGTTAAAATTAGTACCAATGAATCAATCAAAATCAATCAAAGTAGAAAATTATGATGTGTTTTGCCTTCTTTCATTCTGTTAACTGGTACAAGTTATGGATCCAGGCACATAGATTTGTCTCATCCTACCTCGTTGCTTGGAGCATACAGTATGTATACGTTAAACAATGAGGTGTGATAGCAGCTGTGGTATGTAGTATTAGTGTCATGCCACATCATTTTGGACAAAATGTTTCAATTGGAAGAAGTATCTGGGAGTTGGCACTTGAATATGTACGTGAGATACATCATTTCAAAGAATCTGATCACAAGCCTCCTAAAAGATGAAACCCTGATACATATACAACCACAACCACTTTGCAGATGTCCTAGGTACAGTTAAGTGCCTGACCATTTATTATTCAGTTTAAGAGAATGTGTCGTACTCGTCATTGTTGCACAGCATGTGAATGCAGTTGTGCATGTTACAAGTTTCTTTCAAGTTGAAGGCTTGCAGATGTTGATACAGCCCTCTCCTTTTCCCTCTCATTCTTGTGAGCATCGCGTAATGGTCTCAACCTTTCCCTCATATACTGTAGGAGTGCTAGTAACCGGTGCATCAGGCTTCCTTGCCTCTCATGTCGTCCAGCAGTTGTTACAAGAAGGTTACCAAGTGAGGGGCACAGTTAGAAGCCTGACAAACACTTTAAAGGTCGAACCTTTGAAAAAACTTGGTGAAGCTGCCGAGGACAGGTTAGAACTGGTGGAAGCTGACCTTACAAATGAAGATTGTTGGAAAGAGTAAGAATTTTTGCACTGTAGTTTCTGTTTTGTTTTGGTTAAATACTTGCCACCCCCTTGAATAGATTCTGTTCCATCAAAGAATCGTACAACCCCATAAAAGTTCCACTCTGCAAAAAAAAAAGTTACTGCACAGTACATTCAAGAATGATGTAATGCAAGCATGTATTTGAATATCAGTCCTTGAAAGAGAAGCTTTAACTTAGATGGCAATTTACAATGTAGGCTACATAATACCAGAAGAATGCCATCAGCTATGCATGGATACATACTGTACCTGACAGTGCAGTGGAGCAATTCATTAGTACCATGCAAATCAAACCAATTAACCTGCATGTCCTTGCTGTGTAATTGAGCCTGAGATATCTCTTCTGTGTGTTTGTTTAGAAAGATTTATCTTAGCTGACAGTTTTCAGTCTTTTGATGTAAAGTTTATTTAATGGTCATTTTTGTCTTCCCTGTTCTTATATGTGGGCATCTCTGCTTTGCGCAACCTCATGAATTTATATAACCTTTTACTGGACGTCTAACTTCTGCTACACACTGTTTCTTATTTATTCCTATCGACTCATCCTGATTTGTGAAAATTTACCATGTTGCCTTTAATAAAAGTTTTTAACACCTTTAGGAAAAAAAAACTGATTCAAGTGACTTTTGTAGCATATCATGATATGTGCTTTTCGTATCTCTGGGACAATCACAATATGCCCGTAAAACAAGTCTCTTTTGTATTGTGAACCAAATCTAGTGCTGTTGAGGGCTGCACTTATGTGTGTCACACTGCAAGTCCCTTTCCAATGAACGACCCCGCTGACGAAAATCAGATCATCAAACCCGCGGTTGATGGGACCCTGTTTGTTTTGAGGGCCTGCACTGGAAAGGTGAAACGGGTAGTCTTGACAAGCTCTGTTGCTGCTGTGGGAGGTATGTTGCATACAAGTTAATGTAAATGTAAATCTAATCGACCATCTAAAGTTGTCCATCAAATGTTGGTAATTACATTACTAATTAGCTTGTGTGATGTAACACTAATGTATTGTACACAGATATAATCTTGTCTGGATAATTGCTTTTGCTCTGTGTTTTGAAAACAAGCATGAAGAAAGCAATTGCTTCTTTAACCATGGGAGTTGATGGGGGGGGGGGGAGATTTTGCCCCTCCTATTTTCAAATTAAGGGCATGATAATGTACTCTCTCCTCTTCCAGTAAGTAGTTATTGTACCTGTTGATGGTGTAGGTTCATACGAAACTTAGCTTGTACTTTAGATCATGTGAAGCCTGTACTGCATTCTACAGTATTTATCATCAAAAATCTCCCTCGCTGTAGATATTGAAAGCCTGGTCTGACATTTGCTTGTGTATTTTTGGCATCGATTAGCCTCCATTGACACATGTAAATAGCTGATGACATTTTATAACTACATTCATTTCTAGTGTATTAGGTAATCACTAACCTTTTGGAAGTTTTAAGTGCATTATATTACAGCCAACTCACGGAATCTGTGGGTGAGCCTAGCCTTCACTGCATGTATCTGTAACCAAAGTAGCTTTCAACAGGCACTAGAAGATCAGGTTTCTTGTTCTTTGTACTTTCGAAGTATCAAATGGAATGAGTGGATGCTCGATTGGGGGTTAATGCAAGTGATGCACAAGGGTGAAACCAGAGTGCGCTCAGTGATAGTGCTCATTAACCCCCTAGAGTGCATTATCCTTTAGTTGATTAGTGCACGGGTTCACAGTTGATTAACCTTTTTCATTCATACAATTCGAGATTTTGATGAAAAACACAAAGTATAGAAAATTTTTCTTGTAAATAAACATATTTTCCATGCAACAAACCCTGATAAAAGGTAAAAATGATTCACATGTCAACAGTGTCTGTGTGTAATAGACAAAGTACCACCATTGCTTTGTGTAAGATAGCAGACGACACAACACTGCGATGTATCTTTTTTTTGCATTCATCAACCAGTGATTGTATTCTAAAACTCAATGTGTATTATCCGTTAGAGAGTGCAAAGTCACCTGACTGTTATGAGCCAGTAGGAGTTGAGGATTTTTCCTAAGTATGAATGAAATCTGTTGGCTGGCAGATTAAAGTGGTAATTCAGCTCCATAGTGAAAGAATAAGTCTGCATATCTGTCAATTTATGCAATTAACATTTAACATGAAACACTGTAGGTGTCAAGAACAGTGCCAAGAAATCCTTTTCTGAGAAACTTACTAAAGCTTATGTAAAGCTGAATCGATATATTTGTAAATTCTGATAAATATTCATTGCACTCGAAAAGTTTGAAGCATTTGGCACCAAGTCAAAGAAATCTGCAGTTTTGAGTGGTTGTACAAGTATGCTGTGTATTTTTGTTCTTGTGAACATGTCAATGTGAGTCAAAAAATTTGTGGGTCAAATTTCTTGAGTCATAATTTTGTGATTCAAATTTTGGGAATCGTAATATTCTGAAACAAAAAATATATCTGAAGTTTTCATATGGAATGAAGCCCAAGAATGTGAAAATGATCTCTGTTGCTCTTTGTGGCAGCCTCAGGCTATTTGAGGTCAACATAGGTTAGTGTGAAACATTGTCAATGGCAGTGAATATTGATATATATGATTTGCAATTTTGGATGCAATTAATCCTCACAAGTACAGTATGATGATCTTTCTCATGTCTTGGAGGTCCAAGGACACTTGGAGGTCCAAGGACACTTGAGGTCAATGCCTAAAATATTTTTCACTCAAAAAAAGTGTATGTTTGGAATGTAGATACTGTATTAATTTGTTCATAGTGATTCAGATTGCCTTCATTGTGAGTTAAAATGTCATAAATTCAGAGGGTGAGAGAAAGTTGTGATATTTTTAATGTGACTCCCAACTGATGTTTGACAGTCACAAAAAGATAATTTTGTACCCATTGTGTTATACCTGCATCATACCACATGAACAATGTTAAAACATTGTGTGTATTTTTTTCTTCTTTCACCATTGCACCCTCTCTCAAAGCTTCCCTCTCTTGTCCTACATCATTATCACCGAAATCAAGTTTTGCTCTTTACCAAAGAGAAAAGTTTTTTTTTACACTATGTTCTGGCAAGCCTTACATTCCTGGAAATAGGTTTTACTCTGTAATCTGAAATACTATGAATCACAACATATCTGTACTTTTCTTGTCTGACTATGAGTTGCATGTACCTTTTAAGTTGACGCATAATTGATATGGAAATGCTGCAAATACAGGATGCCCCGACGGTCATCGCTTAATTCTGTTATTCTGATTAGAAACATGTACTGTGACTGTTTTCCCTTCGACAGAGCACCATACTGATGGTGTAAAACTCACAGAGAAAGATTGGACAGACCTCTCCAAGCCCAACATCAATGCTTATGTAAAAAGTAAACAGCTAGCAGAAAAGGCAGCTTGGGACTATATTGAGACCTTAGACGGTAAGCGGATGCTTTGGAAACTTTTGCAGGTGACAGGAACTCATATCTTCATTGCTTCAAATTTGTTCTGTATGAAAATAAGATTTTTGCAGAGTTCTCAATTCAGAAATTTTTTTTCCATTTCTCAACTGGGAATCACCAATGTGAATTATGTCTTTGACAAGGCTCAAGTCTCCTCAATGAAAAATGAATGCAGTGAGAACAATGTGAAGTAGAATTTCTTTTCCTTCACTTTCGTTATCTTCTTTATCTGCTCAAAATGACTCTTACCTAAGTCAGGTTCCCAGTGTGCAGTATGACAAGGCCTTGGTAACAAAATAACTGCCCACCCTACACTGTGAGGCATTTTAGCATATATGTTTACATCATTGAAACAAAAACAGAAATACTCTACTATGTTGCAAGTTATCGCCCCATCTTTTCTCACCATGGCAAAATATGGTCATTTCAAGACAGATTGGTTGGTGAACTTTATGGGCACTGTTCGTTGTCAATAATGTTTGTGCGTGAATATTCTTCATGAACTTGGCAACCATTGGCATAGACAGTGGTGTATAGGGGTGGAAAAAAGTGGCTATAGGCTTGAAATTAATCCATTTAAAAGCAAAGAGACTCCCTCCCCCAGCCAAGCCCTTGATTTAGATGAGCAAGTCTGTAACTGACATTTAAAGTGCTGATGGCAATCCACTTTGTGCCAATATTGCCTTGTCGTGATGGTCCTGTTCAAGGGATACCTCCTTCCTTCTCAACATTCTTTAAAGGGGCTCATTGAGTTGATATCAGTAAAGATAGCGGTGATTTTGAAGTATACAAACACACGACAATACTCACAATTAGCATAATTAATCAAGTTTCACATCCAATAGTTATATGAAAACTGTCAATTTTTCAAATTTTTGACCGTTACTTGCTCTGATTGTGTGCATGTGAATGTACTAATGTGAAAATGTCTGGTCACAAAGTTTCAAAAACCAAATTTAATCGTTGGTTACTCACTCATTAATGTTCCAACGTATGTAAAACTTTGGGATCCTTTTAGTTTGACTGTTTGTCATTAGTATGTGAAGGAAACTTGACCGGTTTAGAAAAATTGAGTGAATTTCACAAAACAACTCAATGAGCCTCTTTAAAAGAGAAAAATGCAGTCACCCAAACTGAATTAGTATTCCCTCTTGTTCTGATTCATAAATGTCTCTTTTTCCATTGTGTGATACCACTTTTGTTGTTGAGATTACCTAATTTTGAATGATCACACCTCGCTAATGCATCACTGATATTCAGCAACAGCATGAAAATTCCTTCAGAGAAATGCAAAATCTTTGATGATTTTTTTTTAAAATAAAGTAGCAATGGCTGCATAGTCCCATGAAAGAACGGCTCTGACTTAAACGATTGCTTTGCAGTTGAAGGTAACTATTTCTGTACCTCACTCATCTAGATGATAAGAAGTTTGAACTAGCGGTGATAAATCCGTCCTTTATTCTGGGGCCAGTCCTCACCCAGCAAGGAGGAACCAGTATCGATGCCATCAGGAGACTGATGTCTGGGAAAGACCCGATGATACCTCGAGTCTCGTTCTCCGTGGTAGACGTGCGTGACGTCGCCAGAGCCCACGTCGTTGCCATGACGTTGCCAGAAGCTGCGGGTAGGTGCACTATGGTGATTTTCTGAAAGATGTAGGTTTTGTGATGTCGATGTATGACGTTTGAAGATTTTGACGAAAAACAACTCATGATGTGATACGAAATGATAAGTTTCTGATGTAGGTTGTGTGGCCACTGTGGTCTCCCAGTACTTTTATGTTGTATTATAATAATATCGTAATATCCATCCAGCCGGTGGTCAGTACCGGTAGTATACTCATAGTCATAGTGATGGGAACAATCAGTGTTTTCACAGTTGATTGCTGGCCCTCACCTGACATTTACTCCCCGCTTCCACCTTCTACCCGGTTCCATAATAGAGTGAACAGTAACACTTCTTCCGGTCACTATTGAACTCATATCTATACAGATTTAATGTAGTAACAATGTGGAGTAATATGTATCAGGTTTGAAGTGAATGGAAAATGTAAGATTATTTGGCAAAGCGGTGGCTGAAAAGGTCAGTGTAGAATCCTCCCCTCCACAGTGGCCATGAGGTAAGCTACTGTTGATACCACAATGGTAATGATAAGTCTCCAATTTTTGTCGAATACCAGGCACCCAACTTGCACAATCCAGAAAGTACCTGTTTTTGATTTTAAGAACAGATAAAAATACTAGGAGCAATGGTTGCCAATCTTTCCCCCAAGATGATTTGGAAAATGGCCTGTCCCAAACCCCTTATGCAAAGCATTTTTTTTTTTCTGTAATATCTATGATATGACTTAATCACATTTTACGTGTTTTTTTCCTTTGCAAATTGATATCCAAATAAAGCATGCTGTGGAAAGGATTAAGGGCCTCTTGATTGCTGTAATTGATCTACCATTGTAATAAAAAGGACCTCAGTGTCGTCAAAGTAGCCGTCATTGCTTGCTCCTTGCTTGATAATTTTTCAGTTTAAATGACTTTGGAAAATATTGTGTTAATGGGTACCTGTTTGCCTTTAGGAAAAGTAAATTGTTTTTTGTTGTTTATGAAGTATGTCACATCACTGACTCTTTAAATACTCAGTGCTGCAGATATTTATGATCAGAAGGTAGCTTTGCCATCAGAAAAATGTTCAACATTCACTTCAATATTTATTCTCCATGTTGATATCTTTTGATTGACAAATAATAGCTTTTATTTAATTGCAGGACATAGACACATTACCTCTGGAGAAACAGCTTGGTTTTCAGATATGACTGCTATAATGAAAGAGGAATTTGGTCCTCAAGGTAACTTTTTATGTAGAAGTAAATTACAACATGCAAAAAATGATCTTATGTGTGGAATGTGTATGTAAGAAAGGCATAAGAATATTACAAGCTGGTGACCCAACCATCTTAATAATTGCACTATATGTTTATGTTTTTTTTTATGTATGGTTAATATGTCTTTGTTCTATGGGTGCACTGAGAATGCTTTTGTGTGGCCATTTTTAATATATATGGCATTATTGATGACATACAGAATATGACTTCTGTCTGAAGCCCTGATGTGGATACTCAATATTTGTTTATAATTATGTCGTGTAACAGTTATGCCAGAAGTCACAGGATCATTGACCTTTCTTTTTTTCTTTGAACTATCTGCCTCTTTGAAACATTCTTGCAGCTGAATTAAACTACTTGATGAATATCCATGATGGTTTCATGGTCTAGAACATTTATAACTTGGCCAGGAGAGGTCCTGGAAGTTCCATAAAACCTTGTGTTTTCACCAAAGCCATAGTTTTGTTCTCTTAGATCCTTATTTGTATCTGAAGATATCTTTATCGTACCTTATGTATATATGACCAGGTTAGGCTATGGTCAGAGACATACAGGATACAAGTAGGTAGACTTGTCAGAATGTACGATACAGTAAAACCCTGTTTATCTGAACCCTGTTTATCTGAAATCCCGTTTATCTGAACTGGTCGTTCAGTTTTGCAAAACTGGCATTGTACACAAGCAATGTAAAATTTCAGCCGTCTAATTCTTTGTGTGTTTGCCTTCTTCGTTGTCTGCATAGAATCACAATAGGGTCATTAAGCCAATAGACTATGGAAGTACACTAAGCTTAGGCTTTCCGTGCAAAGCCCTGTGCTAGTGTTACCGCTACACAACAGTTGATCTTTTCGCACTTAAAAATGCAGTGATTGGAATTAATGCGCATGTGGAACAATGTCAATCAGACTTAAATGTGGGTTTATAGGTGAGAATAAAGTAGGATTCAGGATTCTGTGTGTAAGCTATGTGTTATCCTAATGCCGAGCAAAGTATCACCGCAACCAAGATGGACATTCATATTCCCCATTTAATTTATCCTCCTAGGAAGTTCAATTAAAGAAAAATACATGAAACACTATTGAATGTTCAACATATGTTTATTTGTTAATTTGAGACCAAAGAAATGACGTGGAGACAACATAACAATGGTTAATTTCACATTATTAATAAGTGCACGCTTCACCTGGGGTATCAAATTAACAATGCACACGAAACCCAGTCTATCCCAATTTTTCCGTTATCCAAACAACGTTTGGTCCCGATGTGTTCGGCTAAACGGGGTTTCTCTTTATTATGTTATGAATTGGGTGGTGTTTCTCTGCATGTCTTCATATTCATATCAAAGGAAGTTTTTTTTTTACTGCAAAGTACTTTTGGTTTTACTGCAAACATTGGTGAATAACATATTTTTTTTCTTCTTCCCCTGTTGCTAGGTTACTCACCAACCACTCGTGGCATGCCGAGGGTGCTCTGCACCATTTTGTCCATCTTTGACCCTTCCATCAGATTTATCAAGAACAGATGGGATGACGTCAGCCTGTATGACAACACAAGGGTGGGTATCCTACCAAAGCTGGAATATGAGTTCAGAATTTGTCATACTTTGCCACTAAAAGTCAAATGTATTATAGCCATTGCAAAAACATCGTTTAAGCCCCATTTTTGCATTCATGTATATTCATATCCATTCGACGTGGTCCTCGGTCTGTTTGATTTCAGGCAATGGCAATTGACAGTTGAGGCACTCTTGGAGGTTCTGAATTTTTTAGGTGCAACAAAATTGTCCAGACAATTTTCATATTCAAATATCTGGGAGATGAATGCATAGTTCTCTTTAAAGATTTTGTGAAAGGTGATCTTGTCCCTTCTTTTTCTTCCCCGAAACACTGCGGAAGAACAAAAAAAGAAGGCCAGGCAATTGCCAGTAAAACTCACTTTGCAGTTTTAAAGATGAAAGCTCCTAGAAAAAGTAATTAAAGCAAAACAAAAACAAAAAAAATCCTGAACTGGTTCATCTGCTATCATTCAGAATAGAGTCTTCTTTGCACACATGAAAACAGTCATTCCAGTCAGATTGAGTGTCATCTTGGAATATGACTGTTATTGCAGTGGGATTCTGATCCTATTGCTTTCAACTCTTGAAGGTCATGTAATGGCAGTTTGATTGAAGATAAGGGAACTCTTGGTGAACTGTCTTTAGCTTTTCCATCGAGAGCTGGATCCTCCTCTCTGTGACTAAGACAGGAAATGAATGAATTGGGAAAGAAGCGCAACAGCCGTTTTAGAAGCACAACAGCAGTCTTAAAACCATAACAGCCATTTCAGAAGCGTAACTGTTACCATAGCAATGAAAGCAACAGTGTTGTGGGTTTGGTAGCCGTGGAAAGTATTGCCTGTTAATAGACTTCAATTCTGCTCCAGAAATTGAAAGTAAAGGGATGGTCACAAACTTGTGGTTGTGTTGTGTCATCAGGATAAAGACAGAGGAAAGAGGTGAATTAAAAGTAGGTAGATATGGCAAGGGGGGAGGGGGAATAGGGGCAGGGATAAGGCAGGTAGGAGTCTAGAGTTACTGACGGGGTTTGATTATTAAAGAGAACAAAGGGAATGAGGGTGCAGCAAGGTTTGTGAGTCTAGAGTGACTGGATAGAAGGATATCATGGAAATGACTCAATAACTGTCAGATGCTTTTAGTCTGCAAATTAAGTGAAGATTAACACGCATGATTTACAAAAGTTCAGGGAAAGAATAAGGTCATCTTCATACATTGTAAGAGTGGACGTATTAAGTCAAGCATAGGTCGCTGTTGTTGTTTTGGTCGCAAAATATCTCAAAAATTTTGCTTCATTTCTCAGATGAGGGAAGTGCTGAAGATTGAACCAAGACCAGTTAAAGAATGTATCATCGACATGGTCTATTCCTTGATCGAAAACGGACGAATCCCCAAGACGGCCCAGTATAAGGGCAGACCCACAGCTCAGGGAAGCAACATGTAACCAGTTTCTAGATTTGGGTATTGTTGCCTTGATCTTAGGTATTTTCTGTTTTGTTAATTATTAGTTTTTAGGAAAACAAGTGAGTCATGCTTATTTTACTGTACAGGAGGAATAAGTTAAGAATTTTTCAGCTATGATGTATATGATTAATTAATGACAATTAATGTAAAGAGATGAAGTTACATTAAACTGTCTTGTCAAGTTTAAAAAAATAGTTTCTGTGAGTTTCTTCGAAGGGCATGTCTGTGGATGTCTTTCATAACGGGAACGTTGAAAAATGAATGAGGTTTAATGTATTTCTCATGTTATTACTGATTTTTTTTTCATTTTTATTGTGATGTAGTTTGAAGGGAAATGTGTAATCTTTTACTGTCTCTGCGTTTGCTTCATTGTTTCATTGACTATCCGTTCAAACAATTGACAAATGGTCTTAAAGGGTATTAAATTAATGACAAAACACAGTACTGCAAATATTCAAACACTGTTTGCAAATAAACTATTGTTTAAGATATTAAGAGTTACCATAGTGTTTTATGCAAGTAGGTAAAACTATGTCAATCAAAGCTAGTCTTGTTTCATGTTTTTTTTTGCCATTTTTTTGTTTTTGTTTTACACAGTGCAATCCTATGAAGATTGTTCATTTCATTTTAGTTTGCCTTTTAAATTTGAATAACAGTACATCAAAATAATGCAGTCAGTGAGGTAGAATTGACTATTAAAGGAACTTCTTTGTTTTCGCTTACCTCTGAGTGACAGTTGATGTCAGATGAAGTTAGAAATTCTTCCCAAACATGTGGTGCCTTGTCCATTGTTTTTGTTTTCTTTGTATTGACTTGCTCATTTACAAGTGAATCTGCAAGGTGGGACCTGTTTCCTTTTGTTTAGTAGTACATTATTGAAGCCATCAGAGGGTTTTTCTTAAACGGAGGGCATCATCAATAGACAGTCTTGGCTCTCATACCAAGACTTGCATTTGATTAATTTAGGCTCAACAAAAATATTTTTTTTGTTGTTATTGTTGCATTTTCTTTTTTAGATATATTTTAACTTTTCTTTGTCAAGTTGAAAGTTTTGGTGACAGGAAAAGTTATTATATATGACACTGACTTCATGTATTATTTGGAGCCATGTTAATACAAATGATCTGTAAAATATGTGTCTATCAAAGTTGATGGGAGGAAATTATGAAAGTAAATTCCGTCAGTCATTAGGAAACACAGTTTAACTTCCAATTTTTTCTTCAGTGTGTGTCCCAGTCTTAAGGAAAAATTTCAAAATTCAGACAAAGAAATGCTGTGTTTAGCATTTTTGCAATCAAGCGAGGGTTTACTTGAAATCTCTTCAAACAAACGTGTTCGTTGTCCGTTTAAGGAAAGACTACACCATGTTATGGCATGATTTTATTTCCCGCCTTATGATACGTAAATATAAACTGAAGCATCTTCAAAGATCGTTGAAGCTCAGAGTCCAATGTTATGACTTTCTTTTTTCACTGTCGCTCAAATTTGTCGTATAAAGCGTGGTATCTTCAAAGATTTCCAAAGCTCAAAATAAAACGTAAAATACTTTCTAGTACTATTGTATTTCAAATTTGCATTGACTTTGTAAATGTCTATGTCTGCCATGCTTACTGCCATCTGCATGTATAGTTCCAATCTGTAGCTTTATGTAGCCAGCATATGATCATGTGGTAGACCATCCATGGTCAGACATTGATTCTGTAAACTGGTAGTATGTACTACGGTTGCATGGGAGCGGCTCGTCACCTGATTTCAATAGCTAGAATTGATTTGCATTCTGAAATGACTTTCTAGCATCACCATGTGAATATTAGTCACTGTTCATTCCATAGCTTTGTTTTGCTGATATGGGGCAATGATTCGCTCTGTCTTTGTATTCCTCACTGCTGCATGTTGTACAGGGTTTTAAAGTAATTCGTTTCTGTCACTACGTTTGATTCAGTGAATTAGTGTAAGAATTTTGAAGTCTTCTCATTTATATCGCTGAAATTTTCATATTTATTGAATTAGTGAGTCACACAGGACTCATATGGGGGGTCTCAGTATGTGCATAGATTGGGGATGTTTTAAGTGTTATATCTCCTAGCTTATTGACCACCAATAATGGCAAACCATGACAGCTAGGTAGTAGTCCTGATGATATAATTGACTTGTTGTGGTCTTAGTATAACCAGTCTCTTCAAATTATCTTTCATTTGCTTCCTGGAGCATCTGTTTTTGAAACAATGATCCGGAGACTATTTTGTCCATTGAGCAACCAAAGTTATGCAGTATATCCTGAACCACAATGTACATTTGTTGATTTGTTTAATCTGTTTTTATCTGTTCATTTGTTTAATCGGGGGTGGGGGGGAGGTGTTAGTTAGATGGAGACAAAAATCTTTAAAGGTTGAAGCCGCCAAGTTCACACAGCAATGAGTCTTTTGTATTGTTTCTGACATTTCTGTAAGACTTGTAAAGGATTGAAAAGTAAACACAATGTCTTATTTGACTTCTGCTACAGTGACAGATAAGATGGGGGAGTTACACCCCACTGCCGTAGGTCAGAGCAGTAAAAGAATCTATATCAGGCTATTTCACTCTTGTCAAGAGTTCTGGTATCCGGAAGCCAAAAATATAGCTGGGGGGGTGATGAGTTACTGCGCTTAACGTATGATTCGTATGATGCTGATATATTTATATTGTGTAGCAGCTGGCATTATTGTGAATGCAATTTATGACAATAAACAGAAAATTGGACCAATTTTATTTCATTTATCTGATACATTTAATTGGACATCAAAGAGTGTATTTACAATTTGTATCAAGATTTACCTTGGAATTATGTTGATAATTTTGCATTGGTATCACATTTGGAAGAAAATAGAAATCAGATGTGATTTAAATAAATTAACTCCAATTTGAGTCATTAAAACATTCCACTTTCTAGTTTGGACGCTCTTCCTACAGAGCTGTGAAATCCCGATTATGTCTTCCTTGTTCAAATGACTGCCACAGTGAAGACCATCACAATTAAGCAAAGGTTGTTCACTTTAACATGTTAGGAAAAATTCTTGTAAACGTATAGTTCCTGGAATTTCGTGTAGACAAAAGGGGACAGAGTTTGTCACGAAGTGGGCAGTTTCCTGTTGTTATTTGGCATCTTATCACTTTTCACCCTTTCAGACTTGGATCTTTTTCACAGGTTTTTTTTTTTTTTTTTTGCTGTTTCTAGAATGTCTCTCTGCTCTCTCTGGCACCAAATTGCAATCCATCTGTTGTGTTTTTCAAATGTGGGTGACTCCCGCACAATGCGGGTGACTCGGCAGATCTGCCATAACATTGGTGGCCAACCTTGTTTAATCAAAGGTCTATGAGGCCGCCCATCTGAACTTTGTGCAGGTCCCACAGGTTGCAAGTCCATCCACTATTATCCATCTCTGTTTACTTACTCTACTGACAAAAAATCCCAGAAACATGTAATGAGTAGGACAATATAATTGTATGATGGAGTAGGCTTCTTAATTCGATATGATGCAGAATACATCTATGCCAAGCTTGGCGCGCTGATGCCAAAAAATTGGTTGCTATTGGCATAGGCCTGGCATAGGCCTGTGTTTACGTAGTCAGGGTAAGATTTGTCACCAAAATGCTTATCAAAAACTTTTGTATGTATGATACTTTTCCCTGTAAAAATTTTGCTGTCGGTTGGACATCGGTTTTGGTCCACTGGCAATAGGTTGGAACAAGGTTGGGTAGTGGAGATAATTAAGTCAGATGTCGGACCGACGTCGTTTTGGCTAAGGAACACCCTTCTTTCGACTGGACGATCGGAGACATAGAGTTTCAACGGAATTGCAGTAATTTTGCTGACATCTTAGTGGTTAAATTTTCATTGAACAGTCGACTTTTGGTTCAAATGACGTCAGATGGTCATTGTTGGCTACGCAGTCGGAGATGCAGTCGACCTTGGACCGCGGTCGACATGTACAGATGCCACCTTAAAACGTCTCATTTACTGCAAATTTTTTATAGGGTTATTACTATACTTTTCATCTTTTATTCATTTAGTTCATTTTTCTTTTTCTTTTTCATTTTTTGCTTCTGCTTCAAAGAGGGGGGGGGGGGGGCTGTCATGATGGCCCATTCTACTTCATTTGCCTGTAGGTATCCAACATTCCGCAGATCAAATTGAAGGAGCACAAATTAGTTTTGTTTTTCTGATTTCTTAACCCGACAGATTCTGAGTTGGCTGCTGCCTCAGGACAAAAGCCAGGTTTATTGTGGGAGGGGTGGGGCAAAATCGACTCGTCGTCCTTATTTTTGACGGTTGGCCTGGGTTAGGTATATAATGGGAGGTGGTTTCCCCGCCCATTGCTTAAGCCATCGTTTTGAATCATTGAGTCCACAGATAGGCCTTAATGGCATGAGGTTTGGCCATCTACAATTATGGAGAACTCCCATCACCATGACGCAGTTAGATGAACCTATGGAGGTTACAAGGTATTGGAAGGGACTGAGTGCCAACACGAATATCCAAGCCAAGAGCTACCATCAGTTGGCGTGGACTCGAGCATAAAAGAAAATTGTCGGTTATTCAAATCCTCCAGATGGCCTGAAGTGATACTTCCCGTGTGTATACCAATTGCACATACCCAGCTTTGAAATAGGATCTCATGCCTGCAATATTTCTAGATGAATAGGATAAAATTAATGTATGATGGTAATACATATCAGATGGATGGGTTGAGATGATACAAGAATCATAATAAATTGCGCACGTCCTGTCTCATTTGTTCTGGGAAACGCCTGGTTAAAACATGCTTTCTGCATGCATGCAGTTGTGGTGAAACATTTCCAACTTTTTCTGACCATTCTGCTGTGGATCCCATCCCCTATTGAGCCTCATCATGACTAGTATATTGTGTAGGCCTATGAGCAACAGCTGCACGAACTGCAGTGGCCAATCGAAACTTCGAATCAAGGGTTTCACACCTTTATGAATTACGCCTTAATTGTCTCAGTGGTGTTGTTAATCCGGCTCATCTTAGATTTTCTTAGTTTTCAGTGTCATGTAAAGATCACACTTGTGAAACCAAGCTTGCAATTACCCGCATGCAGTTTCCCTGTCCCCGAACTCTTTCAACTTATCATCCCTGACTCCTCTCTTTGTTTTATTTATGCTGTTCTTTTTTTTTCAACATTAGAGAACTGCATGTCGCTGCTAATTCTGACACCAAAACAGGGACTTCATCATCAAAGTTAAGCCATGGTGCAAGCCTCATTGATATACCGCACGCGGTATACTGCCAAATAATATCATATCTCAGTTCGCTGACTGGACCAGTGAGTATGACTGAAGGGACGTATACAGGCTTGGCAGTGCCCCTTAGCCAGACTATAACGAATTTAGGGCTGGGAACATTGATCCGGGCAGTGTTGGCGTTTTGGCCTGGGTGAGAGGTCTAACATTTCTGCCCGTTTTCAGGAGTGCAAAATGGTGAAAGATTTCCCATCTTTTCTTCCCTTTTTGTATTCTACAAGGCAGGACCTTGCATTGATTTTTTCTTTTCTTTTTTTTCTTTCTTCCTTCACCACCCCTTAACCCCCCACCTGTGTCCGCTTTGTAGCCTTTTTTGTGTGTTTTTTAACATTTTTTAACGTCTTTTTTCATTCCAATATCACCCTTATGACCATGATAATACACCTAATTCTAAAACATTCAAAAATCAAAACTGTGAAGATCATGACAGAGTTTGAGGCCAGCCCGTACTGACTGACGTAAAGCAGATTGATTCCGACAAAGATTGTAAAACGACTTGATCAAATCTAGCTTCCACCGTTTCCTCAGCTGTGTTGTTTGACAAAGCCTCTTCCGGGTTCGAACACACCCAGCCAATGTACCATCAAGTTCCGCTCACACAGCATCAACACCGACTGGTGTTAAATAGTAATATCACCCTCTGACCGACAGACACATACCGGTCGTAACGCTTGGATTGGAGAGATCTCTTGTGAACGATTTACTTATTTCGTTCAGATAGCACGTTGTGCCAGGAGGTATTTATTATCTCCCTTTAATGAGTCCATACCACCAAGTCCTCGAAAATCCTTTGACTAAGACTCATGACCAACAATAGTTGTTTAGATGCATAAACATAGGCCTAGGCTTGTGTCCGTTATGTTGACACCAGGCTAGGCTTGTGTTTCGAACTCACTAACCATGTGTGCGTATACCGCAACTCTTTGGCGTATACTAGTACTATTCGTATACTATAGCAGTACTAGCAGATACAGGAAGTACCAACATACAGACATAGTTTACATCATGATTGACATACCAGCCTACGCTAAGTCATTGTATGCAGTGTGGAAATACTTAGGCTAGCTAACGTACACTGTAAGTAACATGAGATCCTTTGAGGAAATCAAAAAGGCCTACTTTGCTTGCTTGAAACATTGGGCTAATGCAAAGTTAAGCAGTGTATTGTAGACAGTAGAGGCATGTGGAAAGCTCTAACTTTAAGCCCAACCACAGTGTTAGCCTTACTGAAATATGCAGATTATTGGTAAGCTGTAGCTAATTTACCTTCACATCATACCCAGTGCCTCATATCCCATACTATTCAAATCAAACCAGTGAGAAATGTTGTAAAATTGAGTGGAATGACTCATTAAATGTTGAAAAACCTCTTTAGGAATCATTCTTATAAGTTATATAAGAATTCGAAGGACATACCTTCAGCAGCAGCACCATTCACAGCCGCCATGAACCACATTCTTCACTTGGCAACTCTCTACAAGCCTGTTGTACTATTATACTGTAAGTAGGGTATCGTGTGTGCATTGCATCAGTCAAAAAGAACATCCTACTTTCACTACTATGTGCAACGTACACTTACATTCCATCTTATAGGTATGAAGGTTTTATCTTACACTGAGTTAACAGGCTTTTCTTCCTTTATCACTCATGCCATCGTATAATTTTGACTAAAGCACCAGATGCATGATAGTGATAAAGAAATGCCATGTTTTGGGAAGACATTTTGAAATAATTTGTCCAGAGGAATTTTTGAAAGAGAGCATGAGATGGTGTTGGCTGACCTTGGTTCATCATCTATCTAACTCACACGCCAATTTCTGTATGCAGTCAGTCCAGTCTACATTCCATGCACCAGAATGCGAAGATCTTCGGCATGAGCGTCGACTCTTGTCTGGCATTTACCTTGGCAAGCCAGCGTGTACGGAAAAATCAGCCTTGGCATACAACTTGTGAGGGCTAGCCTAATCACGGTACTTTTTGTACTGTAAACTACCTCTGAGTTAAAACTGCAGCTACAAAAGTTTCTGCTATAGTATGTTTCTATTTAATGCACATTTAAGTCCAACACAAAATATGATAATTTCCTGCCAGATATGAAAGTGTAATGGTATACTTTGAGTTGGAACCACAATCCTCCTAGAGCAGGTTATGTTATGTTGCGTTATGAGGTTTATAGCACCTGTGTTTGTTGGCATATGAACGCTAACACCTTGTCATAACTTCAGCACCAGCATCACATGTAATGTCCCCTGGCAATCAGTGTGTCCATGCATGCACAGTAGAAGTTTCTAACATTGCAGAACAGTCTAATGCTTAATTTATTTTTTATAAGGACATCCTGAAGTGGACAAAGTTGATACTGTGGAACACACCCACGCAAACAATAAAATACAATGTTCATAATATGTGAAATTTGTTATCTTTTTCTCTGGATAATAGTTACGGAAATGTATTTATATTTAGAACAGAAAGAAAAACCAGCATAGTTTGGTGGTAACATTTCTCATAGTATAGGACAGGAAAGTATACCTGTATGTGTGATGAAATTGTACGTAACAGGAATGATTGGGAAAGTGGTGAGGGGGGTGTCTTGGAGGTGGAAGGGAAGGTTGTAAATGCAGGCTGTCTGCAAGTGGTTGATGCTATTTCTTAATGTGTAATTGAGATTGAAATGTACCAGGAATGCTGCTTCAAGGCTACCATGAGATGGAAATGCATACAAGAATTGACTGCAGTACAAGTAATTTCAGTCATCACTTTCTTTTGCATGTTTACTTCGCCTTCATTGACATAATTTCAGAATTCTTGAATACAGTTTCAACTTTCAATATACTTGTAATTTTTACTTTAAATTTCTTGTTGTGTTAACCTGGAAAAGCATTTTAAAGAGAATTGTGCTTTGTGAACATTTTGGACTCTCTGTAAACCCCTTGAAGACAAACTGGTGAAACATTTTGGTTGCCTGTGACTGTTGCAATGTTGGACATTACACTATTTTACTACGCATTGCTGTAACAGTATAAAGTGCACATGCTTGAATGTTGACCCCTAAGTTTGGTCACAATTGTACACAGCAGTGCTGTTAGGACAGATCATTGCTACTGTATGTGTGTACATCTGAAACAAGTCTGAAATCTTTTTTTTATTTCTGGACCAAATTTTTTTTTTTTTTTAAATTTTGAGGGCCAGAGTGTTCTTTTGTTGGTTTTGCAAAAGTGATGGTTGTTCAGATGTATTGGTTCCCTTTATGGTAAGAAACTGTGAAACTGTACCAGCTTTTATAGGTAATGGCTCTCTTTGTCACTGTTGGTTATGATGGTGCAGCATAGTGCATCATCTAAATGTGGACCTTTATGGACAGAGCCAATCCTACACTGTATAGACTTACTTTAGGACCTACAATGAGAGTATGCCCCATATTGGGATTGGGAGTGAACAGCCAGTTGTAGCTTAGTACCGTGGACTGGCCATGAACAAAAGATGTACGAGCAGGTAACAGTTTGGTTTGTTGAACATTATCATGGCAGGTCACGTATACAAAAATACGATACATGTTTGTATCATAACTGTATAAAGGGAATAAGACAGTTTGTGGCATTACTACTGTAGTTTTATAGAACAAGGTGGCCTTCATTGCTGAAATATGAGAAAAAAATTAAAGAAAGCTTGAATCAAGAAAGCAATATGTGACAAGTCTAAAGCACTTCCTTATCAACTTTGTTCCTTAAAAGGTGCAACTTTTCACCTAAAAATGGTGAACTAGATTCAGTGGTTGCAAGCAGTAATGGTCATTTCTGCTTGTTTGATCACGACAAGTTTTGCTTTTCCTTTCACTAGTTTGGCCATCTTTTATTGTAATTAACAAATATATCTATGAAAAAAAGAGTAGGGACTAGCAAACATCTGGCAATCTAATTCCCTCTTCATTTGGTACTAAATGAAGCAGTGACTCAGATGCAAAACAAAACCCCATTAGGTACTTCCCCTTCATCTTAGTTGGCAGCTAGTTAGTGTCTTTCACTCAAAGGATTGGTAGTCTCCCTCTATTGACTGTTGTGTTGAGAGTCACATTGTGTCTGTTGCATGAGCACTCCCTCTTTATTTACTTAACACCAGACCTTGCGCGCACAGCATACAGTAGATGCTTTCCCATTATTGACTGTTGTAGTCGACAGCCAGGTACGGTAGTGTCTATCGTGCATGGGATGTGCTTTTGATGTCTTAACTGCCTCTTGTTTCTGCTCATGACATATTTTCCTTTGTGTCTCTCCTTGTGGCACCTTACTGTGATGTTTCCTTGTCTTGCTCCTCTTACTGATATCCATGGTGTGAATAAACCTAGTGGTAATTTGTAATGGAATTAATTCTTCAGATGATCAGATGGCTAGAGCTATACTTCCATGGAACAGTTGTTGCAATGCTTGTCTCTTCTCATGACTTCCAAAGTGAAGTTGCCCCATGAACATATCATCAATACTACCAATAGACTCAAGTTTTACGGGTAACTGTATTCATGGATACATTTGGCATTGTGTCATTGCAAAATCCATTTGCCAGATACCAGTAACTGCTATTTCACAGATATTCTAAATAAAACTTGCATTTGGCTGAAACCTAAACTGGTTCAGTTGTCTGGAAGACAACCTTATTACCGCATGTGATCACAGATACTGGGGCAGCCACAGTATTTGAAACTGGCTTTGACTGTTTCTGTTTTCTACCCATTTCATTGAAACGCAGGAGTCATTTTTGAAGTGTAATCATGTGATCATCTCATTGCTGACTAACTTCATGAGAGTTGTGACGGTACCATTCAGAGTTGATAGCAAGAGAATAATGTCAGGCCATGATTGGTTTGCTGTGTCTTTCATGGATTGTCTTTCTTTTCGCCTGTATGGCATCTGATCCCTTTCTTTTAACCCTTGCTTTACACAGATACTTATGAGAGACATTGATTTGGTAGATCAAGTCTTTTAAATTTGCTCATAATCGAAAGAACGTACTTGAGAAAAGTTGCTCAATGTTAAAACGTGATCTGCAGTTTACCTCCCTGTAGCACTGCTTTGTTTCGATGCAGTAATTTGTTCCCAGGAACCATCATTGTCAAGCATCATGCCCTGACTGTATTATTTCATCTCATTTGATGTTTTACGTGGACTTGGATTTACTTGTTGACTCATACATTTGCACTCAAATCTATTTGAAAAATTACCAGAGTATCAAGTTTGTTTATCTAGCGAGTTCAAACTACCTAACTTAGAAGGAAGTGGAGGGGTATTTCCCTACTACCCAGTTTTTTTCCAATTTAGCACCTGTGTGATATCAATACGGTGGTCTTAAACTTCACATTGAAGCAAGGATCTCTCGTTGATAGGTAGGTATCAGGGGACTTTTCTCTGTTGAATAACAAACAAGAGGAACTTCTTACTTTTTCAGACTTTTACAAACACTTGCTCCAGCTTCATCTTGAAGATGTGCCATGTAATAGTAAAAAGTCATGTTTTCCCTAGTACAAGGAAGTGTTTGAGAAACTTTCAGAGAGGGAGACTATTTGTTGTGGGTGAATTGTTTCTCTTAAAGGTTGCTAGGATGAAATGAGTGTCAAATTTCTCAAGGTTGGAAACACAAGCAGCTTTGATTGTCTCCTGGTGAAGAGTTGTTTGTAAAAAGCCCTTTTTAGGCAATTAGAAAGTAAACAATTCACTGATGTAGTTTACCTAGTTGTTGTCTATGGATGAAAGCCTTAATGGAGTTGAACTGAATCAGAAATTTGAGACATGTTTTCAACATTGTAGGGCAATATTGACTTTTGACATTATAAAAGGAGAGGAAAAAATTATCCTGATAGTTATCATAATTATCCTTAAGCAATATCTTGCGGCCTAAGTTTCGTGGTTTCCTGCCAAGAGTGTTATGCCTAGATGCAGGGACTTTTCTTAGAAATTTCTTGTGGAGGGGCCATTAAATGAAAGAGACCATGTATAACTAGAGTACTGACATTGGTTGGCACACATAGCAGCTGGAAAGACTTTCAAAAACATGCCTTTCAAATTAGACATGGCAGAACAGGATGAAAGTGATGTGAGAAAGTGTGGTGAAACAACAATTGGGAATTGAGTGTCACTAGGACTGTCAAGCCGAAGCACCACCGAGCGAGGAGTGTGTACAAGAAAATTTTTGGCTTTCAAGCCCCTGGATGGTCAAAGAAAAGGCACTTACTGGGTGTTATAAGCTGCATGTACGGAACCTTGAAATAGAGATTTCATGTCTACAAGTTCGTTATTGAGGAAAAAATTGGTCTATGAAAAATGGAAATGCAGATCAGATATGGGTTGAAATGTACAAGAATCATACTGAATTACGCATACTCTTTCATTATCTCTTGAAACACTTTGGTAAATATCAGCCTGTACCCATTTTTAGGCCTTTCTTCTCTTTTTCATTGGGGTCTTAGCTCCCCAAACCACCTAGTCCAGTTATCCCTTAACCACTCCTTCTTTTGATGTACAGTAATAGTATTTACTCAGTAAACTTGAGGCAGACCATGAAATTGATGTTTATACTGATTCAGATATTGTACTACTGTAGCTGTTTGTGTTTTATCAAATCCAGTAAAGCCTTTGTGTAACATCCCAGCAAATGGTGTTACAGTGTTACATCCTAACCATGATCCAGTCAACATATGGACAGACATGGCAACTCAAATGTTTCTTGTGTGATGCAATGATTAACCCCCAAAAAGAAAGTATTTTTCTTTACGTAGCACATATTTGGTACCTAGGCAGTAGATTTGCAATTTCGGCCATATGGTGGATGACTAACTGTGTTACAGGACATTATGTGATGGACAGTAAGCTTCCTCCTTTGAGAAAATCCACCCTGCTTAAGCCAAAGGACAGAATTAAATGTAAATCATGTCTAATTAACACTTCCCTTGTCGAGTTTCCTTTGGTTTGCAAAAAAAAAAAAGTGCAGTTAAAGGAATGGGGAATAGTCAGTCAAACCTTAACACACATCTCGCTCTGTTATATGTGAGGAGACATGAGTTATGTTAAGTTGCATTAGATCTTAGTTGTTCTGAAAATATCTTGGCTGTCATTTCACACCTCAATTTTTTAGTGTCTTTGCACAATTTTCAGAAGTCTTTTCCAAAGTTCGAGGGACTCCTCTTTCGTTAATAGCCCGATCGGTGGTTCAGCCATGTTGAAGTTGTGTGACTGATATGCGCTGAAAGAAAATGGGGACATTGGTCATTGACTGAAGGAGTCACTGTTGAAGTTGCAGTACAATGGTAATAACTACTTTCGTCTCCTGGATCTGTAACTCGGTGGATTTGATGTTTTTAGCAATGTATCTCATCAAGAGACAGTCTATTTGACAATAAATATAATCCTGTGTGGCTTTCAGGATTTGAAAGGATAAGATTTCCCTTAAGTGAGAAGACTCGAGGAGGACGAACCTGCAAAAATTGATAAGTTTGGTTGGAAATCGTGAACATCTTGTTGTTTTATTTGCATAATTACCCTAAGATGGATGATGATGGTCCGATTTATATGAATAGTGAGTATATAAATTAAGCAGGTAATGTTCCTCAGAGGAAGATTTATCTCCCGCAGTAGCAGTGTTAACAACATTTTCATGTTCTGTAGTTTCAGATGAGGTGTGAAATAAAATAAATTATTAATCCCACTGGTATCGTACATTACTGGACTAATCATTGGTTGAGGGCATGCAGTAATCACTCCAAAAAAGTGGATTCGTAAGCGAGCCTCAATTCAGGAAACTTCCTTATTGTAGCTTTGAGTAGGAATCCAGCAGTAGTTTATACAGTTGAATGTTGTATGTGGACATACAGTATTGGTCTGCAGCAGTGTTTGAAATAAGCTTGGAGAATGGCAAAGCCAAAATGAGCAAAATGGCTGTAGGTCTACGTCATTCCATAGGACATTTACTGAGGGATACCATAGCCATCTGTAAGGGCCCAATAGCTGTCGCTCTCTGTACCATCATTTATCCTGAGCCCTGATACAGTACCATATCCTTACCATGGGTTTAATTAAACAGTCTGCAGTGCATGCAGCTTGAAAATCGTACGTTCCTTCAGTTTGAGTATGACATTCTTCAAAAAGGAGGCTCATATGTCCATGTGCATGTGTGGGCCCATAGAACACCCAGAGGTGTTTTCTCACCAAGGCAACCTGTGTAGTTTGTCTTGTTACCTGACTCTTCCTTTGTTATTCTTTGCTCTGTTGTAAATTCAAGTTCTTCACTTCCATTCCATCTTCTGGTACAAAGATATCACTGAGCATCACTTATTCTTGTCATCACATTTAATTCATTCATTGCCAGGTTTGTGCATTTTTTCATTGTGGTAGTAATTCTCTCATGTGAGTTGCACACATAACTTCTTGTTTACTTCTTTAGGTTATCAGCTGTTGGTTTGGGTGTGTGTGCATGTCTGTTGTTACACTGGCTTCTTACTCAATAGACTGCTATTGAATCCATAGAATAGTAGACCCATCATCAGTGAGCACCCACAAGTATGAACAGCATCCTTCTTCTTACTTGCAGTGTGACATTCCGATTTTCGTAACGAATTGAGAATCCATATAATAAATTTCAGTGGTTTTAAGTATGCAGTTGTGGCCACCATTAGTTTTGTTGTAGAAAATATTGTTTTGTTATGAATTTTTGCTGGAACTTTAAACTGTTAACATTGGTTGCTTATTATCTGATGGTTTATATGGAGGTCAAAGGCCACTTAAGGTTAACAGAGGTCATAGTTTTGAAAACCTTGTCAACCACATATTTCCAGAAAGGAAAGTTGCTGGAACTTTTCCAACTTGGTGTATATATTGTCCATTGTGTGTAGATGATCTCAAGAAGTGATTGCTGATACAACTTCACACTAAAGTATTGATAGCTATGGATAAGTAGGTAATTTCTGCTAGTTTTCATGGAGGTCAAAGGTCACTAGAGGTTAGCAGAGATCATAGCTTGAAAACATTGTAGACATGTTACCTTAATAAAGGGAAGGTTTTTGAACTTCAGAATTGTCCTTTGACTTTCTGTTTTTTTTATTCCTTGCCGTAGGCAGGGGAATCTATGCAGTCCTGATGTCGTGTGTGTGTATGTATGCGTGTATGTGTGTGTGTGACGGTTGCTCGTAAACACTCTATCTCAAGAAGGGTAACTCTGAGTAATTTCATTTTTGGCGTGTAGGTTGCCCATATTGAGTAGATGATCCCTATTGTTTTTGGTGTCCAAATCTTGCATATTAATGAGGTTATGGGGTAAAACATAAAAAATGTTAAAACTGCCATAGTTCCTTATCCGTGGGTCAGATTTGTTTTAAACTTGATAAGGTTGTCTGTTATTAGCAGGTTCATGACCCTGTGAAATTTAATGCCTATCAATAGAGAGGAAGGGATAATTTTTCACTATAAAACAATAATAATAGCCTAAACACCATTATTGTGGTTATTATAAACTACCGTATAAATGCATATGGGGCTACATTGTGCAATCTCAGTTTTTGATTCTGTCGCACACAGTTAACTCAATGGGATTGCTCCCTACAGTACTGCATTTGTAACTTAGTGAGCAACTTCTAGTGTGAGGGGCCTCGATAAGTTGTCCAGAGAGATAGTCTTGATATGGGGGGTCATGGGGTCAGATAGACCCCATGCATTGGAATGTTAATGGGTTTATAAAAAAAATGAAGAAAATAAAAAAGCCATCTGTTCTGTCATTTATTTGGATAATATCAATATCCAGAGGAACAGCTGGTAGCAGAACAAGGTTTCTTAACAATCAAATTGGAGTGCTTTCAATCATATTTCACAATGCCGGAAAGGATGGAGGAAGCAAAAATATTGAGGAGGAATCATAACTTAGGGTCAACTTACGAGGACTTTGAGTGTGTTAAAAGCTACTTGTAACAAGGAGGAAACTATCACAGAGTCGATAAAGGAAAATTTGCAAAAGGCAGAGCACCAATTTGAGGCAATGGAAGAGGTTCATGTTGATCTGGCTGGGCTGTTGTCTGATGAAGCATTTGAGCAAGCAGAAAGCTGGATGTTGGAATGCCAAAAGCATTATACTGAGGTGTAAGTGAAATTGAGTTTAAATTAGCGTTGGAATTACCTAAGGCAGAAATTCCACCATACGATGGAGATCCAAGAACATTCTGGTCGTTTACGAAGAATTTTGAGGTAAATATGGCAGACAAGCTGAGTTCAGATGAGGTAAGGTTGAGTTGTTTGATTCAACTAACAACAGGCAAAACTAGAAGCAGCATTGATTACTGTGTGTTTCTTGGAGCTCAGAGATAATGTTGACTGATGTCATACTCATACTGTATTTGATGTGTGGGTTGTATGGCCTGGGTAGGTGATCCCTATTGCTTTTGGTGGACTTCAAATGTCGTGGTCATTTTAGGTCACCAAAATAAAGGTCATTTTGGGTTAAAGGCTTGTGGTGTATCAAGAAAAATAACTGCAGTTGATCTTATACTTGTCATGTGAATAATTCATGTTTGTTGTGATATAACCATGTAGCAAGGAATCACAAAGCTTTTGGCTTTCTGGTTTTTCTTCCCGTCTGTTGTTCATCATAGTATGTTTGGTATATAAGTAGCTCTGTTGCCTTCTCCATCACAATCCTGTTTGCCTTTCAAACAGATTAATGGTGTATATCATTTTAGTTTAAAATAGTTTTGGATTCCTTGCCGCAGGCGAAAGGAATCTATGCAGTCTTGATGTCATGTGTGTGTGTGTGACGCTCCTTGTAAACACTATATCTCAAGAAGGGTAACCATTACTGATCTCATACATGCTGTGTGGGTTGGTCATAGTAAATAGAAAATCCCTATTGTTTTTGGTGGAGGTCAAAGGTCATTTGAGGACACCAGAGGCAAAATGTGAAAACCTTGTAAACATGATATCTCAAGAACGGTAACTGTGACTGATGTCATACTTGGTGTGTAGGTTGGTCATGTTGAGTAGATGATCTCTATTGTTTTTGGTCGAGGCCAAAGGTCATTTGAGGTCACCAGAGGTCAAAATGTGAAAACCTTGTAAACATATTATCTCCAGGTGGGTAACTGTGACTGATGTCATACGTATTGTGTGGGTTGGTCATAGTAAGTAGATGACCTCTATTCTTTTTGGTTGAGGTGAAAGGTCATTTGAGGTCACCAGAGGTCAAACTGTGAAAATCTGGTAAACACAATATCTCCAGAAGGGTAACTGTGACTTATGATTAATTGTATGGGTTGTTCATATTAAACAGATGATACCTATTGTTTTTGATGAAGGTCAAATGTCATTTGAGGTCACCAGAGGTCAAACTGTAAAAACCTTTCAAACACAATATCTCCAGAACAGTAACTGTGACTGATGTTATACTTGGTGTGTGGGTTGGTCATATTGAGTAGATGATCGATATTGTTTTTTGTGGAGATCAAAGGTCATTTGAGGTCACCAGAGGTCAAACTGTAAAAACCTTGTAAACACAATATCTCCAGAAGAGTAACTGTGACTGATGTCATACTCACTGTGTGGGTTGTTCATATTACGTAGATGATTCCTTTTGTTTTTGGTCGAGTTCAAAGGTCATTTGAGGTCATCAGAGGTCAAATTGTGAAAACCTGTTAAATACAGTATCTCCAGAAGGGTAACTGTGACTGATGTCATACTTTGTGTGAGGATTGTATATAGTCAGTAGAATACTCCTTTTGATTGTGGTGGAAGTCAAAGGTCATGTGAGGTCACCAAAGGTCAAACTGTGAAAACCTTGTAAACACATTATCTCCAAGAGGGTAACTGTGACTGATGTCATACATAGTGTGTTGCTTGGCCATACTAATTAGATGATCGCTATCATCTTTGGTGAGGGGCAAAGGTCATTTGAGGTCACCAGAGGTCAAACTGTAAGAACTTGAAAACACAATATCTCCAGAAGAGTAACCATGACTGATGTAATACTTGGTGTGTGAGTTGGTAATAATGAGCAGAAGATCTCTATTGTTTTGATTGAGGTCAAGGGTCATTTGAGATCACCAGAGGTCCAACTGTAAAAATGTGTAAACACAATATCTCCAGGAGTCTAAGCTTGACTGATGTCTTACTTGATGTGTAGATTGTATATACTAAGTGGAAGACTTCTTTTGTGGTGGAGGTCAAAGGTCGTTTGAGGTCACCCGTGGTCAAACCTTGCTAACACATTAACTCCAGAAGGGTAATGTTGACCGATGTCATACTTGATGTGTGGGTTGGCCATACTGGGTAGGTGATCCCTATTGCTTTTGGTGGAAGTCAGATGTCACGGTCATTTCAGGTCACCAAAATAAAGGTCATTTTGGGGTAAAGGCTTGTGGTGTATAAGGAAAAATAACTGCAGTTGATCTTATACTTGTCATGTGGATAATTCATGTTTGTCAATATACAACCATGTAGCAAGGAATTACAAAGTCTTTTGGCTTTCTGGTTATTTTATTGAGGAAACAATTTTTATATGACTTCTTTAAGTACAAGGATGGAAAAAAAAATGGTAAATTACATGATCTCATATTAAAACCTCAGAAAGGATTCATACAGTTTGGCACATTTCCTGTAATGGTAGCTGCTTCACAAGCTAAACGTTAGCTCAGTCAATGGACAGTGTGGCAGTACCATAGTTTCCTCATACAGTAAATTGCGGTTTATTGGTTCAATAACACTAAAGCAAATATGTGCTCAGTGGGACATTAATGATTTCTCGGTACTGTCACAGTATGTTTATTTTCTTATCGTGAGCGTTATGACTAATGATATGCCTATATTGTAGCGGTAGGCCTACTCATGTAGCGCTATCACAACCCCTCAACAAAATAATCTTTCTAGGAATTTGAGTCTTTAGTCTTAAGTATTAAAGGCCATCAAGCATTTCTTTAAATAAAGTCCACTTCATAACTTACCTATACAAACGGTTTGCTGTTCACTCTTAGATCCGATGAAATATGCAAGATTGCAAATATGTTTATATATGCTACTTGCAATACATCTCACCCAATTAAGATATGATTCTTGTGAATTTTTGGATTTTATGATCCTTTCTATTTTTGTCCACGGACACTTTTGTTTATTTTGGACTAAAAAATCTTTGTAATATACTTTGGCTTTCATCCTAAGTTACATTCACAGTAAAGATCCTGTAGCGCCACACAATTTGCAGCACTGCAGATTCTGTGGTCTACAGAATAACAGAAGTTTATGGTTTTTGATCCTGGAATTCCATGGATTTAAAGTCTAAAACAGAATTTTCTTGTATTTTTACAAAATTGGTGGGTTTGTTTCTTCTCCCAGTTCAATTCAAAAACCTACAGCTAGTATTTGGTGTCTGTGTATCATCATACTTATAAATACCATCCCGAGATCAGAATGAAAGCAAATTGTTAGCCTACTCATGCATGGAAACATGTTGTCGAGTGATTTTTTTTTTATTTCTTTTTTTAAGACTGGTACGCATTTTGTACATTCGAGTTTTGGGTACCGTGCCGGTATGTTTGGTCAATTACCCGAATACCCGACTCAGCCGTGGGGGAAGCCCTTGTTATTGTTGAATTTGTTCCTCACAGGTATTTGGACTCAAACATGGCTGAACCCAAGGGAGAGATACAGTCAGTTATTTGCAGTACCGTAATGGTCATACATTTGAGCTAATTGTTTCAAGTGTTTAGTAATGTACGGTAATAACAAATTGCTTATTCTTAATGAAAGTGGTCAATGGCACAATTGACCTGTTGTAGTCAGAGTCATGCTCAGTAAAGTCACAGCACTGTACTTCTATGTATTAGTGCACAGTGTCATCTGCTCAGAATGTTCTACTCAAGGCCATATTTCAAGTTTCTAAATTGTAGAAATGTAGACTTAAGTTAAGACAAAGTTTGCCCAAGACTAAAAACATAATACAAAATGATTGCAGCCATTTAGCTTGCATTTCAAACGTAGCTTTGCAGTAATGCTTGCATCTCAGCTACCAGACTTGTGATGTCAGGACGCAGTTCTGAACTTGCAATTTGGATCTAAAGTTTCAGGAAAGTTTATTGCTCTTGCTCCAAAATTTAGCATACATACAACTAAAAAAACCCTTCATTGTCATGTCTGTACAAAAGATACATGCAGGGTAATATATTAGCATGCAAACTTTTGCAAAGTATAGTATGACATAATGACACCACAACAAATTTGTAGCCTGACGGAAGTGATACCTTCGGGCACTGTAGTCTTAACATCTCTCCTTTTTCGTCGGGATTGTCCCGTTTTTGAAAGGAAAAGAAGATATCTCGGCCATTGCAACAAATCATCCCAATTTTCTTGAAAGCAGTATGTGCCTTGATGTTATATTCAGTGTGCATGTTCTTTACTTACTCATGCAGAAAAATTAATTTGACTGTAATATCTGCATCATAAATTGAGCAGTTCTCTTCAGCAGCATAGTATACAGTAAGTACCCCCCCAAAAAAAAAATTTTTAGGGACGTTTAGGTATTTTAACAAAGGCAACCCCCCTCCAGATGAGTCTCGGAAAGTTTTTTTCCACTTCCACTGTAGCTTTAATAGAGAAGTATGGGAACCCTACTTTGGGATACCAGGGTACCCAGGTGACTATGAACAGTGGGTACCCCAGGTCCGAATTTGGGCCCCGGTGCAAACACTATGTACAGTATTATGGATATAGGTATGCTTTGTGTCCTCAGAAATTAGAGTGCTAAACGGTATACCTTCTAAAGAAACATTTACTGCAGTATATGGGACTACTATTGTTGACAAACAAAAATGAGAAGTGTGTGTCGAATTCTATGGTATTTAGCACCAGTGCAGTATGGGCGTTAAGACCCTGACACTCGTGTCTGTTTGCAGAGGGTAATACTTGCATGCTGTATGCTGTAAACTTTACCAGAGGTTAGAGAGAGTACTTCAAAGTAAACATGGAAGGAGAGGCCAGAGATACCGAGATGGGAAAATAAATCCAAACAAAATCCAAACTGAAATATCACTGTCACTGAGGTTAAAATATATTGTATATATACCCAAATACTGTAAAGTATTCTTAGTTCAAAGTTTAGGTTGGATTTGGCTAAACACAGTGAAGGAAGTCAGTGCTTGCAATGGGTAACCGTTCAAAAAGAAACGTTGCTGAAGTGACCTTTGAAAACATGTTTTACTCGACATTCGTCCATTATCGCACCAGTTAATTATCCCCAGCATTCAATGCAGTGAAAAGTGAAAGTATGTTTGTTCTTGATCGCCCTACGTATGTACACACACTTATTTCCAAACTTACTATTTTTGTTCGAGTGCTAAAACAAGGAAAATGGGCTGTTTCAAAAAGCCACTGATTATTCAGTGCCAGAGGTTAACATGCCGCATGTATCGGGCGATCTCATAGGTTATCAAGTCGTTCAGGATGTGACGTCTGATGGCCATTCAAAGCACTGACTTCCTTTTATAGAAATAGTTTCACTATGTCACGTGCTTCTTGGCCACTTTGCTTGGGTTATGACATCCACAGTCTGACGAAACTTTGTGCAAATTTATATCCCTTAATAGTGTGATGTCTGAGTTAATCTGTGAGCAAATACAGTTGTTTGTAAGCTACAGTACTGCAGGTTGCAAAATTCTAAGTTGCCATAGTTTCATTGGTGACAGCATGGCTGACTGAATCTGATTGTTCCCAGAACCTCCAGTTATTTGATCAGTGTAGGCACCGTAGCTCACTGTGCAACTGTTAGCCTCGTAGATTAAAACAGGAAGTTTGAAGAAAGCCTATCAGCCTCCACTCCACAGGTGCCTTGTGCTGTATACGCAAATCAGTGACAGCACTGGACGTTCAGTGTATCGGAACACTGCGATTGGGGAAGGTTACTGTTTAGATGCTCTGCTTTACAGTGTCTGTCTGTCTGTTTGTTCAGAGATTGTGACAATTCCACCCTGTGTACTTCTTGTCTGGTTACACTTTAAAGTTGTTCATGTTTCCTGGAAGGTTAGATACTTTTTCACTGGTCATGGCAGGGTAAGCGATTTGCTCATTTTCAAACTTAATTTTTATTGTAAATATTACAAAGATCATGCCTTTGCAGAAGGCAGATTATGTGAACTGTTGGGTACGTATACTAAAGTTAAACCATGTGATTCAGCACTCACGACTGTTAAGTATTTACGAAGGAAAATTGTTCAACGCACGTCTGTATTGATTACATTGTAATCAGAGGACTTTATTTCCAACATACAGACACACAAAGAATTGTTTGCCACTTCAATTAGTCTGTACAAGTTTAAAATTGTAAAGTAGTCATGCATGACTCAGAAGTCAAAAAATATGGATTGTTATTTGATACTTGTTATTTGATACTTGTATACACTTTCAAAATGAAAAGTAGAAGCACCATCAAGCTTGTTTGGAACAGATTCCTTTGTTTTTTTCCTTCATGGGGATATTTTTGAGAATTATACTCCAAAATCTTGTACGTACGGCGACGATGTACCACGTACTACATATACAATAGTTCAATGCCTGTTGTTGTGTGTGTTAATGAAGTGCAGGGTCTCTGCACATGTCACATGGACAGCAATGCATAGTGTTGGTAGCTAGCCTGTGTGCAAAAATATAGGTAGCATCAACCTTATTGGTGGAATACTTACAGTATATGTGCTACAGGCTTTTGCTGTAAGTTGTTTGCCTATCCCTGGCATTCTTCTTCTTTTTTTTTCTTCGAAGTACCATGGTTGTTGAGTAAAAGTGTAACTGTACTTTATAGTTAATCCCACAAGGCAGTAAGTGCAGTGTGTGACTCCTATTGTACAGGTTACTAAGTTTGGTTGGTAGCATGTTCCGTTTGTTTGTTGCAAAGATACAGCAGAATGTGTTCGGTAGCATGCAGCATACTGTTTAGCTCGTAGATTTTGCTGTTTCTGTGTCTTGATAGTTATGTTCAACATTGAATGTGCTTGATCTATGAGTAACATGCAACCAAAGTTTGGAATGTAGAATATATGTTGTTTTCATGTGCATAGCTTCCAAGTTCAGAGAGGCTCGATGCGGGTCCACACCTAATCTGTCCGATGGTGAATCGCTGCCCCCTGGTTTAAGGAGAGCAGGTGTCCCCTTCGAAATTTTTGTCATGAAGTTTAGGAGTGTCTACATGCAAAATGGTAGCACTCAACACAATCAACTCAGTCAACACAATTTCTCTAGGTTACCGCCAAAAAATCTGTTCTGCATGCCTACTGATCTGTTTCCTTTTTTCGTCTTTGCCTACTACGGAGATGTGAAATGTGGGTTTTTCAAAGAGGGTGTCGGGTCAGCTGGTTTGGTGTTCAAATGCGAGTCAAACCTGCGAAATGCTGGTCACTTGGAAGGTATGCATGTGAAGTTGGCAGCATGCAGTTTACTGTATTTGGTTGGAAGCTCGCAACATGTTATGGGGGGTTGTTAGTGTACTCAGGGTCAGGCTGAGGTGGAGGGTTGCTCCTTCCTATCCATGTTGGGGGAATCCATGCAAATGTTATTGTTATTATTTTAAGACAAAATCTTTTACTTGTGTAACTGAGGATATTTTATGACTTCGCAAAGACGTTGACCTCAGTTTGTCAAATTCCAACGTATAATTGCTGATGAATCGACATTCTTTTTCGAACTAAGTCAAAGCTGTAAATATGTTTGCCCCTATCTCATTACATAACACTATAAATTTTATAACTTTGATTGGTAACATGCGTAATTGGTTTCATGTAGTATGCAGTTTACTTACAATGTATTTATTACTAATGTGATCTATAGAACTTTCATGGTTTTCTTTATTGGTCCCAACTTATGGTATGGTGTTGCATGGTATGGTGTTGCATGGTGCCAGGAAATCCTCGCCACAACACCAACTAACCCACCATCAATCACCAAAGGTTCTTCAAGTAAACTTGCCCAGCTGCCTCTCTGCTTTGACATCTGTTGTTTATGGTACAATGCGAGAGTATTGCATCCTTGAGAACTGAAGGCTGAGTGCAGAACAGAAAGTGTTATTCTTCAATGATATACTGTGTACTGACTTACCAGTGCAGTGATTCACTGTGATTGAAGTCTTCTATTTATGTATCAAGTGTGGTTAATTTAGAAACCAACTAAAATCTATTCTAGAAATTTCCAAAGACTCAGAAATCGTGTTTTCCATTTCCCCATTTGGAAAGTTTGTCCATTTGAAGTTTCCAATCCACCTTAATCTCAAACTAGGACTGACACTTATCATGGTCTTTATTTCCACATGTTCATGGCATATACTGAGGTTGGGTCTGAGCCACTATTTCCTCTTTGAATTCCGTGATATACATTTAACAAGTTTTTCATAGTTGACAGAGTATTCTAAAGTGGCAGTGATACTGTAGTTCACATGCAGGACTGAGAAGGAAGTGTATACCATTTGTGGATTTCAGATTGAAGGGGCAAAAATGAGATGTGCAGTTTGCTATTTTTAGGTATTACCAAATTGGGTTGACTTGTTTAACCAAGAGCTGTCATTCTGAAGGGTCATTATGAAAAAAAAAATTAGGTTGTTTTTCCGAAGGGTTGTTATTCCGAATCAAAAGTAGAGGTAATTTTTCTGAAAGGTCGTTAAATAATAGACCCCGAAGGGTCCTTATTCCAAATTGAACAGAAGGGTCATTTTTCTGAAGGGATCTGAATCCTTTGAAACAGTGACCCCTGTAACTGGTTTGGAAAAACACACCTTGGAATAATGACCCTTATTTTTGACTTGGAAAAACAATCGCTTGGAATAATGACACTTTTTTTTTAATAACATCCCTTCAACCTTTTGGAATCATGACCCTTCGGAAAATCCCCCATATGTTCAGTTCAGAATAACAACCCTTAGGGTCAATGGCCCTTCAGGGAAAATGACCCTTTGGAATAGAAGCCTTTGGGAATAATGGACTGCAATCACCAAGTTAGTTTTTATCAAGGAACTCTACATCACAGTTGCATACGGAAGCTGTATGTACAGTGTGTATGTACATATGTTGCTCGATTGATGTATCATCATACAGAATGCGACACAATCAAAGTCCAACTAAAAAGTTATCTTTGGTGTGTTTCCTGCCCTGTGGGAAATGTTGATGAGAAATTGTTTGTATACGCTGTGATCTTAAGTTGATTCTGATCTCAGTTTATACACAATTAGCTTATCTTGCTTAAACAGACCTACAACATGCAGAAGGAGTGGCCCACATCAAGGCAGACATTCCTCAAATAGTTTTGGCACCGATTACATTACCGCAACTGATATAAGTACAATGTATGCCTCAATTAGCAGTCCACATTAACCAATTATGTCTCAACAGCAGGAGTGTATATCTGGAAAATTGTTCACTAGAGTATTACCTGCCCCTCCTCCCCAGAACTAATGCACTCTAAATCTAGTCATTGATGCTGTCATATGATTCTTTAATATTTGTATGTTTGGAGGATAGATCATTTTATCAAGTATCTTGTCCTTTTTAATTGGCTAGTCCACTTTTCAAAAGTTTCCAGTGTTTTAAGATAGTGGACACCCAAACTCTTCTATATAATCTCTACTTCATACCAGCATGCTGAGACATTTGGCATTCACAGTGAATGTGTTGGACACCTTTTACAGTGGCTTCTTCATAGAATACTGTGGCATCAGACCAGACACAATGCTTCAAGCATGTGTGTAAAAGTCTTAACATATGGTGCATCAATGTTGTCATGGAATGTTTGCAATTACAGTATATAATGCACAGCAGTATTACTGAAGCCCTTTCTAGATAACATGCACACATATGCATACAAAGTCACCCACGAATACCATATAGCACATGGTCCTATGATAAATTTTCACAAATTTAAGATGGATTTAATTGCTGGTCCATGACCATCTGACCATGTTGGAAGGCATTGTGGAGCAGCCTTGAAGTGACAGAACTGTGGGGCATAAGTGACATTTATGCGCAGGTATTAATGCAGTAGTACGTACCTCCGACTAGGCCTTCGTAAAGTCGATCACATCTTGTTACATCTAAATTTGGCTGTGGTTGTAATATATGTGGGATATTAAAAAGCATCAAAGACAAAAACAGTTCTGCAGCTCTCTGTGTATAGTAATTTTCAACATGTTACACACTTGGTTAGCTGTTTGTCACTTCCTGTTTCGTCTACCTTTATTCTCCCTTTTTATGGGGTGGGGAGGGATTTTTCCTTATTACTATTTTCCAGCAGGATCTTTTCACTGTGACACAAAGTTAGTGTTTTTGTAGTAAATTACAGCAGTTCCCCTCAATGCCCTTTTTTGTGCTCTTCCAGTCCACTAGTCCCTTTTTTCCACCCTTGCATTGCTAATTTTGTCAAAGTTCTTTTTTTTTCCTCTCTGTTGTTCCTTTCCTTGTCCCTTTGTCTGATTTTATTCTACTTTTGATCAATGGCGAAAGTCTTTAAATATTCAAGGGGCAACTTAAAAGCAGTGGCCTTCTGTTCCCCGATGAACGTCTACACAGTGAGTGCTTCATTTCCTGAATGCTGTTCCCATTAATTGTGAACTTTAGCAATTTTAGAGGCGGTACATTTACTCACTCGTGTGGTGTGTACCGAGTGTGCACAGTACAATCCAGCTGTGATGAGCTAGACTGTGAAGTGCAATTGGAGTGATCCCAACAAAGTTCAGATCTCTGCAGCACTTCTGTGAAGGAAAAGTTGTCTGCTTAACAACTGTTGATTGGCAAGCCCTCTGATCTATCTTGTGCTTAAAGTTAGACGAATAGATGGCCAATTGTCAGTGCTGTGTTACAACCTACAGTGTGTGGTGTTAGACTGCCGTGGCAAGTGTCCTACTGCAGTATCTTCCATGGGATTCTAATCCGTCTAATAGCTTATGTGGTATTCCCTAAAATCGGCATGTCTGTCTCAGTGCAAATTTCTTCTCATGACTATGTGCTACCAGATATGTAGAACAGACAGGTGGGTTCAAATCTTGTGACCTTTTAACCAAACAGGTGTCCTCTAAATGGGAAGTTGGGAACAGACAGCTCTTGAGGATCTGTCTGTGTTCATGTCCTTTTAGAAAGAGTTCAAGAGCATTCTGTGTGGTTGTTCAGATGGCATTTCATTCACCGATTATATAGACATTTCGCCAGAATGTAATCACTTCAGGAGGATGAGGCAGAATTGACAGAATTTGGAGTAACTGCTCAAAACAGTAAAACCAACAAACCTTGATGTCATTGAAACAGTCATGTTTAAATAGCTGCACAGTTTAGTGTGCTGAATGGGATATGAACCTAACAGTAAACTGTACAAAGCTGTATGCAGTTGATAACACTTTTAGTAGTATCACCGTTTAGATCGACGGTAAGAACGTTTGACCTTATCCTATAGATCTACTGCCCTCCTCAGTTGAAACCTAGGTGCGGGTGGATCATAGAGTAGATGGTGGATTGGAAAAAGCGTGAACAGAGTTAGATCGTAAAGAACTATGAAATCTCAGATGTAAAATCTATTCCTTACTCTGAGCTTTAGATCTGCTGAGCTTCATTTTTGTCTAGTGCAAGTCTGATAGGAAAGAAAATGGGTATTCCTTCCTATGTAATTTAATGTACTTACGCATTTGCAATGAAAACTGTTAATGGGAATCCTTTCAAACTTGCAGCAAGTGTACAGCTGCTACGTATTTCTTCCCCCTAGAGTATGTAGACTATGAATGAGGAGATTCAGCAAGCGAACAGTGAACACGGTTTTGGTATGACAAGGGCACGGTGCAAAAAATTATACAAGTTGTGAGGCGGATGGTCAGTGTGTCAGTGTTACCAGTACTTCTATATTAATCACAGTCGCTTTAACTTACCTGTCTAATGTAAGCGTGAATGCTCCTGTTGTCAGTACGTTGCTCGAAATGCTGTGACCTCACTGACCCACTTGGCAACTTACACGTTGACTGTGTACTAAGTTCTTCGCATCTGCATTGAGTTTATTATTTTGAAGTGAAATATGTTCTCTCTCCTCTCCCTCCCTGGCCCCTATCCCCCCAAGGCCTGTTTCAGGCATAGGCTGAATACTGCACTTATTTTTCCCATGTATCGTGATTACCTCAACTATAGAGCTTTTGTACTGGGGGTGCTTGTAAAACTAACTTTTGAAGGTACCAAACCCAGTGAGGTTTGAGGTTCATGAAGATTTGTGTACAGCACAGTACCTCATGATAGTCATTGTTCGGACCAGTGCTGCTGACATACATACCTGTTGTTTACAGTATACTGTACATGAGTTAATATGTAGTGTTTACAAAAATGCGTCTGTACGCAGCCTATCCCTAAATGCTTCATGTTGCAGGTGGTCTCACAAAATCCTGATACAGCTGAAAAGATTCATTGTAAGGCCAGAATCTTATCTTTTTGCCTATTTGTGGCTGTTGAACACATGTTGTGTTGACGAGGAACTGTTTAGGTCTCACTTTTTAAAAGTAATCTGTTTTGTTTCTTTTTCACATGTAGAGTAAAATAGCTGTTTTAGGTTATTATTTCCTCTTTGCTTCATCCTTCTGTTTCAATCTCTTGCAATGCATGAGCCTTCTGCAAAACATGCATCTTTTGAGGAGATGATGTCACAAAGTGACGATATACCACAAGAGGACAGTTCTAAAATGTTATGAATAGGTTAGCAGACACTGTAGATCCAGAAGGCCCATGAGTTAGGCTGAGACCAGTGAGATATGTTGCTCATGAACAACAAAACCATGGAGTTTTTAGACATGGTAAAGCTGACTGATCTCATGCAAATTTACCCAAGTGCAGTATATACAATTAGTGTCAAGGTTATCATGTAGCTTTACGTTGCTGCATTTTCAGGGTAAAGGTGTAAACAAGGAAGTGGAAGTTATAGAATTTCTACTACAACTTAACAAGAAATGGGGCACCCTTTTGCTGTTATGCCAAGTGTGAATTTCACGTGGCTCTAAATGTACCAGTTGATAATCCAAAGTCCTGGTATCGCTTCCCATTTTGCTACACAAAATTGTCAGATTGCTACATAGAAGGAATATCCTGTGGCAGTTTTTGTGTATACCATGTTAGTGTTTTCTCTGATTTTGTGACAAAATACCGACCAAGACACCTTTAAACTGTTATACAGATTTTGAACTCAAAATTATTCCCTGCACAGGTAATTTGGTGGACATTGCCTGCTACTCCAACAAACCAGTTGATTAAGATGACCGCTGAAGTGCTTACATGCTGCATAAATATTACAACAAAGAAAATGTTATTAGGTGATTTTACTGCGTGTGACAGCTCGGCAAGATGTTAGACTATAAACAAGGGCCGTAGAGTGGTTGTAAAATGTGAGAATTCCTAGAAAAGTATGCACAGAGATTATCATGTTGTAAGCAATCACTTTTGAATGAAATGTTAGAAAGTAGAATCATATGTTAGATTTTGGTTTCCTCACCTTAGTACAGGTCCCCAAAATATTTTTGGCTTTGGTATTGTATTTATGTGCTGATGAAGTTGGAAGGCTTGTTTCTGATATTTTCCCAAGTCTACCGCTACTTGTGGCAGTGTACTGCTTTTAGCAGAGGTCCACAGCCCCTCCGTAAGCCGGACTTTTTCTACCACATTTCAAGATTCATCCACATAGTAGTAAATTTTCATAATTTGACTTTTAGCTCTAGCCTAGACCTAGGTAAAATCATGACTCAGGATTTTAGAAAATCATCCTAAGCAGTCACAAATTTTGTTTGTTTCACTCCCCATCACTGTTTATATGCATTTGCAATCGATTATGACCGAAGAGACGAAACTACTTTCATTTACTTTTTGTGTGAATAATTGATGCAACTTTGCCCTTGACATGGGGCTCCTGCCCAGTGGGATGTAACCTAAACAGTACAGTATGCAACCCACAGTGAAGCCTACACCCTTTGACCCATACAACATTTGATGATCCACTGACACAGTTCAGGACCAAATCTCCGGCAGATGGACTTTTATCAGCTTGGGACTCCTGCAAAATATTTCACTGGATATTCATAGATCACCTGTTCCAGATACATTGCGACTAACACGTCTTTCAACACTGTTCGCTATTTGGATAGATTTGATTGGTGTGGTATTCTGGTGGGCAGAGCTTGTAGTTTTTTTTAATGATTCCCTAGAGGATCTTTGGAGTCTTTAAAATATCTGGCAAAATTTATAAACATGGTTGAACATTGTCACAAACTTTTACACAGCCTAACATTTTAATGAATCATCATCCCGAGCCTTCGAAGTTCCTCTGGTGGACAGGAACAAGATTTGAGCAAAGCACCTCAACCGGTTAGTTAGCAGTCCTCTCAAATTTCCTGCCTGTAAACGCACCAGCTGACACGACTGACTGAGCAGACTCTGGTCTCTATCTTATTTGCAAAGTGGATACGAAAATAAAAATCCAACCCCTCGTGATCTGGCATTGTCCATTCTTGAGATGTCAAAGTTTTTATGACCTGTTGAAGTACTCTCAGATTATTGATTCCTTGTTAAAAATCTCTTTGCTGTAAATCACTTGACTCATGTGTAATTATATTAACAGTGGAGTTCATGCCTTTGACACTCTGGCTTTTTGTCTGTCTTGCATTGTATCACACAGTGAGGCACTTGCTACATATACTGTAACATGTCTAGAGTTTGTCTGACTCCACATGCAGTACAAGCGTCGTTACCAACAACGTTGGTAAACATGGAAGTTTCAGTGCAAGTAATAAAATTAAGAATATGCACTGTACATGTTTGTACTCTACATGTAGTACTTACATTATACTTTAAAGTACTCTCGTTTTGAGTCACTGAGGGTTGCATATGCCGTTTCTTAACACAGTCATGTCCCTGTTGAAACTTGATACCCCCTTATAGCACTTTGTACTCTCACATAGTTTCACTTAGGACATTGTATTAACAGTTCAGTAGTAAATTGTCACACAGTATATATTGTAACCATTCATACCCTACACACAGGACATGCAGTATTTGTTTAGTCACACATTCCTGTCAGAAACAGTTCATTTTCCACACACTGGACATTGAAACAGTTTAAGAACATACAGGACATGTCAGTTTATGTTCTCAAACAGGACATAATATTATATGTTATATAATGTATTAATGTATTAATAAAGGTACAGTATTATTAATAGATGCGTGTGGTATACTAGAGTACAAATTAGTGTTGATATATGCAATTGCCCATTAATCACGAGGTTGGAAATTTGATTTGATTACACGCAAACCTCAGAATTTATCAACCACAAACCTCAAATCAATCAACGTGTCACAAAATGATTTGTTAAACTTTAAAGTAAAGCAGTTTCTCTGCCAAAATATCACAAGTCATGACTCTCTCACAGATTTGGCTGTTTACATACAGTTACAGTATTTATTCCTATTAGGAACAGGGTTGTGGCCTCAGCTATATGGCACTCCCTATTCCACTGTAGTCTTGCCTATGTAGCTCCCAAGTGCAGGGACGTAAGATGTGGGTCCACTCCTGATCTGTCCATCTTTGGAGCACCATCCTTGGGTAGAGGTACAATGGGAAGGGGTGCCCTTCTTGAAAATTTGAAATTTTTTTAGGACAAGAAGTGTCTACACCCAAAGTGATTATGTCATAAAGCTGCCCCCACTCTTTTGATTCCTTGCCGAAGGCAGAAGGAACCTATGCGATGGTGATGTCGTGTGTGTGTATGCATGTGTGTGTGTGTGTCTGACGCCCTTGCTTGTAAACACGATATCTGAAGAAGGGTAACCATGACGGATCTCATACTTAGTGTGGGTTGGTCATAGTGAGTAGATGATCCGTATTGTTTTTGGTGGAGGTCAAAGGTCATTTGAGGTCACCAGACGTCAAAATGTGAAAACGTAAACACGATGTCTCAAGAAGGGTAACCATGACGGATCTCATACTTAGTGTGTGGGTTGGTCATATTGAGTAGATGATTCCTATTGTTTTTGGTGGAGGTCAAAGGTCATTTGAGGTCACAAGAGGTCAAAATGTGAAAACCTTGTAAACACAATATCTCAAGAACCATAACTGTGACTGATGTCATGCATGGTGTGTGGGTTGGTCATATTAAGTGGATGATTCCTATCGTTTGTGGTGGAGGTCAAAGGTCATTGGAGGTCACCAGAGGTCAAATGGTAAAAACCTTGTAAACACAATATCTCCAGCAGTGTAACTCTGACTGATGTCATTCTTCGTGCATGGGATGGTCATATTGAGTAGATGATCCTTTGTGTTTTTGGGTGGAGGTCAAAGGTCATTTGAGGTCACAAGAGGTCAAACTGTAAAAACCTTGTAAACACAATATCTCCAGGAGTCTAACCTTGACTGATATGATACTTGATATGTGGATTGTATATACTAAGTAGAAGACTCCTTTTGTTTTTGGTGGAGGTCAAAGGTCATTTGAAGTCACCTGAGGTCAAACCTTGCTAACACATTATCTCCAGGAAGGTAATGTTAACTGATGTTGTACTTTATGTGTGGGTTGGCCATACTGGGTAGGTGATCCCTATTGCTCTTGGTGGACATCCAACGTCATTTGAGGTCACCAAAATAAGGGTCATTTTGGGTTATAGGCTTATTCATGTGATGTTTCAAGAAGAATAACTGCAGTTGATCTCAAACTTGTCCTGTGGATAATTCATGTTTGTTATAATATAATCATGTTGCAAGGATTTATTCACAAAGCCTTTTGGCTTTCTGGTGTTTTTCATTTGGACATGGTCCCTTCCCTTCTCCACTGAGTTGCTCTTGTTGTTAAGTGATTGTGTGTGTGTGTGTGTGTGTGTGTGTGTGTGTGTGTGTGTGTGTGTGTGTGTGTGTGTGTGTGTGTGTGTGTGTGTGTGTGTGTGTGTGTGTGTGTGTGTGTGTGTGTGTGTGTGTGTGTGTGTGTGTGTGTGTGTGTGTGTGTGTGTGTGTGTGAAAAAATGAGATATCGGCAAGGAATCACTACGTCATTTGACTTTCTGGTTAGTTGGGAGCAACAGTGCTATGTTAATGTGACTCCTTACAGACTGTGCAGCGAATCGAATTTTTTTGCAGGTTTCGTAGAGGGCTGGGCAGGTTTGGGTGTTCAAGTGCAGGTTCAAACCTGCAGAATTTGCATGGGAGGTCACTTGGGAGGAGGTCTGTGTCTATGTATCCCTTGTGTCAAAATTCCACCATTACTGAACGTTCTTTATATTGTCTACCATTGCATTGTGATTCCACTCTACCTCTGACAGATATTTGAAAATTAGGTGTGAGACTGGTAATGCCAAACTGCATGATTTTAACATGTTTGTGTTCTTTGTTTTCTTTCAATGAAAATTACCATTTTGAATGAGTCAAACAAAAAAACAGTAACAAAGATAATTTGTACGAGTGCACCGTCTCCTAGGTGCAGGCCTGTGGCCAGATTAATTAATGGGGATGAGGACACATCAGTGTATAAGTTTTGCCATCCTGGGAGAGGGGTCCGGAGGGAGGGGATGTTTCCCAATTGAAAAAGTTTTGCCCTTTTTAAGGGTTCTAGATGCTGAATTGTACAAGATTTTCCATCTTTGCTTCCATATTTGTATATCAAACCAGCTGGACCTTTCATTGAAATTATTATTTTTGTTTATGTGGGGGGCAGCACATTCCACAGTGCCCCCATTTTCTTGGGGCAACGTGTTTGCCTAGATGTAACATGGTAAATGAATTACCAACTTCACACACGTCTGTTCCCCTCGTACTGCAGTCTGCTTTCACAGTGAGAAGTGTAAACTAGTGTACAGCATCCTTCCAGTTGGATCAATGAGATGTGACTTTTATAAAATGATAGTCAGTTGAACTGCTAATACCTCTATAGCTTTCATTTAGGAAGTAATCACATTAAGACAGTTTCCATGTGTGATATATATATGCCAACACTCAAAAATCATTTCATTAACAGATCTCATTAGCAGATTTATTGAAACTGCGTGCCAAATAACCATTGGAAACTCAAATAGATAAAGAACAAGACTTTTGTTAATAAGCAGTTCTAAACATTCTGTGCATGATGCTCAGTTCTATTGGGAATGAAGTTGCTCCTAGATTTTACTTATTAATGATATTGTAGAATGTTGCACAATGAATTTATTATCACTGACTGAGATTAGTTCAAGCTTTTCGATACACAGTAATGTGAGCTGATCATGCTTTCTAAAATGGGAGCTCATGACTGTAAATTGTAACTCTGGTAGCAAATCCTAAGTTTTTATGAAATCCCTTAAAAAGAATGCTGATGATTTCCCTGTGATATCAGTAGTTTGATGAGGAAACGCAAAGACAGACAAACCTCTGGAAATTAGGTCGGTTCTAAATTAAATCCTGTAATTAATAGGAACAATACTGTGAGCAGTACCCTGCAGAAACTGTTGAAGTATCTCTGAACTATCACGCCTGGTGCGTAATTCCTACAACACTGTTGTAATAAAATAGAAGGGATCAAAGTAAAATGGTGCTTAAACCAACAAAATTATCATGAAACATTTGCAGTCATGCTGACATGTGTGTATTGTCCACACTTGGCTCGTATACACTGATCGCAGGATTGGCAGAATGCAACCGTAACATATATTACCTTTAGAACTCCTTATGGAAATTTTTTTTTGTAGGTGAATGGTCATTTGTGATCAGCAGAAATCTATGTCAATTAATTATGAACATCTTGCAACATGAATGTCAGAAGGTAGTCTACATTGAAATATTTGCAATATTGCATAGAGAGGTGTGATTTACTTTTTAAGTGCAAAAGATTATTTCCCTTTGTTGGTGGTCAAAGATAATGTGAGGTCAACTTTGGTCAAATTATGAAACCTTTCCATAGAGATGTTCTAAAGAAGAAAAGGTCTCATATCTGCTACGCTAAAGGTGATTGGTCGACTGCTCAATAACTCTCTGCAAACGTCAGTTTAGTTTACGGTCGCTTTTTGCATGTAGCAATGAAATACAGGTACTTCGCATGCCTGTGTGTATAAGGCTATAATTGTATGATTCTTTATGCAGGAGTATGCCTGCTATGAGAAAACCATAGACTGTATATGCTTTGCAAATAGCTATCAAAAAAGGACTGAGCTCAGATGAGGTTTAATAAGACAATTCAATCACCTTTAAGAAACAGAACCCATTTTGTCCTTTGGTGGAAATTAAAGGCCATTCAACATGAATGGTAAGAAATTGTTAAAGCCTTGATGAAACAAAACCTGAAGAGGGGAAGCTTGGGCATATCTCATATGTTGATCTAGGTTTATCATATTAAGCCCAGAATGGAATATCTGTTGGTTTAGTTCAAAGATAATATGTGGGCAAGATATTTAAAAGAGGTACGCATCAAATAGTATGTATCATTAATTAGTCTTGCCAACAGCTTAAAGGCAGTCACTCATCACCTCAAGCCACATTTTTGCCAAGGGGTTAGCAAAATTTTCATTTGGTTCTGCTCTTGATTGACAGCAAAATTTGAAAGATACAAAGTAGTTCATATTACAGAGAATACACAGAGCATACATAGTGTCTTGGTTTAACACACATACATATGTCGAGGAGTATTACAGTAGCAGACTGTTAGAGGGTCTAGGGGACAATCAGAGGGACAACTGCAACTATCTGGGGCGATGAGTGACTGAAGTTTACAATTGTCATTACAACTTCAATTCTTTACACATTAACGGTTTTCCCAGTTTCACTTAGTGTGTAGTGTCATGCATGTTGTACACACTCAGTATATATTGCCAGTTTCAGTGTAAACATTTCTACATTGG